>JANAVB010016194.1:1384089-1781419 GCA_029216955.1 Iris pallida
GGATGTGTTCGGGCATAATGTCGATGGAAATAGAGATAGACGAATATGTTTGGTTGTAAGAAACTCAGGCGCATATTGTATGGTCAATGGACTTGGATGGCCCGTGTACGAGTACGGCTTCCCTCGAACGTTTACGACCGGTACACCGAAATCGTTCGACCTATGAGGGAATTATATTTGGTATTTATGGTGCACTTCATTAGGACGGGTTGCGACCGACCAATGTTGTGATAAGCTATGATATCAATAAGTTTGGGATCCTTCGAATACTAGTCTAGCAACCCGTACTGGAGCAATGATATGCTTACACGTTGAGATGTCAAGTCCATTACAGCACGGAATGTTGTGACCTTCATATAGATAGGACCGATAGAAAGATCACAATAAAACTTTGCATGCTTTACTAAATTTACTTAGTGTTGGTTTAGGTGAGTGGGTCTTGATCAGTACAGCGAGGACGAAAGTACTAATCCCGTACTAGTTTGCCTACAGGTTCAGGAATGGATTTGCTCGTGGAGGAGCTTCGCTTTGATGTGTTGAGGCATGGAGTTCCTTAGCGTTTCGAGACGTGCGACCGCACTGAGTTCCGCATGCAACATAAAGATGTTTGGCCTAAAGTCTTTGGATGTGCTATAAAGACATGATTTATGTAACGAGATCCTTTGTGAGCTAGAGAGATCATGAACATTGTAGCCTATTGGCATTTTCAGTTGGGCTATCGAGTGCCTTTATAATCTTCAGTTCATTTATCAATAAAAGAGATTCTTATTGTATACTATATTTCCTTCCACTGCTTATGCTATCAATTTAAGATAAATTTACGTGAACCTATTATCTTGCCTTGCACGAGTGCAACTCCAGGCTCGTGCGGCATCATGCCCCAGCGAGGACGATAATTCGGGTGAAATCTAGTAAGGACGAGCGATTTTTTGGGTCGAGGCATGACAGTACGGCCCGAATTCAGCCCGAGTTTGGTTAGTGAAACTGTAATGCCCCAGTCCTAAAATACGTAGGACTATGATACGTATACATGCCAGCTACGTATCGAGAGGACTCCAGTCCAGCTCGAGTACGTATAAGCTGTCTGGTTGTTCTAGAATCAAATATATCTCAATCCACTAAATATCAGTAACAAAAATGAATCAAGTGCAGTAAGGCTAATCAGACCATAATACACTGATTCTAGAATGGATAAATATGTTAGAGTAGATCCCCAATAACACATTTATCATGAATAAGCTAGAAGAGAATTTAAGCTTGTAAAAGACGATATAAGCGAGAATCAACTATATGACAAAATCTAAATACGGAAGAGAAAGATAAAAAAAAATCAACTAAATATACCTGCAGACTTGGTGTAGCAACCATCCCCCATCAACGTATCATACCTTCATCTAACACCTGGAGAGATCACCGGGTCCTCAGGGGACTAGCAAGACACATAATATACATGCCTACTGTACAGTAAATAACATGCAAGAAAAACAGGAAACAACTACGAGAAACAGAATAAAAACTCATGGAGGAACTCTATAGATAATGACATGTCATATGAAAAGTAATACGAAGAATGACTACAAATAAATTAAATGACCGTAGCCCTGCCGTGGTACTCCCGGTCCTATAGCTAGTAGCCCTGCCGTGGTACTCCCTAACTATAGCGAGTCTCTATCGTATCCCTGCTGTGGGTCTCCCGAGTTGAGGGTGGTCAAGTAGCCAATCCTAGTATCGGTAGAGGCTCAAGTCAAGGTGTAGAAGCATGAAAATTTTCAGCAAACATAGCTCCATGCGCCCAAGTCAAAGCAGCTCCATGCACCCAGTCAATACGACTCCATGCGCCCACTAAATGAAGCTCCTTGCGCCCAGTCCAAGTATAACTCCATGTGCCCAAGATTAGCTCCCCCGAAAGGAGGGCGCATAGCCTGAGACATGGCTATACGCTCAAGCCTGACTCAGTCAAAGCCACGATCAAAACGTGCACCGAAGCGCATGGCCACGCCAGTCTCCACGAGCAGTCGTGCACCGAAGCATGCGGCCACGTCAACACCACGACCAACCCACAATCTCGCAGCCTGTATGCGCCTACACCTATACGCCCAGGCAGGACCATGCGCCCACGTAAGAACCAGCATGTCTCTTCGTGTGGGCGCATAACATCGTTCCAGCCCAAGAACGACTATAAAAGGGGGCTTCTTCCCTCTTCAACAGACAGAACGGAGAGCATTTTCAAGAGCCAAATTGCTGTACTTTTTGCCAGCGAGCCGAGAGTTAGCAATTTTCTTAGATTTTCTCCCACTTTTGTAATCGGAGTGTCAACGGAGTAAAGAAGCAACTGCCGCTCGATCTCTATCGTCCCATTCCTCAAAATTCTTCTTTTTGTACTCGGGGATCCTCAGCGTAGGATCTCTCAGGCGTACTCTATTTGTGGTGTCTTGCGCCAATAAAAAGAAAAGACAGCATTTTCTTCTTCTTTTTTGTGTGTGCCCACAAAAATGGCGACTCTTCTGGGGACTACCTTTTCCTCTGACGAGAAGGTGGTGACGCAATCTGATACCGACAAAGGGGGAGTACTCAGAAGATGCTGATCGTAAAATTCGATCAGTAGGCGTTCGAAGAGATGCTCTCGAGGGACGGCTCTACTCCCTTAAAATCAGCGAAGCCAACCAAGTCTCACAAGACTTGGCTTCCGAAGGCTCGCTGCGCATATCCTGATAGTGTCATAGCGGATATGCAACTGGAGGACTCTGTCACCTGGGCGCAGGACTCTGCCACAGAAGTCCCCCAAATGGAGAAGGCTCACATCGTTCCGGGCTCTACTAGACCAGTGACTTCTTCCCTCCACAACCAACAACAGAGTGTTCAACACTCGAGACTTGGCAGAGAAAAATACTACGATGCCAAGGATCGAGGTATGCGGCACTCTGGCCAAACCCGGCAAGGCTCACGAACGAAGGAGGCAGAACTGGGAGAAAAAAGCGCTGCTCCACCAAGCATGCGCCCAAAGCCATGCGTCCAAGGGAGTGTTTGGGCGCATAGCCCCAACCAGAACACTTCTGTCTTCAACAGGTTGGGCACTCAGAGTCATGCACCCAAGGATATGCGCCCGGGCTCTCTGGATCCATACTATGCACCCACATCAAGGCGATTCAAACATGCTGTCAAGAAGCATGCGCCTAAGCCCAGTCTCCAAGGCCTATGTGCCCATAGCAAAAAGATAGGTCCCAACGCGTATAGCACGGGCTGTCTTCAAGGACATCACAAAAATTAGGTGTGGGGGTTGCCCCTGCACATGAACTAAGTCTAGATGCGCCTACTCTCCTTACGAACCCGCATGTAAAGCTCAGCGATGCATGCAACATGGGTTGTAAGACAAAACTCCCTTCCGCTGACTTGTGCGACATGATAAATCATAAGCGTAAAGCGAGGGAGAACATAAAAATTCATAGTGCACTTCCGTGCGCTAATATTGTTATCAACTGTTGTTGCTCCAAAGTAACAAGAGTGCCTCAGAGAAAGTCCGTGTTTCGACGGCTGCACTTCTCTGACGATGAGAAGCCACTATGTGTCTCATCTAACATGGCTTCATGGGGTCCCCCTTACGGAAGTCCCAATCAAAGACGGTGGACTACCAACCCAACCTTCTCTCTCAGTTCCACGAGAAGGAGAAGACGAAGTCTACCAACAGATGGCCAACGGGCTGTCACATCTGAAAGATTCTATATAGGCACTCGATCAAAGGCAAAATTCTGTATAGACGACGAAGATTCCCAAGCCGGGGGTAGCATTCCCTCAGAATCTGAAGCAGATGACCCCCATACTGGGGGTAACCTTCTAGAGGACGATGATCCCTCCAAATTCGATGGCGACTATCTACCTCCTCTACCTGAAGATGAAGGACTTATCCACGGGAGACAGACAGTATCAGCTCCAGTTGTACTGCTTCCTCTGTTCATCCTCGCCTGCTATCTACGTACATGACGGACGGAGAAAGACCTGAAGAAGCCAGTGATCAGACTAGTAAACGGCTAGAGCATCTCGAAATAGCATTCGCCAAGATCACTGATATGCTTACCAGTATCATGGCAGTCCAAGATATTGGGGCTGTTACTCCATCTCAGCAAAACGCCTCTGCCCACGCTAGTCTGGCTCACAGCAGCAACCCTCCTGCCCTACAAAAGGAGTATTATTCTGTTGTACCTCCTCCAAATTTTACAAATATTGGGGGTGGTCCTTCGCCGACAACACCTAACAATCGCTCAGCGGCTGTTTCCCAACACCTGTTCAATCAACAGGATACAATTGATTCCCTGGTTGCTCGCCTCGACACCATCTCACATAATGATAAGCTGCAGAAGATGGGGATATCTCAACCGCATCCTCCTGAGTGGGAGAATGCTACCTGCCCTCCTAACTACAAGCCGCTGATGTCACGCCCCGATTCATAGAGTCATTTATTCACATATTTTATCTCTTGGAATCGATCGTCCTCGCTTGGGCGTGATGCCGTACAAGTCTGGTATTGCACTTGTACACGGCAAAGATAGTACATAATCGATTATTCTTCAAATAGGAACACATCGCAGCGGCAGAAGCAGATAAATTGAACTTAATGAGGACAATCTTTCTTATTGAATAGAAGTACATCACTTCTTTATAGCAGCAGAGAAAAAGAGTAACTTGAAGCCACACAGAGATATGTAGAACTTTATTCTCTTTATTGATAATTGAAGAAAAGTACAAGACTTGTATTAAAGTACAATGATTACAGCACATCTTACTTTACATTGGAAACCAACTGAACAATGCTATACAGCTTACATTTGATATTTGGATACAATGGATTACAACTCGATATACCGACTTGGCTTACAACTCACTGGTATCACTGATTACAATGTTCCATACATTATGCCCTTTATAAACAGAAGACTTCATCTTTTGTAAGGAGAGCTTCTGTATGTCTAACAAATCTTCGATGCCGCGGGACCAATCAAGCCAATCTTCGTGTGTAGAATATCCCAAGCACGAGCACCTGCCCACAAAATGTGGGTCAGCACATCATCTATGTACTGGCGAGCAGAATCCAACCCACTCGCATAAACCAATATTAAAGTGATTATTTAAGCAGGCATTTATTAGAATGATCTTTCTACTTGGGGCCTAACATCAGTTTACAGTTCATGGGCAATAATCAGAGTGAAGCATGTAAATATATTCTTAGTAGCATTCATGTGGACATATCATTTATCATTCTTGGTGTTATCATGCAAAGGCATCATTGAGGCATACTAGGTGTTATCATGAAAAGGCATCATTGAGGCATCGTTAGCATTAACATCTTAAACATGTTATAACAGTTCTCACTTCAAGCATCACTTAGCATGGATGTTATGTTTGAGCACTATTTATAGCAAGGCATCTTTCTAACATAATGAATTGAACATGTTAAACAGGCAAGTTAAACCAACTTATACAATATCACAATTATGTGATTTCTTACCAATAGACGACTTCTCGTACCTGCATCAAATACAGGTTATCTGATATACTTACTCTGCCTGCACAAAACATTCATTAGCATGCATCCTGACTACATGGTCACTGGTATTGTTAAACCATATGGACTCTTCTCATTTCATTTCATTTTAAGATAATGCAGTCAGCATAGTAGGTGGCGAGCCTCTATGCCACGCCGCCTTATCCGTGCTCCCATAGTACTCATCATTATTTTCTCCTAGGCCGAATCGGTCCCCAGGGCCCTAGGAACCGTTCGAGGAAATTATTACTCAAACCTTGTATACAAGTTGTCCATGACCATACGAATGCGTGTCCGACTCGATTGTGAACAAAATCGCATGGTAAAACATATTAAGGAAAGTAAAGGCAACAGTGCATCATTAGTCATATTCAATGACTTATTCATTTCATCATTACTATCATTTCATTTGGTGATCTCAACGATCCCAGCTTTATCATTACTCATTCATTGCTTCATTGCAACGTATCTCATATCATTCCTTTCTTAAGAGGAACTTAACATTCGTTTATTTCTTATAAGGGACAGGCAGCATTTCATATTCTTGTAACAGTTATACAGAGAGTATATGGTTCTAGTGTTTCATTCAGTTCATTGGGTCGATAGCACAGCCAGTTCATTTCTTATTCTATCATTCACAAGGCATCTCATTATTCAAGTGTTTTGTCGTTTTAGCAGCATTAAACATAAGGATCAATGTTATCAATTCATTCTCAGGCAACGAATCACATTAGCAGTTCAATGTGTTGTACATTTCAATAATTCTTAGCACGAGCATCTCTATTATTCAGCAACTATAACATGGGACCTTTAGGGACAATTCATAGCATTTCAATACTTCATTATTAAGCATGAAGGAGTAAGGAGGAGGAAGGACAGTTCCACTCACCCAAAATTCTACTAAGCGTAGCTCCACCAGCGAGCCACGTTCCAATACCCATTCCATCTAGCCAGCTAAGAGAGACTGTATTAGTCTCAATTCTCCTGATTCCCAACATAAGTCACGGTCCAATATTCTGATCCCATCCAATAAGCCAACCAAATGCCTCGTGTGGAGCGGGGCATTACAGCTGACGCTGAACTCATTCGACGGCTTGACTTCTCCTCGTCAGCACATGACATACTTCAACACGCAAACTCTGCACTTATCCCGAGATGATCCGTTCCTGTCAAAGCTGTTTATTAGCACCTTGTAGGGGGCAGCCTTCGAATGGTTCTGCAGTCTGCCTGACAGGTGTATCAATTCATTCAAAGACTTGGAGAGGTTGTTCCTCAACAGGTTTTACGAGAGTGGCATGCATGTTAGTATGTCCACTCTCATCGAGACCAACCAAAGGAAGACTGAATCTGTCATTACCTTCATTGAACGCTTCAGAAGACTAGTACTGAAGATGCCCTTCGGTATACCGGACTCAGAACTTATGGATACTTATCGACATAACTTCCTTTCTACAGTGAAGTTTTGTCTAGGTATACATAAGTATAATAGATGGCCCGCTTTCATTGGGATCGCTGATGCTGCTGAAAATGATGTTCCTAACTTGGAACTAGTGGGGCTGAAGACACCCAAATCTGAGGACAAAGGCAAGCATCCTCAGACTATCCTTGTTCGTGGGGATAAAGGAAAAGAAGTCCTAAAGGTTGACACATCCAAAGAAGCTTCCAATTCTCAAGGCGCTTCCGACAAGCCTAAGGAGACCTTCTTCTTCGATGCAGATGATGTCATCACCATCTTCCATACATTGACGAAGGATAATAAGCTGACATTGCCCCCACCATGACGTCCTACAGAGGTGAGCCAACTCAATGATCCCAAGTACTATCTTTACCATCAGTACGTGCATCACTCCACCAAGGACTGCATCATCCTGAAGAAGAAGATACAACAGCTTATCGACAGCCAAGTGATCAATCTCGAAGCTGAAGACAAGGTCGTATCTGCTAACATGATCTCTCTTCAGTTTGGCAACTTTTCTCCTACAGAAGTCCCGGACGGCGTGGTCCCGATCCCTAAGGCAATGATGGAAGTCGTCAACCTACCACCAGCTCGTAACTCAACCTTTGTCCCACTCACAACTGGACGTGGTGAGATCATGTGGGTTTATCCGGACCTTGTCAAGAAGTGACGCATGGGGTAGCACCTCCCAAAGCAAGAAGGGGCAAGAAATTTAAGCCATGTTACATGGTATCCTCCCCCATCTAGGAGGTTCTATCTGGCGAGACGCGATCGGGAAAGACTTATCTTCGGACGTACGATCCCGCACAAGAAGAAGCACTGCCTTCTCAAGCTCCTGTTGCCCCTACAAGCTCATATGTCGGCCCGTCCAAGTCTCAAACCACATCCAAGCAGAAGGAGACGCGGTTTGACAAGTCTCTAAAGGCGTCAGCTCCAGAAGGCATGGATCGACCCTACAACTTTGACATACTGGCTTAGCTAGCCAATACACCCGCCAGGTCTCCTGCTGCCCCTACAAGCTCAGAAGTCGGCCCGTCCAAGCCTCAAACCACATCCAAGCAGAAGGAGACGCGGTTTGACAAGTCTCTAAAGGCGCCAGCTCCAGAAGGCATAGATCGACCCTACAACTTTGACATACTGGCTCAGCTAGCCAATACACTCGCCAGGTTGTCTCTGTTCGATCTATTGCGACTCTCCAAATAAATGTGGAAGGCCTTAAGTGAGGTATTGCCACATGCCGACTCTTACCTCGCTGAGGTCAAAGCTTTCGCTGAAGATCATGTCTCCTGCCCCCACTGTCACAGTACTTTAGAAGTGGTGCCCAACGTCACCTTCTCACAGGAGGACATGCTACTCAAAAATAATCTTCATGATAGACCCCTGTACTATACAGGGTATCGGGGCGATCAAGGTGGACCGTATGCACATCGATCCAGGATCCTCCCTCAGCATCATTCCTAGAAGCTTGCTTCAAATCTTGGGAATTCCTCTGCACAAGATATCCGCAACCAAAACAACTATCATGGCTTTCAATGCTGGTCGAAGCCATCTGCTGGACAAGATCCATCTCAAATGCCAGATCGGTGATCTCCAAACGGAGGTCTCCTGTTATGTGATCGATGCCAATGTATCCTACAACATCTTGCTGGGACGTCCATGGATACATGAGAATATGATCGTCCCTTCCACACTTCACCAGTGCTTCAAGTATGTCAACAGCGATGGTATCGTGAAGACAGAGTTTACTGACGTCGATCCTTTCAAGGGCATCGAAGCTTACTATAGAGATTTGGTACTTTACCAATCTCAACCCCCCAAGGATGATGGCAATGAAGCTGACAATAAAGCTTAAGCACCTCCATCCCCCAACGGTGGTCCCCTGATTGTCCGAGTCAAAGGACGTACTACTCCAAAAAGTACCCCGAAGCCTCTCACAATTCGGGTGAAGAAGAAGAAACCCGACAAAGTCAAACCATTGACCATCACTCTCAACAAAACACCCAAGAGGGAACCTACTGATGTCCATCCTCCCAATCCTGAAGAATTATCCTATGTGGTGAACTCGGCTAAGACTGTGACTCCTCTTCCAGATGGTGACCCTCTCATTGAGTATATCAATACTCAGAATAATGTACCTTCAGCGGATGATGTTATCCCTGAAGAAAAACTAGCGTATTTCCTTAGTAAAGGTTTATCTTTGAATTACTCCGATGTCTATCAATCTGTAAACCATTACATAGATACGATATACGCCCTAGAGAACGACATAGGACCACACCTCTGTATGCCGGTCACGACGCCTCACCTACGGTAAAAAGTCTACCCAGAAGATATCCACTACTTTATCATTCCAGCCAGAAAGAAAGATGAAGAGCTAATCATCTTCGGGCGTATAATTGGCGAGAAAAAGTTTGTTCTAGAATCTACTCCTCCCAAGTACAACACAGAAGCTGACTATGACTCTGAAAAAATGCAACTTTTTCGGTATAGTTGGCAGGCCAAAAATATCATCCAGAATATGGGATATGACATCAAAAGCGACAAAGGGCTAAATTACGGCCGAGGACGACGGTTGCCAATTTGACACTTTGCGCCCCCCCCTCCGGCAAACTCGAGAACTACTACCAACGAAATGGTGTTGGTTTGGGCTACGTCTCTCCTCCAACAACTCCCGAAAGATCAGATGATAAAGCAGATCGTTGTTCTCATTCTTCTGATTCCTCCCTCTGGGACTCAGACTCTAGTATCGACGACAAGTTCAAAACAACTTTGTCCGTCCATATGGTTTTCGCCGACCAAGTTACAGATGATGTCCAATCAATCGAACTCGAACAATAGGCTCAAAAGATGGACACCAGGTGGGAGTTGCGCTTTGAACAACGTGAACCACCTACCGAAGACGAAGTCATCAAAATCAATCTAGGAGATAAAGCATCCTTCAAATGAATCTTCATCAGCGAAAGCTTATCTGACGATGAACGCCAGTCTCTTATACAGCTTATAAGAGAATACATCGACGTCTTCGCATGGAGTTATAAAGACATGCCAGGCTTGGACCCTAAAGTCGCTGTGTACCGCCTGAACATTTTGTCTAAAGTTAAGCCAGTAAAACAGCAACAACGGCAATTTTGACCAGACATCATGGAAGCCATCGAGAATGAAGTCAAAAAGCTCATCGCCAGTAGATTCATTCGCGAGGAACAACATCCCGACTGGGTTGCCAATATCGTCCCAGTCATAAAAAAGAACGGTAAAGTTCGAGTCTGAATCGACTACCGTGATTTAAACTCTGCATGTCCGAAAGACGAGTTTCCTCTACCGATCACCAACGTAATGATCGACAACACTTGCGGCTTCGAACGGATATCCTTTATGGATGGATTCTCAGGCTACAACCAGATCAAGATGTTCTCCGACGATGAAAAGCACACATCTTTTCAAACACCGTTGGAGGTATACTGCTATACGGTGATACCCTTCGGATTGAAGAATGCAGGAGCAACATACCAGCCAGCCATGAACATAATTTTTTACGATCATTTGTGCAAAACTGTGGAGTGCTACATAGACGATATTGCAGTCAAAAGTCGTTTTAAGGGCAACCACCTCCAAGACTTGAGAACGGTATTCGAACTAATGCGTGCACACCAACTCAAGATGAATCCAACCAAGTCTTTTCTGGGAGTCTCCAGCGGAAAGTTCCTTAGTTTCGTCATTACTTCAAAGGGTATACATCTGGACCCAGAGAAAGTGAAGGCTATTCTCGACGTACATCCTCCAAAAAACCTCAAAGAGCTACGCAGACTACAAGAAAGGCTTTCTTACATCAGACGATTCATTTCGAACCTCTCTGGAAGGTGTCAACCATTCACTCAGCTCATGAAGAAAGGCGTATCTTTCATCTGGACTGAACAATTTCAACGGGCATTCGACGACATCAAAGCATATCTTATAAGCCCTCCAGTACCGGTAGCCCCAATAATGGGGAAGCCCTTCTTACTATATGTCCGTGCCATGGATCATTCCCTTGGTGCCCTCTTAGCTCAAAAGAACGAAGGCGGCCATGAACAGGCAATTTACTACCTCAGTCGCACAATGGTGGGTGTCGAGCACAGATACACATCGGTGGAGAAGGAATACCTCACACTAGTATTTTCTATCCAAAAGACACGCCATTATGTGTCTGGACAGACTATCCACATTATATCCAAAGTCAACCCTGTCAGAATACTCATGACTAAGCCGGGTTCTCTCAATTCCCGTTTAGCTACATGGGCAATTTTGTTGACCCCATATGATATGATCTTCGTCCCTTAGAAGGCAGTAAAAGGTCAAGCATTAGCTGATTTTCTAGCAGCTCATCCGGTGCCGGAGTCGTCCAAACTCTACTACGAAATCCCTAACGAACTGGTGGAGTCTAACACTGCAACTGAAGCGATCCCTATTTGGCGAATGTTCTTTGATGGCGCATCAAGAACAGGGCCCAAAAGGAACATCGTGGCTGGAGTAGGCATTGTGCTTGTGTCACCTGATCATCTGGTCATACATCGTGCATATTCTCTCGTGGAACCATGTACCAATAATGTAGCCGAATATAATGCCCTAATAATCGGCCTACAACTGGCAAAGTAACTGGGAGTTGACTATCTAGAGGCTTACGGCGGTTCTAAACTAATAGTTAGTCAGGTCCGAGGGGATTACGAAGTTCGCCACGAAGATCTCATCCCCTACCACCAAGCAATAATGGTGCTGGCATCTACTTTCGCTGGATTCTTCATCGAGCACGTGCCTCGACTACAGAATATAGAAGTAGATGCTCTAGTCGGTCTTGCTGCTTCCTTGACCGTTCCCACCAATACTCAGCAGTCGATCACAGTGTCTGGTCGAGAATTATTCTGTGTGAAAGTTGCCTTGCATATTCATTACAATTATGCAGCGAAAATAAACGTCGATGCTAAAGACTGGAGATTTCCCTTCATAGACAATGCTTTCTATGGAATCCTCCCCGAGGACCCGAAAGAAGCAGTATCCATCCAAAGACGATCCCTCAGATTCTACTACGATACAGCTACCAAGATGCTGTACCGACGCTCTTATGACGGGCTACTGTTACGATGCTTATCAGACACAGAAGCCAAGCATGCACTCCGGAAGGCTCACGATATAGTTTGTGGTGTACATCAACCAGACCCCAAATTACACGATCGCCTCAAACGAATGGGTTATTATTGGCCCACAATAATAGCGAATGCTGTTGAATATGTAAAGAAGTATAGAGCTTGACAGTTCTACGCTGATTTCATTCACCAACCTTCGGAGTTTCTACACCCGACGGCAGCTTCTTGGCCATTTGAAGCCTGGGTCATGGACGTGATAGGACCAATCAGCCCGCCATCCTCCAAAGGACATCGGTTCATCCTAGCTATAACCGATTACTTCTCCAAATGGACGGATGCTATACCACTCACTGAAGTGAAGACATCAAACGTGATCAGTTTCATCAAACATCACGTCATTTACTGCCTTCGGCCTACCTCGCAGGATCATCCATGATAATGGTCCACAGTTCGTAAGCCATGCATTCTATCGGTTCTGTGATAAGAATTGAATCCAGAACATAGCCTCTACTGCCTACAATCCAGCGGCTAACGGGCTAGTAGAAGCCTTCAACAAAACCATTATAAAACTTCTTATAAAATTTGTGTCTTCAAACAAGCACGATTGGAACAAGAAGCTCGGTAAATGTATATGGGCCTATCGCACAACGATCCGAACTCCAACAGACAGTACTCCATTCTCTCTGGTTTATGGGAGCAAAGCAGTTATTTTCCTAGAAATCCAGATTCCTTCTCTTCGGGTATCCCTAGCCAGCGAGCTGACTACTGAAGAAAGCTACCGTCTGCGACTCCAAGAGCTCGAAGCGCTAGACGAAAAACGTCTATTAGCTCAACAAGCGTATTGAGCTATACCAAGCACGCCTTTCCAGAGCTTTCAACAAAAAGGTGAAGGAAAGGATCTTCCAAGTCGACGATCTGGTCCTAGCAGTAAGAAGACCGATGGTTATGACACACAAAACAAAAAGGAAATTCCAGCCTAAATGGGAAGGTCCCTTCGTCATAGAATCGGTGTATTCTAACGGTGCGTACCGGCTGACCAAGCCTGACGGTGACTTGCTCATGATGCCTATCAACAGCAAGTTCCTGAAGAGATACTTTGTGTAACCTCTTTTACATAATGTTCACATACGTTCAGTCATGTAAATGTACAGTGCGATGTTTAAATGATTCAAAAGAAAAAAACTATCTAACTATTATTCGTATTTCAAGAGTCTTGAATATGCCCTGGATAATATGTCCTCTAAATATTTCTCCAGTGGAATTATTTTCGTTTTTTGACTCCGTCCAAACTCGGTTTGACAAAAACAAGTCACGTCCCTATTACCTCTGAATTGTTTTCTGATAATTATTTCCCCAGTGAAATAATTATATTTTGCGACGTCCACATAACCTCTGAGCAAAGCATTCATCAAAGATAGTCATGTCCACACTACCTCTGAACTATCCCCTACTCCCTAATGCTATATATCTTTCCACGTCCATATTACCTCTATTAGCAGCTTCATTCAACTTATTATCTATATTCGAAACATCCGAATATAAAATGGCTAATAGGTCCACACAAAATTTCCCCAGTGGAATACCCATCAGAAATGCCCTTGCTATATCTACATTACCTCTAGTATCGATATTTTACAAAATCACATTCACTTCTGAAAAATTTCTTTATTTTGTACTTCAACGTCTATCAAGAGACAGAAAAAAGGGTACAAGAGCCGTGACGACCAAAAAAAGGAGAGAAGGAGAGAGGGTGGTCCCCCAGCGAGATACCCTTTACACAAATGCGGTATTTGGCTCTCTAAATATAAGCACCACAGATATCACAAGCAAAGAGTGGAGCGAATGTATTCTGTTTATTCAAAATCAGTTATATTCACAGGACTACATCTCATGGGCAAAATAAAAAGTTCTTCATCTCTTTCGCTCAGGCAAAAAGTAGAAGATTACATTTGATGCCCAAAAGAAGGGAAAATTTGCTACTCGTCAACAACACATAGCTTGATCAGCCTGGCAGCACCATGTTTCCATCGAAAAGTGGTCTTGTGGCCCGCGAAGGAGGTCATATTTTACTGCTGAGCAAGCAAACAAGGCTGTTGAACCTTCAAGAAGCTACACGGAGGAGGACAAATATAGCATGCAAAAATATCTACAAATGATGTTCTCCTCTCCCCCATATGGCGGACGTCGTAGGCCCACTTCTTCAAGGCACCATACCTTCAAAACAACATCCCTAGTGTTGCTCTTACCAACTTGAAGGACCGTGAAAGCAGAACGTTCACGATGACGCCCAACTACCGTCCGACCCTTCGATGTATAAAGGCTCTTCCTACCGTCTGAGGAAGACCCTTCCAAAATACGAAGAGTCCTGAGCTCTCTGATGTGTGCGTCAAATGTTGCATCTTCACCATGCTCAGAATCATCGATGTCGGTCCTGGAGAAATTTGCTAGCCAGAATCCGTCTAAAACACGAAGAGTCTGAGCTCCCTGATGTGTACATCAAGTGTTGCATCTTCACCGTGCCCAGAATCGCCGATACCGATCCTTGAGAAATTTGCTAGCTAGATCCCTACAAAATAGGCAGAAAGAAAGTCAGACTTAGAAAACTGCAGAAAAAACTGTCACGAAGGCTCATATGCGCCCAAAGGGATATGCGCCCAAAACAAGACGTGCGGGCGCATAATACATTAACAGTACGTGGGCGCATAACATACCACTGTTTAAAGGGCACGAAACGTGGCAGCACTTGGGCGCATAGCACACCACAGTATTGGCGTATGACTTCTGTGGGCGCATAGTAATGCACACAGAAGTATGTTGCCCTAGACGCAAGCGCCCTGGCAGAAGAGAAGTCCGAGCGTCGCAAATTAACGCTCGAGACTTCATTTTTTGAAGCACGCCCTCACCCAAAATTGGGTCCTGGACTGTTGAGGACTCCGCCGCAGGAGAAGAGCTACTCGACGCAGCCCCCTTGCCCTTCGCGGATCTCTTGGCGGTCTTGGGAGACATGATTCTCAAAGAAAGAAGACGAAGATTTTTCTGAAAATTTCAAAGAGAAAAGGAATAATGAACTTTCTCTCTCCTCCAGGGTCTATTTATAGCTAGGCACGGGCCACTTTCTATGCACCCACATACTCTATGCACCCACTATAGTGTATGTGCCCACTACAGCTTATGTGCCCACATGAAGGACCAGCTCTCTGTATACTATGCGACTGTCTCTTGCTGACGTGGACGGCGTATAAAGGATGGACCGCTTCAAATTCTGTTCCAATGAATCTGTCAGTTCGGATTTCAAGGCAAATCTTAACAGTCGTATCTCCCTGATAGGCTGGCCAAAATACTATACACCCAGGGAAGAACCGTGTTATGCGCCCGTTGCCTCGCGAGAAGATGATCCATGCTTCTTTCAAAGTATTTCGAACTTGCTCAAGTATCGAAAACTTTGAAGGGGGTCCTGTAGAAGCATAAAAAATTTCAGCAAACATAGCTCCATGCGTCCAAGTCAAAGCAGCTCCATGCGCCCAGTCAGTACGACTCCATGCGCCCACTAAATGAAGCTCCATGCGGCCACTAAATGAAGCTCCATGCGTCCAGTCCAAGTATAACTCCATGCGCCCAAGACTAGCTCCTCCGAAAGGAGGGCGCATAGCCTGAGACATGGCTATGCACCCAAGCCTGACTCAGTCAAAGCCACGATCAAAACGTGCACCGAAGCGCATGGCCACGCCAGTCACCACAAGCAGTCGTGCACCGAAGCATGCGGCCACGTCAACACCACGACTAACCTACGATCTCGCAGCCTGTATGCGCCTACACCTATATGCCCAGAGCAGGACCATACGCCCACGTAAGAACCAGCGTGTCTCTTCATGTGGGCGCATAACATCGTTCCAACCCAAGAACGACTATAAAAGGGGGGCTTCTTCCCTCTTCAACAGACAGAACGGAGAGCATTTTCAATAGCCAAATTGCTGTACTTTTTGCCAGTGAGTCGAGAGTTAGCAATTTTCTTAGGTTTTCTTCCACTTTTGTAATCGGAGTGTCAACGGAGTAAAGGAGCAACTGCTGCTCGATCTCTATCGTCTCATTCTCCAGAATTCTTCTTTTTGTACTCGGGGATCCTCAGTACAGGATCTCTCAGGCGTACTCGATTTGTGGTACCTTGCGCTAATAAAAAGAAAAGATAGTATTTTTTTCTTCTTTTTTTGTGTGTGTCCACACAAGGTAAAGGAACACAAGATCGAGTCACAGTATCATGGCATAGGTGATCCAGTCAAAGTCACTCAAGTAAACCACACTATCAAAGTCATGTGTGAAAATATATGGAGAAATAACTAATGATAAGAATAAATGATAACGGGTAAGAGACAGAGAAATAACTCATGGCAGGATAGCAAATATGGAAAATAAAAGGAGACATAAAAAAGAAAGAATAATAAGAGAATGCACGTAAATAACTGTACAAAATTTGGCATAGTGTACTTGCCTGGTGTAGCGCGTAGAACCGATAATCCAACAACGAGAACCACAAAAGTCAAACTCTAGCAACAGTCTCTGGACGCTAAAACAGACATGACCAACGTGTTCAGAATAGTCAAATTAGCTAGGATAAGTTTCGGTATCCGCCGTTGGATCCGCTTTGTACCGAAAAATGTGTCAAAGCCTATGGTCTCTAAAGTCATCAAACTATATGTCCACGGGTCTGGTTTGACGAGACGAACCCAACTGTATGTCCAAAGTTGGATTCCGGTGGGCCGTGCACAAATTCGTCCGTTGAGTCGGGTTCTGGGCCCTCCAAAATAGCGTTCCGGTCGACCTTCTCAGAATTAGACCAAACTTGGCATACATGACCAGAAAAATGACACAGTTCTGTTAGCGCAAGTTTCGTCTAGATTTGACGAACGTGCACAAAGTAATTGACTAATTTGCAACGAGGTCGATACGGTAATTTTTAACAAATACGCTTCAAATTTGTCGCCCACACACAACAAAATCGAGTTTTGTCAAAGCCCACACGTGCACGAAGTCCTTACGCACCTTTCGATGCAAGTGATTCATGACCAAGTCGCCCGAATTGTCGGGACGGACTCCGTATCGGGAAATTTTTAGTTTTCGAAAACTTTTTTTTATATTTTTTCTTGATTTTAAAACTGATTTAATATGCGATACAATACAGTATAATTAAAAGTAGAAGAAGGGCTTAAATCTAGGTTATATTGGCTTTACAACAAAAAAGCAGTATTGGGATTCGGTTGACAGATTTGGAAGAAATCAGTCAGCAAAGTTTAGTGTTTGGGACAGGAATTACTCTGTTTCTAATTCGAAACTCGGAAATTTTTTTGAGTTTTGAAACTCGATACGCCACCAACCTAGTACAAAATAAAATAGTCTAATTGAAACGAGTCGGAGAGGGTTATGTTCTTATCGTACCTACGAAAGTCGGTTCGTGATTCGGTGGGTTGGCGAGGGAGAACTGCTGCTACAAAACAGCCTTGTCGCTGCTGCTATTACTGCTGCTGGCGTTGTTGCTGCCGTCTTGGCGGCGGTCTTTAAACATCGTGGGCGGCGCGCAGAGGTGCTGGGCGAGGTCGGTTGCTAGGTTTTAGATGAGAGAACCCTCCCCCTTTCTCTCGGCTTATATATAGCAGGGGGCGGGTGAGCACCCTTGCGCGGGTTTTGCAGGATTGCCATCTCGCGAGAAATATAATTTCGTGCGAGATTTTGATGTTTTGTTTTTTTATTTTTATTTATTTATAATTCTATATATCCTTTTATATATATATATAGTTAGATATATCCATATATGTCCATTATTCATATATATCGATATATGTACAAATATTCCATAAAATCCTAAAAAAAACTCAATAATACCCTTTTCCTAGTGTAGAGTTATATAAAAATATGTACATGCATATTAATAATTTTTATTTCTATTTATAGGAATACATACCCAAATCTTCATTTATAGTAATCTATTTATTCCTAACATTGATTTAACAGGTAAGCACACAAGTATATATATATATATATATATATATATATATATATATATATATATATATATATATATATATATATATATATATATATATATATATATATATATAGAAGCAGATCAAAAGCCCCCTTAGAAAATTCCCTAAAAAAAACCCTCACTCTTAGCCGTCCATTTAATGTTAATATTAATGTTAAATACTAAAATTAACATTAAACTTAACATTAAAATTAATATTAACATTAACATTAATATTAACATTAACATTAATATAAAATAAAATAAAAATTAATATTAATATTAATATTAATATTAATATTAATATTAATATTAATATTAACATTAACATTAATATTAACAATAATTTTAACATTAAATGGACGGCTGAGAGTGAGGATTTTTTTTTGGAGGTTTTCTAAGGGGGGCTTTTGATCCGCTCCCTATATATATATATATATATATATATATATATATATATATATATATATATATATATATATATATATATATATATATATATATATATATATATATATTCTACTATATAATAGGAAAACTTGGTAGTGAAACTTTTGAATTCCTAAAATACCCTTGAGTATTTTATAAACATGATATTATTATGTCAACTTGCATGTCATTTATGTTTAAGAGTCAAAGCAATAAAATTTACATGCAAGTTTTCTTTTTCCATACAACTCTTCATGCTTCAATGGTAATAAATTTTTCTGTCCTTTCCATTTTCCAAAGATTATTATTCTCAATAGAAAATTTATAAAAAAAAATTGTACTTTGAATTTCTTGACATTGTAAAAAAAAAGCACACACACATGAATAATCACATAAAAATTACGAAAAGACGACAACTAACCTTATAATATTCTAATTAATTCAAATAAGTGCAAAGCACGTACATGTAGACTAATATATATATATATATATATATATATATATATATATATATATATATATATATATATATATATATATATATATATATATATATATATATATATTCAAAAAATCTACAAAATCAAAAATAGTTATCATACTTTAAAATAAAATATCACATGAATATTAAATAATATTGATATCTATATTATATATGACAATTACTTAGGAAAAATATATTTATTAGATTATTAAAACAAATACATCATACACACATAAAATATATCGACACAGACGTCTTTGGATGTACCACATAATTACGTGGGCTTGGGTTTGGTTCCGGTCCATTTTGACTAGTTAGCACAACCATGTCTCCTAAAGATCAAACGTCTTAATAATTAATATTTATACCATTTATAGAGCCAATTCACAACTTGGACGAGTTTTTCGAGATGGGACACCGTTATGGCTAGGCATTTCCTAGTATGGCTAATACACTAGGCAAGACACATGACTATACTATCCGTGCCAAAATTTCTAGTCAATATGCATCTCAAACTTAACCATGACTTAGGCCATATATAGAGTATTAGGCTATTATAAATATGATCATATATATATTGATAATCAAACTTAACCATGACTTAGTCAAGACACATGACTGGGCGTGATACCGTACAAGTATAGATTGCACTTGTACAAGGCAAAACCATTACAGTTCCTGGTATTTCTCAGAAGACATCAATAACACAGCAAAATCAAGCAGATAAATTGAAGTCACACAAGATATAAAGAATGTATCTCTTTATTGATAATCAAAATGGATTACAAGACTTGCAGTGGAATACAGAGTTTACAACTGATTACAAGACTTTTGAATAGCCAACTGAATGTATACACTTGTCCTTTAGGCTAAAAATGAATATACCGACTTCTTTACAATGAACTTGCCAATATGGCTACAATCTCACTGGTACAACTAAGTTCCCATGTTCCATACATTATGTCCCGTATAGCAGAAGACATCGTCTTGAAAGAAGAGCTTCTGCACACCCATCCGATTCATCGATGCCAAGCACTGATTCACAGGATTTTCCCCAAGCATACACCTGTAATATTACCCACAACGTGGGTCAGTACATCATCAATGTACTAGCGAGCGGTGCTGGCCCAACTCACCTAAGAAGACAACACTAAGTAATCATGTTACAGAATATTATTAACAGTGGTCTTTCTCGTTGCCTTAGGGTCAATTTCATGTTATAGCCGACAAGAAGTAAAGCATGCAAATCTCATAGCCAACATAATTTAAAGCATACTGTTATCACCCTTTGGTGATTCTTACCCACGGTCGTGTAGCCATCCCTGTACATTTATAATACTTACTCTGCCTGCACAAGACATTGTTAGGAACAATATCATGATTCAATATAAATATCACCGTTCAGGTGATTCTTACCAACAGCCGACATCCTTCCCTGTATTTGAGTAATAACTTACTCTGCCTGCATAAGACATTATTAGCACTGGACCTATCTATATGAAGGTCACTGGCGATACGCCATCTTGGACTGACTTACAGGTATACAACGCCCTTGGCAGTGCAGGTAGCTAGCCCCACTGTAAGTCCTGTATACCGTGCTACTACTTCAGCACTGCTACTACTTCAGCATTGGTTTCCCCAGGACGAACCGGGTTCCATGGCCCAGGAATACCGTTCGAGAAACCGCCTTGTCGATAAGTTGTCCATGACTATGCAACTATATGCAACTTATCTAAGAAGAAAACATATAATGCATGATAAGAAAAACTAAGTAACTCAGCCACCATTCTCATTCATATTGCCATCTTGCCTTGAGCCAATGCTCACATTATCATCTGCCCAATCCAGGGTCTTGGCATAATCAATATTCTACATCGACGACAGGATAATAGAATGTTGTTACCCAATCCTCTTTGCCACATCTTTGATACCATACATCTTTCCAACCAAACTCAGTGTACTCACCGCCCAATTCCTGGGACTTAGCATCTGTTTAGCATACATTCATTTGAATGCAATTCAAGCATACTCACTGCCCAATTCTTGGGTCTTAACATTTATTTTGCCATCTATTCATTGAGCCAAAGCTCGATATACTCACCGCCCAAGTATTTGGGACTTTGCCTTCACCTGTCATGTAATTTATCGCAACATTGTACAAGCATACAATTCATTTAGCCACAACAATTTACGTTTAGGTGATTATTATCTTTCATTATCTTTCCAAATTCCATGCAAGGTGTTATTGAACAACTTAACAAGAAACATAGCATACTCATCCTTATTTTAAGCATGAAGTTAAAGGATCTTTGAAGGGTTTAACACTACTCACATTCATAGGACGATTTCCGCCATGATCGCATAGCCTTCCAAGCAAACCTTCGCATAATCCCAAGTCCAACAAGGCTTCATCGAACCAACCATCCATCATAAGGCATCTTGCGGGTCGGGGCACTACAACTATCACCTCTATTCTCACTTCCTCTATAATCAACAAGCCTTATTATAGTTACACGGAGGAAGAGAAGAAGTTTGCTAGCCTTGATGCAAAAGCAATGCATATTTTTTTATTGTGCTATAGACATAAATATATTCAATCTTATTACTACTTGCACAACATCTCATAAAATCTGGAAATTTCTTGAAGCTACCTATGAGTGCAGGTATGAAAGCAAAGATAGCAACTCCAGAGAGAAAAATAGTCTTCAAAATGATACAATTGTGTGCATGATGGCATCAAAATTTAAGGTACAACACAATTCCGTATATGAAGAAGAGGTTATATGCCACAATTGCAGAAGTTCAGGCCACATCATGGAATATTACCCTACTACTAAAAAGGAGAATTGTTACAAACGATCAAACGAAGGAAGATTGTCGTCTCACAAGTACGCAACTACGAGTATATGGCATGAAAGTGAAGCAAACGATTTTGAAGAAGAAGGAAGACCTCGTCCAACTGTAAACATATGCACAATAGCATTATCTAACGAGATACAAAATAATTCTCTTTATAGTAAATTTTCTTATAATGAGTTATCTGATGCTTTCAGTTATCTATTGGAAGAACACAAGAAAGTATTAGATAAGTATAAGCAGTCTCGAAAAGAGGTTAAGGCTCATAAGCTTGAGAATGAAAGGTTGTCCTCTCTGTTTAATGAGATTAGAGACACTGCTACTGCTAGTGACACAGATGAGTTATCCACGGTTAAGCTGAGTTTGCATGATGCTCAATAATGCATTAGTAAGATGACATAAGAGCATACAAAACTCAATGAAGCTTATGAAGCAGAGAAGAAGAAGTATAGCATTGCTACACAGAGAACAGACTCATTAACTGCTAAGTGTAAAGAGGCTTGCACAATATCTAAAAAATTGGAGATAAAATTGGGTAAACATGTTGTTCAACCCATGACACGGTCATACACAAGACATGTGACACAACCCAGGATTCAAAAAGGATCTGGACAGCTAAGGTTAAACATAACCTTGATTTCTATTATAAGTATCCACGCACATCATATCACACCACTATACAGCCTCATACTGCTACACCGAGCACTAATGCTTATGTTGCTTGTCATTATTGTGGTATGAATGGACATATTTCTAGTAATGGTTGATGTAAATATGTTTACCTGGGTTCTCAAAGCTAACCAATGTGTATTCAAGTTTACTTGGATATCAAAGTCTTCGTCTAATACTGTAGGTGGAGCATCCTGTGCTATGCCATTGAACCATAGAACATATTGGTGATTATAAAGCTTCAAAGGTCATCTTCCAAGCAATTGCACCAACACAAATGTGGTCACTAGAACCACTTCGGTAACATGCTAAAAGTTTTTAAATAGTTACAACTATAGAATCTTGCATGTCTTTAACGAATTTTCACTATTTCTCACTTGAAGTGCTTATGTTTTTATATAAACTAGTGTGATACATGTTCTAGTATGCTTAGGATAATATTCTTGAAATACAGTTGCATGGCTAGTTACTATCTCAAATGTTATGTCACACTAAGTAGCTTTTCTATTTGTCTAAAAAAAATCATGCATATCTTTTGTCTTTATTTATAAAGTATGCATATCATTTTTATGATCTTGTGTTTATTAGTGCATATTTTTAGTATACGTCTTTTATATCTTTACCTCTATAGTGCACTATAAAAGCTTCTTAAAAATAGTTTTTGAGTATCTTAATCGTAGAGATCATTTCTTGTTCCTTCTTTGGGTATTTACTTCTCGTGTAGTTAGGGATTCTGGATTTCGATGATGTTTGATAATACTGCATAACCTTTAAATTTAAGCTCTTAAAAGTAGAGATCATTTTGGATACAAGCCTACAAAGGGTTTGTCTGTCACCATGGCTACGGCTAAAGCGAAGTGGTACTTAAGCGTCTCCCGGTAGACCTCCGTTAGCTGGGATAGACCCTTACAGCTAGGGGTGAGCGTCGGTATAATCGGTCGGTATTTGGTCAAACTTTTTGGTATTTTTTTAAATCGATATTTAAAAAATCAATGCCAATATCGTACCATTTAGAATCGGTTTTTTTCGGTTTCAGTTAAATCGGTATTCGGTCGGTTTTGGTTCGGTATCGATATTTTACCAATTAATATTTGATCAATCAACACACTTAATATTGTAGAACCTCTTAACCTATAATTTTTTTTAAACTTTTTAGGAAGTATTAAATTTTAAAGCCAAGACTATACCGACCAAACAATTAATCAAAATTATTAGAAAAATATGTAACAAGTCGTAAACACCTAAAAATGAGATTAAAAGATCAAATGCGGTTACTAAATTTAATCTTTAGTATAAGTTTAAGTAAGCAAAATTCACTTCAAAATTCTATGAGAACACAAAAATATAAGCTCAAAAGATCAAAAACTCAATTCTTAGCGTTCTTAACATAACTTCAAGTCCACTAAATTCTAAATTCTAAGAAATTGATTAAAACAAAGATAAAAATAAAAATGAGTAATATAAAATTAATCACGAACATATATATATGATCGGTTCGGTTCGGGATTTTCGGTATGGTATTACACTCAAACCGTTACCACTACCACTATACCATATTTTAGTCGGTTTGACAATTCGGTATCGGTACATAATTTCGGTTCAGTTTTTTGGGATATTTTTAATCGATATTCGGTCGATTTTTTGGTATCAATCGGTATTTTCTCACCCATACTTACAGCTAATCCAAAGTAATCAATACTTTATAGACTTAAAATTTATCAAGGTCTACTTGCAACTATTGTCTAAATCTGGATCCAAGGCACTGAACCCAGTCCCCTAGATTCCAAACACATTAGCGTATCTAGGCCCTATATTTGATTTATAAATATTTTTATACTTTATTATTACTCATTGATTTTGTCACGCATATAATTGTAATTGATACATCTTATGCTTATAGCTACAAATGATTTAAATTTTGTATTGTTTGGGTTCTTTCGATATCGATCTATAATCTTGGATTGATCTCATTTTTAAAGAAGAGATATGGATTTCGTCTTTTGATTTTAACTTTGATGGATAATATTATTTAATTGCAATATACATTGATCCTCTATAGATTAATGTTTGTCATCTTTTTATATATTCATTTTTCTGTCACTCTTTTTTTATTTGATCTTGTGACTACTCATTGAATATTATGGCTTTTTGATATGTTCTTTAGCGTTTGCATAATATTCATGATATTTATTTTATGAAGCTTTTATTATTCTCTTCTTATTTAAGTTAATAACTGCCTATAGCAGTAATTCTTCGCGGGAGAGAAGTCAGACACATTGAATTTCTCTCTCTCAAAGCGTTTATTTTTTTTAACCCTACGGTTATCAGATGAATATCGTGCTAAGGTTTTAAAAGGGAAGAAATAAACTTTGATAAGAAGATCTAATAGTTTGATAAACTAGTTCCCTTCTTCTGGAAATATTTTTTTGGAGATATATTTGATTGGCCATCTTTAAGCATTTGTTGATTAGATATTTCTTTTACTTGCCTAAAAATAATATTTATTTTTGAAACTTTATATGCATTGATCAAATGGATAAAAGATGCATATTTTGGATATCACTCAGATTTTATGATTTTCTATTTTATGCATATAAATTGCTTTTTAAACTAAATACACATATTTTAAGGGGAAGCAAACTAATTGTTTCAATTCATATATACCCTTAATATGTAGTATACCTAGTTCGTCATGGACATATATTCTTTTATTTAAAATATCTTATTGCATTGGTCATGGTATTTTGTTCTATAGTGGATTTATGAGAGAATATGATTCTTCTTGGTTCTCTCATTTTCATAGGTTTAGTTGATTTCTCTATCTTGATTATTATTGAGCTATTATTATTTTCTTTTATACAACATCTCAAACAGTCACGGTACTTGATCTGTTTGCTGAGTTGATGTATTCAAACTCTCTTTATTATTATGCATCTTCTATTATTCAGTAAGTATTATTTCTTTCTTTTTGGTATGCACTTCTGTGTTTTATGCTTAGCACTATATCTTAGTTGATGCTTCATTCATAAAATTGTCTGTGAATTTATGTTATTTTTTTATATATTTTGTTTCTTCAACGTGCGTCTCTTGTACATGGATTGTGGGGAAGCTCGCTCTTTGCAATTATTTTGCTAAGTGACAGCGGGGGAGAAAATAAATCTAACATCTTTTTCAGAAAAATTTATACCAAAAGAGGAGACAGTACAATACAGAACAGTGCCTCACAAATTTTGATATTTTTTTGTCAAATCAAGATCAAGATGTTATATCGGTCAAGGTTTGTCAATTATCAAAATGGGAGAGATTGTTGGCCCATTGGTCATGGTCAAACCTGATTTTAATAATTAATCTAACCCTGTCTCGATATAAGGGCTACTTGGACGACTACTGAGAACTGCTACTGCTACCATTTTGCCATTAAGTTTGTATTTTCTATATTAATATATTTTTCATAATTTATTGAGTCTAGAAATACAATGTACATCGAGTCGTACTGCAAATAGGCTACCCCCAAAATGTTTTCAAAATATACTTTTGTTTTGAAAATAAGCCCATGTACAAAAGCTCAGAACTGCTTGACTTTTCAAAAGCCTAAAACCTGATTACAAAACTCTAACCAACCAATTCTGGACCAACAGAATACAGACCGAGTAAGGCTCGAATTTGGCCCAAGTTCGGTTAGTAAAATGTTGGGATTTGAACCAGTCTTCCCGTAGTTACAGATGCAACGGCTATCTGTCGAGATTCTCTCAAAGAATTCTGCACAAATTCTGTCCGAATTTTCCCTTTGAAAAATCTATAAATAGAGAAGAGTTTCTACCATTTTAATACACCAATTCATTCTCTATTTTCTTCTCTCTAAGCCTATTACTGTCTTCCAAAGCCTTCTAAGCTTTTCATTTTTAAATTCCAAGTCAGTTACAATCCTCTAGTCTATTTGTCAGTGCGGTACGGTCTAGAAGTTTCAGAGTGATTGTAATCAGAGGCTTGATAAGAAGTAAGATACTTCACAATTGAAGTTGGTCGAGTGCTTCGAATCAAAGCTCGTATTTGTAGAAGTTGTAAGAACTTTACATGAAAACTTGCGACATTTTTCCATAGTAGATTTCAACTGGAAGCTGGAGTTCTTCCTACTGGAATAGTCCTCACAAGAGGGAGTCGGTATACATCCTTGTATTTGTGTTTGCTCTCTGCTCTCTACATTTTACATTTACATATTTGTGATATATTCTGTGATCTTGCTACTAACAAATTTTTAATAGCTAAATTTCTGATGCCTACTCTATTAACCCCCCCTCTAGAGTATATGTCACTCTCCGATCCCGATATACGTATTCTTTCATGAATCCTGTACATGGTATCCTGTATTTAGCATGTGCATAATTCTATTTATTTTTTATTAATGGTTCATAGTGGAATGGTTAGAGCATGTTTAGAGAGTAGAATTTTCTTAAGCCAACCCAACCCTACTATATATATATTCTCTTCATTTTCTCTCTCCTCGTAACCTTTCATTCATTTCCTTCAACCATCACCATTAGGCAAGTACAACTTGCTCAAAAGTGGAGATTTGTGCATTTTTTTATCCTTGATTTTTTTAATATTATTTGTCTATATTGTTCTTCTCATCATCCTCTATAAGTTTAGTACTTGGTATTTTCGATTTTGATGGATGGATTCTTGTGGATATAAGTTTATGCCATTTTCGGTTTTCCTTGGTTTTGATCTATTAAACTTGCTTGTTTTCAAAATCTATTTGTTCCATATGGTAGAGCATTTTATTTTACCCAAATTTGACCTTTGAAAAATTAGATTTCATTTTATTTTGGCCGAGTTGTACAAGTTTGAAGTTCATGGGTTCCATGGCTATCTTTTTTGAATTTTGGAGAAGATGACCAGTTTGGCTGCATGAGTCTGGCCGTATGAGTTTGGCCGTATGCAGTCTGGTCGCATGAGTCTTTGGCCGCATGAGTCTAGCCGCATGAGTCTGGCCGTATGAGTCTTTGGCCGCATGCAGTCTGGCCGCATGAGTCTTTGGCAGCATGAGTCTGGCCGTATGAGTTTGGCTGCATGAGTCTTTGGCCGCATGAGTCTGGCAGCATGAGCCTTTTCCCGTATGCAGTCTGGCCGCATGAGTCTTTGGTCGCATGAGTCTGACCGTATGAGTTTGGTCGCATAAGTCTCTGGACGTATGAGTCTGGCCGCATGAGTATGGCCGCATGACCCATCGGCCGCATGCGTCCTGCGGACCGTATGTATCTCGCAGACCGCATGAACCCTCGGTCGCATGCGTCCTTATGTCTTGGTCCTCATTCCTGATCTGACTACCTATGCGTGCTGGATAAACCTATGTGTGTACTAAGGTACAATCTATGTGAGCACCGATGTGCTATCCTATGTGCTAAGCATTCCTACGTGATATCTGCCAGTACACCCAAGAGTCCAATATTTACATAGCGAATGGTCGGTAGCAATGACGTGGTATGTGTTGTGTATTGCATTACACCAAGAAGTGGTACATACGTATGACTCCATGAACCAGTACAGATCCCTTCTTGGGGTGCTCGTATATTGTACGACATCTAGGGGATTAAGCATGTGACCACGACATGTGAACTCCAAGGATAACCTAGGGATTAACTAGGCAACTAACTTGGTAGATGCATTGGGTGGGAAGAATCCCGAGATCGTGCCATACTAGTCACCCCAGGTCCAGTCCTGACGTGTCGGGTTGGCCGCCATGGATATGGTTTCATTCGCTTTTAGCATATGACTATATCCGACTTCTACGAGCTATGTGTTATATGTTTTAGCACGATAGCCCTCCGGGGGACTGGTGCATAATCAATGTGCTATATGTCTAATGGTTTGGCTAGCCCTGCTGGGTTGACACGATCTGAGAATCCCTTTTAATCAGTATTGCGAGGATAAATCTACCAAATATAGAAAGCCGCATGAATGAATGGCCGCTAGAAAAATGAGTTGACTGTGCCTTGTACCTTTCGCTAGTAGCCGAGGGACATGGACTGTCATGGTGCGTGGTCCAACCCATGTCCTTGTTTGGTTGTTGGGTTGGTCTATCTTACTATGACAGGCTGTAGATCGAGGTTACAACCGGAAGCCTTTATTATTACTAGTATTATTATTTTATGCTTGGATTTTATCTCACTCTTTTGTGCTCCCTTGTGGTACTTGCTATTCGGGGCTGACCCCGCTGGTTTTGTTTGGCCAGATCACGTAGCAGAGCCTGAGGATCTAACCTTCCTCCCTGACGTCAATGGTGCATACTATGAGCATGGCTGGCGGGAGACTTGAGTTGGTTTCTTCTCCACCACTCTAGTTTTCATCCCTTATGTTCTAGCATTTAGCCACCGACACCTGTTTAGTCAGTTAATCTGGATATTTTGTCTTTTGTATAATTGTAATTAAATCAGACTGCAGCTGAATACAATTATGTACCTATGACTCTCTGGGTAGCTAACTTAAAAAGCTAGATCCCCATGATCATTTTGATGAAGCGTCGGGGATGCCTTACTGCTTTATCTCATATGCTTATTAATTGATGTTTTCTTGCTTTGAATGATTGAGATATAGATGCTCTGTGAGACCATAGAAGACTTGATTGTAGCATGCACCCCCTTGTCTCTTGACAGTTACGATCGCCGTATGACGTTTGCATGCCTCATATGGAGTAGCTGGCCTAGTCCGTCTCCGTATTCTGGTACTGGGGCGTGACAGTATAGTGCTTTACATCTCGTTCCTACAGATTCATCTCACACTACTATAAGGTCTAACTGACCATTATTCTAAAGGATTGTACTCCTCAATCATATTTCTATTTACAAATCTAGAAATGCTACTAACATAATCATGAATCTATCACTCCATGAAGACCAAACTCTTCTACTACTGGATAAACACGACCTTAGAATTTTCTGCGTAGACAGTTCCCGACTTTGTGATCACCTGATCTATAATGGAGATATTATCCTAATCTCATCCTATATCCCTTCCATTTGTGTCCCGGTCTCTTGCAGTAATTACAAGTAACTTGATGCTACTTCTACACATATTGGACATGAGCTTGCTCTTGAAATATCTCTTGTTGAATCAGAACCCGGTCCTGAAAAGTCTCATGCTGACAATGGTGGTGCTTTGCTGGTCCAGTATTAGGATCCTTGCTTTTGCCACGATCTCTCTTGGGTTTTAAATCCAAGTCCACTTCTACTCTTTGAGCTACAAATATTATCTCAGCATAGGTCTTGGCCCCAGTAGTTGTGACATGAACTCTAATCTTCTTAGCTAACTCCTGACGAAACCTGCAAACCCTATCTTCGAAATTCTTCACCATATACTCTGCAAATCAACTCGGTCTGCTAAACTCAATTACATATTCATCAACTGTGAGGCTGTCATGCTCTAGATTATGAAACTTTCTCTCTAATATCTTTTTGACAATGGCTAGGAAGAATTTTTCTTGAATCGCTTCTTAAACTTCTTCCAAGTCAGATCAGGGTCTGCTAGCTTAGGCTCATTCCTAAACCAAGTTCTAGCTATGTCATGAAGTTGGAGTCTAGCGACTTCTATCTTTAAATTATCAGTAAGCCGTACAACTCGCAGAACCTGTTCTATGTACTCTAGCCACTCATCAGCATGTAATATTCCTTCAGTTCCAAGAAATTCTCAGGGACATTGTAAAACCCCTAAATTTCTACAATATTATTTTTTATTATATAAATTGGTATTGTTTTTTTTTTGTACGTCGTGCGCGAAATTTTGTTTTTCGTATTTGATCGTCGAGTGCGAATATGTGCGAGGTACATATTTTTAGAAAATAATTTTTTGATTATAGATTTTATTTATGAAGGTAGTTCTCAAAATAATATGTGATAATTATTTTTAATTACTTAAAAAGTTGTGAAAGCACGTCAAGATTTCCAAAATACTATTTTATTTTATTTTATTTTTATCGTATAAATATAAGTAGTAGTTTAGAAGAGTATTATTTTATGTATATTATTTGTGTGCGAGAGGCAGGAAATTTATTTCATGCCCACTTTGGTTTTCGAAGTACTAACTGTTTTATCCGATTATCAAAAAGCTATTTCCAAATATTTGAATACTTATTATGATTTTCGAAATTATTTTTATCAAAAATTTATTGAAAAAGTATTTAAAAGATATTCCATATTAGTAGTTAAATATTTATGGTAATTTTTGAAATTATTTATTATTAATTTTTTTATTACTTACAAAGATATTTTGAACATCATATTTAATGTTTAATTAGTTTTTATAATTTAAATTATGATTTAAATTTATTGAAGTTATTCTTAAAATTTTAAAACTAACTGATCGAATTTATATAAACATAAATTCGAATTGGATTTTGATTTGCTTGGTATTAAACATATTTGAATTAATTATAAATTATCTACGAGAGTTTTAAATTAATCCTAATGTCTATCTATCAAGAATTCCTCAACCCTATAAATAGGGGAGCCTCCATATGGGTTTTTTCTCCATAATTGAACTCCAAGAATATCTCACCACAAGTGTCGTGCATCGTGTCTGTGTACGTGTCCCCTCCCCGTCTTATTCCATAATTACAAATACATTTTATCCTCTTCCGTGTCGACAACCCCGACACAATCAACCCGACACCAATTCAAACACTGCCCCTGTCCACCAAAATTTTTGACTGTCGCCACCATGTCGAACCAGCCAAACCTTATCTCCACTTTGCCGAGCCGCAAGTCTCCGGTCACCCGAAGCCATCGCCTCGCCACCTTCACCACTAGCCCAGCCACCCATCGAGCAACCCCGCAGCCTCGACCTGATCCCCGGTTCCTGGCCGACTCCCCTGTTCCAGCCAACCCAAGCCACCGCCACCACCAACCCACGCCTTCACGACCAGCGCCCTATCCGTCGTGGCCATCTCCGGCCGTTCACCGCACTACTACCATCACCGCCGCCTTAGTACACCAGACCCTCGCCTACCAACACCACCACCTAACCACACCACCACCGTGGCAGCCCAAACCACCACCACCGTCAGTAATAGAAAGAAAACCCCAAAAAAATAAAACATCACCACCACCACCAACACGTACCTCCATCAGAGTCGCACCCGGCCTCAGCTGCGACCGCCACGCCACCAACTTCCTCTGGCGCCGGTGCCGTCTGGCCGTGCGCCAAGCCCCCGTCCTCCTCGCGCTGCCCCGATCTAGGTCGCCTGCGATCCGCTGACCAACGCGCACGGCGAGCCACGGCTAGCCGTGGTGAGCCCAGCATCCGCGTGAGCAGCCCTCCGCCCGTGCGTCGACCTCGTCGCCCTTGAGCGCAGTCGCGCGCGGCGGCGGCCTCCGTAAGCCTTGCTCTCCACTCCTCTCGTCTGCTCCCTCTCCCGCTGATTTCCCCTCTCCACCTCTCTCCTCGTCGTGACGTCGTCCGCCCTAGCTCTGCCCCGCAGCGCCCGCCTCCAGCTTATCGCCCACCGCCACGACCCCTCCGATCCCGCTCTTCCGCCTTAGCCTCCATCTCCGCGCCTGTAGCCGACCGCCCCTCCGCCGGATCTGCGCCTCTCCTCCCCTTCCCGAGCTCCTTCCGCCGGCGACTCCGCCGTGCGTCTCCGCCTGAGCGCCGGCGAGAGTCCCAATCTCTCCCCTTTCTCCTTCGATTTCTTCTCCCCATCCCTTCTCTCTCTCCTTCCTCTCTTCTAAAAAAAAGGCATAGCAGCAGTAAGCTGCTGTGGTAGATTTTATTATTATTATTATTAGTAGTAGTATTTATTATTATTATTATTAGTATTATTAGTATAGTTTTCGACTACTTTTCTTTTCTCTCCACCCTGTTTTACTTTGAAAGCCCATTATTGCTGCTTGGTTCTCCTCGAAAGAGGAGAACAACATATAATATTTGCTGGTGATTATTATTATTATTATTATGGAGTATTGTATTATGTACTAAACACATTATGCTTTGACTAGTTTTTTTTGTCAGTGTCAACATTTGTATATTGTAGTTGTAGTAATTATCATAAATAGTATTTATTTTTATTATTCTCAATTGTTCTACTAATATTATACTGCTAATTATTAGTAATATGTACATACATATATTCTCTAAACTATATTACTATATTATTTCACATGTGTTTTAAATTATAACTTCGACCTAAATTATACTTTGACAATATTTAGCCTTAGCCTTAAAATCCCTTTACTATATTCTATATTTTCTAGAAATATTTTTATATTCTGTGATTTTTTCAGTCTTTTCAGACATCTATCTTTGGCTAATAAAAACATAGTTTCTATCAAAAATCATGTTTTACAACCTTAGAGTTATCCTAAAAAAACGACTTTCGTCTTTTCGAGTATTTATTTTGAAAACACATTTTGACAAATAAATTATATTTTCAAGTATTATAAAATAATTTTCAAAAATCGTTTATATATTTATTGTTATCAATTTTTCCTCTTTTCCATGACCAACCACATTATTTATATTCTCTTTCCATGTTCGTAACTCCTTATGTCACCCTAACTAATTCGACCGTCCTGGACGCGATGGAACAGTCTGTGCCATCATCGGAGGTCGTCTTGTGTAGTTGTAACATTGAGATTATAATTTGTGCCATATTGATCATCGCAGCACACCAGGCGTCGCTACCAGGCAAGTATACCTTGCTAATTAACTGTCATATTATTAATTTTTTGTATTATTTACTTTCTTTCATATTTGTTATTTTTAATTGTTATAAACTGCGCGTCTAAGCCACATTTGGGTGCAAGCGACTTTATTGGTCGTTTTACTTTATTTTATGCATGACTTAGTTTTAGCGGACTACCTTCTTGTTGGGAGATATCCTTATATCTCCTTGGGCCATGACACCCACACTAGATGATTGGAGACATTTTGCTAGGGGCACGACTTATGGACTGGCCATCTTTATTGTCGTGTGACGGATAGATCGTAACTGCTATGATTAAGGTATAGAGACTCGAGCAGTTACAAAACTGGGCGGGTCATGGACATGACATGGTCAGTGTAGGAAATATTGGGGGAGGACAGTCGCTAGTGCGTATGGGAATCCAAACAGATAAACTACAGTCTCCAGATGGAACTGTGACGATTCATATTTGCAGAGGCCATCTGAAGTTTTAGACGTTACGGACGGATACGGATGACTGGATGCCAGTTACGTACATGTAGCCTAAATCCTACCCATGCACATGAAAGTTGTCCTCTAAATTACACAATAGATGGTTAGCATTCCCTTTTGCATATTGGTGTCTAGGAGTGTCTTACATATTATTATTATTTTGACGTTTCATATTAGCTTGTTCTTCCTGTATAGCTTGTTACGTCCCTCTGAGGACCTGGTTGTTCCCCAGGTGTGTGTTCATGTCTTCTGCAGGTATCCTAGCCGGGATCGTGGTGTCACTCCCCGTTCCCAGAATGCGTATTTTAAATACGTATATTGCTTGAATGTATTTATTTAAGTATTTATCATGTAGTATCCTGTATTTAAATTCCTCTAGTTTTATGCTAATTAATTATCTGCTCTTTAATTTTCATGTGAATTATTTCCTGCAATTTTATTTCCTGCAATTTTATTACCTGTATTTTATTTCCTACTTTAGTCTCACTTTCGGGTTGGCCTTGGATGACTCCCCGTAAACCCGGCCCATTAGCTCCCACCTACCACCCCTTTTGCTATTTAAAGCTCCCCTCTCCATTCTCTCTCCTCATTACTCATTCTCACCATTACTTCTTCTTCTTCCTCCCATTACTCTCCACCACCTACCAGCAGCAGGAGAAGGCAAGTGCAAACTTGCTTCTCAATCATCCATTTTTATGGATCATTACTCTTCCTCTCATGATCCTGAGAGAGTTTAGTGCTTGGCATATGTGATTTCTGTGGCTTGTTTTCTCTAGATCTAAGTTTGTATTTTCGGCTGTTCATGGGTTTTAAATCCACCAACTTAGCGTGTTTTCGGATCAGAGAGTTCATGTGGTAGAACTGCTCGTTAGTCACGCACACGTCTCTACGTGTTTGCGTGTATTTTAGTCACGCTCGCGTTTGCGTGCGTGTATTTCTCAGTCACGCACACGTCTCTACGTGTTTGCGTGTATTTTTAGTCACGCTCGCGTTTGCGTGCGTGTATTTTTCAGTCACGCACACGTCTCTACGTGTTTGCGTGTATTTTTAGTCACGCTTGTGTTTGCGTGCGTGTATTTCTCAGTCACGCTTCGCATTTGCGTGCGTGTATTTTTAGTCACGCTTCGCGTTTGTCTGCGTGTATTTTCAGTCACGCTCACGTTCTCATGAGCGTACGTGTATTTTCAGTCACGCTCACGTTCTCATGAGCGTGCGTGTATTTTCAGTCACGCTCACGTTCTCATGAGCGTACGTGTATTTTCAGTCACGCACACATCCATGAGTGCGTGGATTTTTAGTCACGCACACATCCATGAGTGCGTGGATTCTTAGTCACGCACACATCCATGAGTGCGTAGATTCTTAGTCACGAACACATCCATGAGTGCGTGGATTCTTAGTCACGCACACGTCCACGAGTGCGTGCATAGATTTCTTATCATTTTCTACACTCACATTGTGCATGCCAACAGGAACCATTTTCACGCTCACTTCGACTAGACTTGTTGGCGTGACTTTTGGCCTTAGCTTAGACTTGTTGGCGTGACTTTTGGCCTTAGCTTAGACTTGTTGGCGTGACTTTTGGCCTTAGCTTAGACTTGCTGGCGTAACTTTTAACCAGGGTGTTTCTATTTGCTCTATAACTTATTCATTTAATGATGGCATGATAATTCTTCTATTATATCCTTACGCCTTTTGGCGTGAACTTGATAAAATCATGACATGTTAATATTGTAAATATGGATTATTGTGTAGAATGTGCCATGTGTCTTGATTGATCCATGGATACCCAGATTGACTGGAACTTAACCCTGAGGAGTTACAGACTTGACCCCGTGTAATACAAATTGACTTTCATGCCTTGATACCATTGATAATAATGGTTATCTTTACTAAAATTGATCATGCGTTCCAAGTTGGAACTAAGAGACTGGCTAGTCGTCTTATTGAATGAAATGAATGAGACACGTTCATGTAATGAACTATTGTACTCGATTAGCCGATCTCGAATATTGGCATACAGGCACATGCAGGCTTCAAATTATTTATTTAATTATTTATTTGTTTATTTATCTTACAAAAACCGTATGTGTACTTTATGGTCAAGGCATGATTATTCCGTGGTTAGTTTGATTGATGCATCACGCTATGTAAGACCTATAACCTAGCCGCACGGGTATCGTTGTAGAGTTACGCATATCGTACCCCGTACGAAAGTACTCATTTGAATGACCATGATCCACGGCATGGGATTTCACTCAACGTAGAGACTATTAAGCTAAATAAAATAATGATGGCATGGAGAGAATGGATTCTCGAGTTCTTACATGGCAGCCCCCTTGGGACTATTAAGTGCCCGACGGGCCGGCTGGTTCCCACAGATACGGTAAATCTGTCACACGGGAAGGGAACGGTATCTGCTTATATTATTGTACATGCTATAACGGCGGGCGTCCCGCTGGGACTCGTCTAACTACATGATTGGCGCAATTGATTGATTGGATAGACTAGCCTTGCTTGTACATAGTAAGAACTGAGGAATCCCTATTTTTGCATGTAGAAGCATAAAGATAAAATCAAATAAAAAGCTTTATGCAATCAGTTGATGGTTCAGGCTTTACGCAGATATTTTTGGGTCAGATCCAAACTTTACGCAAGGAGCAGAGGAGGCATTACGCAAGTGTCTCTACGCTATTACGCACATCTTTCGAGGAGCTGTTATGTCGCGATTAATGTTGATTACAGTTTTACATTGATTATATTCTCTGACAATGTAATACACGAGAATCGAAGAGGCTTAAGCTTTTGTTGAAGACGGCAAGCTTTACGCACGATACACGTGTCCTCTACGCATGGTGATTTCTATACGCTGAGAGCCATACGCTGCATTTAATGCATGTAATTATGACTTAGATATTTTCAGCTAGCAAAGAAGATTTTTGTGTACAGCTCTTTGTACAGAGAACGAGGAGTTATGCTATCAACTCCTGTGTCTTTTAGTGCTGAAGAGGTTATACGCAGATGACACGTAGCTTCTACGCTCATCTGGTGCTAATGGACTTTACGCATGTGATGTATATCCTGTACGCATGGAAAGTTCTACAAATTAATTTTGTAAAGTTTATTTGGGTTTCACACCTAAGGCTGTTTTCAGCCACTTTACGTGGATGGCATACGTGGATCTCATGCCACAAATTTCGAGGACGCATAGACGTGATACCTCATATTTCGCCGGATAATGGGACACTTGTCAGCTTGCGTAAGGATTAATTCCGCTACGTGGGTAGCAGTTGCTCTCTCAGCTAGCGTAGAGGCCCGTTTTGGTTACTTTTTACAGCCTATAAATAGCAGCATTAATTCTGACAGAGGAGAGCTGACAGAGAGAATCAAAAGAATTGTTATAATTCCCGAGTGTTCTTTTTTTCTTCTTCTCAAGAACAAAGTGAAGTAGAGCAGGAAAGCATTCGACTTGTGCCATCAGTGCCAACTTCGTCGATATCTTTCTACAGCCTCCGTTCTTCAGTTGTTCTTCTTCCTCAAGACAGCAAGCTTCTTCAACATCGTTGTGTGGTCCAAGGAACAAAGTGATCATTTGCGAATCAGACTTCCATAGCAATACATTCCCAGAATCAAATTTGTACTTTTGTACTTTTTCTTGTTTTCTTTTCTTGAAGTTATAAAGGCTTTTTGTTAAGTAAAACAAAATGGCGACTCTGCTGGGGACGACTTTCTCCTCTGATGAGAAAGTAATTGCTCAACACGATGATGCGTCGATCGGTTCGACGAAGAAGACTCTGGTCGTTTCTTTCGACCAGACTGCCTATGAGGAGATGCTTCATGCTGGGGGTGGCAATCGCCACTCCAAAGTGTTGAAGTCGCGTAAGGTACGAAAGGTTTGGATGCCTAAATCTGACGTGCCTTCCTCACAGTCTGATGGGATTCTTCCCACTCCTGTTGCTGAGACTCCCGCCAGTGGCGTGGCAGTCCCAATGGCAGGCTCTAACTCTGTTTGCAGAGGTCAGTCTCCCGCCTTTGGCGTGGTAGACACTGTGACAACTCACCCTGTGCATAAAGGAAAATCTCCCGTCTTCGACGTGGCAGATACTCTTGTCTCGCGTAAGAGTACGTCTCCCGTCATTGACGTGGCAGACACCAATACTTTACGTCTTGCGCGTAAGGGAAAGTCTCCTGCATGTGGCAAGGTAGACTCATCTCTATGCACACAACGTAACAAACAGTCTCCTGTTGAAAACAGCGTAGACAATTCCTTTTGTTTTGTGGGCAAAACTTCGGTTTTTAACCCACAAGTTCCAAACAAAACACCACGCAGAATTCCTAATCTCAGGATTACGCGTGATGTTGATGGTAAACGTTGTGCACAAAAGCCAACTTCTGACTTGCGTACGCAGCTTCAGGCCAAGAAAAATCCGGCCACTTACGCCAATGAGATCAGCAACTCACTTTATACTCATGGGGCTCAAAGATTTGCTGCACCAAATCAGAAGAAGAAGATGTTGCCTTCTCCTACTGTTGACTTACGCCAAATGTTAAATCAAAAGTGTAGTGATAGAAATGTTCCTATGACTCTCCCTAATGATGATCATCACTGCGAGAGTCATCAAATTGTAATAAAATGTTGTTGCTCTAATACAAAGCGGTCTGTTTTTGACCGATTAAACCATGATGTGTCTCAACAACATGATGAATGTGATTTTGAGTTATCATATGCTTCTGTTAATATGGCTTCTCACATACCTAGACGAAGAGGAACGAGATGTAACTCGTCTCAGACTCCAAGTCAACAGAGATTTAACAGAATCGTTGACAATTTTGAAGGTGTTTATCAAAATACACGATCAAGGAATCGTCAAACTATGATGCCCACTTCAAACTATTCTGAGGCTGGGGGTACTCAGAATTTTGATTCTGAAACTGATAGTGTGGACTCTAGTCTCTACACTAGTCCATCCGTAAGTTCAAAAGAGGCAGAAATTTATGTTGCTGGTGAGGAACCGGAATCTTCCGGTAATACAGAACAAAGACTAATTGTAGTCGAGCAAACCATGAAGGAGCTGATGGCTATGATGCAAAACATGCAGCAAACTCTAATAGCTTAGCATACAGTTCCACCTCCAGTTCAGGTAATCACACCAAATCAGGATGGGCAGGGGGTAGACACACCCCTGAACAATCCTGAACCCATTGCTAACCAGGATTCAGCATCTCCTGAACCTCTTCATCCAGAAGGTGCACCACTTCCTCAGATGGGAGTTCCAATCCTTCCTGTTACTCTCCAATCCAATGGTATATTACAGGAAGTAAGAGAATTAAAAGCAGAATTAGAGAGTATGAAACATAAAACTTATCTCCAAAAATTGGGGATTAAACAGCCATATCCTCCCTACTGGAATGACGTTCCCTTTCCTTCCAAATATAAACCACCATCCATGGTTTTGTTTGATGGGAAAACTTCTCCGAATTAATTTATAAATCATTTTGAAATGATGACGATTCATTTGGAAAAAAATGACGCCCTCCTCACCAGAGCTTTTATTGGTTATCTGACAGGTATTGCTTATGATTGGTATCGTAGTTTACCTGATAACTGCATATCATCATTTGAAGAATTCAAAGCAATGTTTTTGTCTCGCTTTTACGAAGTAGGAATGGACATGAATATGTCCTCCTTGATAGCAATTAAACAAAGAGATAAAGAGGAAGCTCGGGCATTTATTGATCGATTTCGACAAGCAACTCTAAAATTGCCTCCTGGGATGCCAGATGCAGCGTTGATTGATACATGCAAGATGAACCTGCATCCCACCATTGCTGTCTTTATTGGGCCCACTCAATTCACTGATTGGCCTTCTTTTATTATGGCTGCTGCTTCAGCCGAAGATAACGGCAGATTGGCACGAGAAAATGGAATTATGTTTACTTCCGAAGATAAAGGAAAGAAGCCATCTGCTGGCCCAAGTCATAACAATAAAGGTGGTGGAAAAGGAGATAAAGGAAAGGAGACATTGGTGGTAAACCTTTCCAAAAACAAACCTGCACCAGCTAATGTTGAGCCATCGAAACCAAAAGAGAAATATTCCTTCGATGAAAGCGATATTCCAAGTATATTTGAATGTCTGATGAAGAGTGGCAAACTCCAACTCCCAGACCCTAAACGACCTGATGAGGTCAATTTGACTGATAATCCCAAGTATTGTATCTATCATAGATACATTAACCATCCCACTCGAGCATGTTATGTCTTGAAGAAGAAAATTCAAGAATTGATCAATGCTAAAGTCATTTCATTGACTAATGATGATCACACCGTTACAACGAACATGACTTCTATACAATTTGGAGATTTCCCTCTACAACAAATTCTTGATGGAGTAATTCCAATCCCTAAAGCTACTTTGGAAATCGTAAATCTTCCACCAGCCAGAGATCAAGTTGAGGGATTAGTCCCTCTTACTTTGAAAAATGGGGAAATCATGTGGGTACATCCCGATTTAATACCTGATTTGGAGAAAGAAAGTAAAACTTCTAAATCCAAGAAAAATAAAAATGTTTTTACTTGTAACATGATCTCTCATGTTATATCTGAAGACTATGATGATCTTGATCATCTATGGGGTGGTATCCCTTTGGAGGAGAGATTAAGAGGTCTTAACATATGTCCTCCGAGCCTAGCCCCTCCTGTCAAATTGAAACTCACTCACCAGCAACAAACAGCTATGTGCAGTATGCCTTTATATAGAGCTCAGCAAATCTTTGCTGCATATGAAAAGGCACCCTTTGGAATTCTACCACCTCCTGAGTTGAAGACTCATGTTGCTGAGACTCAAAGCACTTCTGATGCTCTTCTATTCGATGAAGTTTCACCACTGCCGGAGTCACAAATTGTTGTTTTTGATACTCCAAATACTACTGAAGCATCTTCTGGAAGTTCTATTCCCATGCATATCTATAGCCAACAATCAGTTCGCCTCATGAAGTTGATGGGTTATGATTTCCAGAAAGCCGAAGGATTAAACTATGGCAAAGGGATACGGCTTCCTTTACAAATGCAATCTCAGAAGAGCACTACTGGATTAGGATGTGAGATCCCTATCCAGCATAAAAAGTCTCATAAGAAAAGACCAAAGGGAAAGAAAACTACGACCTGCAATATGGTAGTAGTATCTCCTGAAGAAGTTCTCACCGGAACAAGGTCCGGAAAAGAATATCTTAAAGACTATGAAGAAACTTCTAAAGAAATGGAAGATACAGTTGAACCTCCAAATCAACCTACCTCTTCTCAAATACCTATTAATCAGAAGCCTTCCAAACCGTCAGTAAATGAGAAGGGGAAACAACGAGCAGTACGCTTTGATGTACCTCTGAAGTCAAACCAAAGTCAGGGGATGATGAAACCCTACAAATTTGACATTCTAGCTCAACTGGCTAACACGCCGGCGAGACTTTCTATCTTTGAATTACTTCGTCTCTCAAAGGATAGCAGGGAAGCTTTGAGCGAGGCTTTGCTCCAAGCAGATTCTTGTTTGGCCCAACTTAAAGCTCCTGATAGTACGTCTCCATCTTGTCCTCAATGTCATAGTGTGATGGAAACTCTTCCAAACATTACCTTCACACAGGATGACATGTTACTCGGCCACAATCGTCATGACAGGCCCTTGTATTATACAGGGTATATTGGAATGACTGAGGTGGACAGGATCCTCATAGATACGGGATCTTCCATCAGCATTATTCTCCAAAGCATGCTGAGACCATTGAGAATCTCTACCAGTGATTTAACTTATACTAACACAACTATTGTTGGTTTTAATGCTGGCAGGAGCAAACCTTTGGGGAAGACTCGTTTGAAGATCCAGATCGGAGATCTCCGGACGATAGTGACATGCTATGTTATTAACTCCGATGTATCCTACAATATCTTGTTGGGAAGACCTTGGATACATGAGAATAATATAGTACCCTCTACCCTTCATCAGTGCTTCAAATATGTAGACTCACAGGGGAATGTAAGGACTGAGTTTGCTGATTCTGAACCTTTCAAGAACCTTGAAGCTTACTTCATGGATGCACGACTCTATAAAGAGGAATATGTGAAGGAGATCTCTGAGATTGCTGAAGACAAACCTTCCTTGGAAGATCAATCATCTGCTGGAAGCTCGGTACCAGTAGAAGACCAACCTTTGAAAATCAAAGTCAAGGGACGAACTCAGTCTCAAACGGTTGATGATCAGCCTTTGGTAATAAAGGTTAAAGGTAAAATTCAAATCGCATCTGAAGAGCCTTTGAAGATCCCTGTCAAAAGTCAAATTCGAACTGACACGAGTGACCAGCCCTTGATCATCAAAGTTAAAGGACGTACATCCCGTCCTACTGATCCTGAGCCATTGGTTATCAACCTTGGCAAGTCTACGCCTAAAAAAGATGCTAGTCCATCAGCGTCTAATGTAAAGAAGTCCGTAAGTGATGTAAATACTGGGCATGTATTTGTTCAATCTAATGAAGATTTTCTTTTGGAGTATATGGATGTCAAAGATTTTTTAACTTCTTTTTCAGAGGAAACTTTATATGTTGATCATAAGGAAAATTCTTTTCCTCCACACATTGATGTAGGACCATATGCTCAGAAATTTCTGAAATGTGAGCCCTATCTATTACCTGTTACACCATCATCTCAGGCTTGTGTAGCCTATAAACAACAGGAAGAATCATATTTCTTGATTCCTTCTACCAAAACTTACAAACGACAGATTGTATTCGGTTTAGCAAGGAATATTCCCATAACACAAACTAATGATCTTGATGAGAAGGATAAAGGAAATATCAGAATTAATAAATATAGCCAACAATCTCAAAAGATTATTCAGAAAATGGGGTATGATTTGAAAACTATGCCGGGTCTCAATATGGGAAAAGGTAGACGGATGCCATTACGTGGAGATCCATTTTATCAGAAAACCCGATGCGGTTTAGGATATGATGTACATAAAGTGAATAATGAAGATGAAGAAGAATATTCCTCCAGTACGTCACAATCTTCTGATTCAGAAGAGAATCAGTATGATGAAGCTGAACAAATCTTCTCTGTTAATATGGTTCAAACTGATAATGAGTCTGAGTCATTCGAAAATGATTCTTGGGCTCAGCAGATGGATAATCAATGGGAATTGCGGTTTGAACAACGACAACCTCCTACGGAAGACGAAGTTATTCAGATAGATGTAGGTGATGAAAATACTTCTAAGCCAATATTCATTAGCAAGAATCTTTCTAAAGATGAAAGAGAGGCATTAATAACATTGATAAAAGAATATATTGATATATTTGCCTGGAGCTATGAGGATATGCCGGGTCTGGATCCCAAAGTAGCTACTCATAAACTCAATATATTTCCTAACGCTAAGCCAGTGAAGCAACAGCAAAGGCATTTTCGACCAGACATGATGGATGCAATCGAAGCAGAAGTCAAAAAGCTGATTATTGTGGCTTTGTTCGTGAAGAACAACATCCTGATTGGGTAGCTAACATAGTACCAGTCATGAAAAAGAACGGTAAGGTCAGAGTTTGTATAGATTTTCGAGATCTTAATACAGCCTGTCCAAAAGACGAATTTCCTCTTCCAATCACAGATGTCATGGTGGACAATACTTGTGGTTTTGAACGCATGTCTTTCATGGATGGATTTTCAGGATGTAATCAAATCAAGATGCATCCTGAAGATGAAAGACATACTGCTTTTCGTACACCTTTAGGGGTATATTGTTATACAGTTATGCCCTTTGGTTTGAAAAATGCCGGAGCTACATATCAACGAGCCATGAACAACATTTTTCAAAAGCATCTACGGAAGACAGTAGAATGTTACGTAGACGACATTGCCGTTAAAAGTCGGTCAAAAGATGATCATATTCAAGACTTAAAGACAGTGTTTGACTTGATGCGTCAACATCAGTTGAAAATGAACCCTACTAAGTCTTTCTTAGGGGTTTCTAGTGGCAAGTTTCTGGGATTTGTGATCACCTCTGATGGCATCCACGTGGATCCAGATAAAATCAAGGCAATTCTTGAAATGCGTCCTCCACGAAATCTGAAAGAACTCCGTGGCTTTCAAGGTCGTATTGCTTACATTAGAAGATTTATTTCAAATCTTTCTGGAAGATGTCAGCCTTTTTCCCGTTTAATGAAGAAAGGTGTATCATTTGTTTGGGATGAAGCTTGTCAGAAAGCATTCAATGACATTAAGCAGTATCTCACAAATCCACCTGTTCTGGTCCCTCCAATAATGGGAAGGCCATTCTTGCTTTATGTTCGGGCAATAGATCACTCTCTTGGTGCTCTTCTTGCACAGAAAAGTGATATGGGTCATGAACAGGCAATTTATTATCTTAGTCGAATGATGGTCGGAGCTGAACATAGGTATACTCCAGTAGAAAAGGAATGTCTGGCATTAGTCTTTTCCATTCAAAAGACACGACATTATGTAACAGGTCAGACTATTCATGTTATATCTAGGATAAATCCTATTCGAGTGTTAATGAAGAAACCAAGTATCCTTAATTCTCGATTAGCTACTTGGGCGATGTTGCTTACAACATATGATATGGTTTATGTATCACAGAAGTCAGTGAAGGGTCAAGCGTTAGCGGATTTCTTGGCTGCCCACCCTATTCCTGAAACTTCCAAGCTATATGAGGACATTCCTGACGAAGTTGCAGATTGCAATATGGCTATAGGAGATGATATTTGGCAACTGTATTTTGATGGAGCCTCACGAGTCGGACCCAAGGGCAATATTGTCTCTGGAGTGGGAGTAGTCTTGGTGTCTCCTGATAAATTAGTTATATACCGTGCCTATTCACTCAACAAGCCTTGTTCAAACAATGTAGCTGAATACAATGCTTTGTTAATTGGTCTTCAAGTAGCGAAAGAACTAGACATTGAGTTCTTAGAAGTTTATGGAGATTCTCAGCTAATCATCAATCAGGTCAGAGGAACTTATGAAGTCAGGAATCCTGACTTAATTCCTTACCACCAGGCAGCGATGGAACTAGCTCTATTGTTCAAAAGATTCTTCATAGAATTTGTGCCACGCTCTCAAAATTTAGAAGCTGATGCCCTTGCTAGTTTAGCAGCAGATCTAGCAGTTCCAATCAGAAGACAAAATTCAATAATTTTGTTAGATCGGGATTTATTCTGTATTAAAAATAACTTACATATTGAACACAGTTATACTTCAGAATTAACTCCTCAACAAAGAGATTGGAGAAGTCCATTCATAGACTATGCTGTCTATGGAATTCTACCTGAAGATCCTAAAGAAGCGGCATCAGTCAAGCGACGATCATTCCGATTCTATTATGACACTTCTATGAATATGCTATATCGTCGTTCTTATGACGGGCTTTTGTTACGATGTCTTTCCGAAAATGAAGCTAAACAAACACTCCGTGAAGCTCATGATGGAGTATGTGGTGCACATCAACCTGGTCCAAAATTACAGGACCGCATTCGTAGAATGGGTTATTACTGGCCTATAATGATAGTAGATGCTATAGATTATGCAAAGAGGTGTAAAGCCTGTCAAATTCATGCAGACTTTATACATCAACCTTCTGAATTTCCTCATCCCACGGCAGCCTCATGGCCATTTGAAGCTTGGGGCATGGATATAATTGGCCCTATCAACCCCACTTCTGTTAAAGGACATCGGTTCATTCTTGCTATAACCGATTACTTTTCTAAATGGGCGGAAGCAATTCCTTTGATTGAGGTGAAGACTTCCAATGTTATTAGCTTTATTAAACATCATGTAATTTATCGTTTTGGGATTCCCCGAAGGATAATCCATGACAATGGGCCACAATTTGCTAGCCATTCATTTTATAAATTCTGTGAAAAGAATCGAATTCAGAATTTGGTTTCTACAGCTTATAACCCAGCTGCTAATGGTTTAGCTGAGGCTTTTAATAAAACGATTATCAAACTTCTCAAAAAGTTTGTTTCTTCCAATAAACGTGATTGGAATGAGAAACTTGGAGAATGTTTGTGGGCATATCGTACAACGGTCCGAAATCCAACTGGTTTTACGCCATTCTCGTTGGTTTATGGATGTGAAGCCGTTCTTCCCTTGGAAATTCAGATCCCATCTCTTAGAATAGCTATTGCCAATGAGCTAACCTCAGAGAACAATGATCGATTGCGGCTTCAAGAACTTGAAGGTTTGGATGAAAAACGTCTTCAAGCGCAACAACATATTGAATTATATCAAGCACGCATCTCTCGAGCTTTTAATCGTAAAGTCAAAGAGAGAATATTTAAAGTTGGAGAGTTGGTTCTAGCTGTCCGAAGACCTATGGTTATGACTCACAAAAGTAAAGGAAAATTCCAAGCTAAATGGGAAGGTCCTTATGTTGTCGAGACCGTGTTTTCCAATGGGGCGTATAGATTATCTAAGCCTAATGGAGATTTACTTATGATGCCCATCAATGGCAAATTTCTGAAGAAATATTATGTATAAAGAAAAAGAGACATAATAAAATAAAAAACTCTTTTATTTATCATATTATAATTCAGATACAAAAGATTAAGGACGGGAACCAGGGCCGCTGCCTTCCTTGTTGAATACATAATCAGCCAATGCGTAAAAGACATCATTGCCTGAACTCACAAAAAATTTGCGAGCAACCATCCTCAGCGCTTCCTCCTCGGCTGTTTCTCTTGGCTCCACTAAGAAAGAAAGGATGTCCTTGGGTGGTTTTGGCGTAGAAGAACTTTCGCCAGTCTCTTCCTTTTTGTGCGGAGACGGCTCCATAGGGGTTGTCTCAATCGTCTTCTCAATCGCTTTCTCAGAGGCTTTGGTCTTCTGTGACACGTCCTTGGAAGACATTTTTGCTTCTTTGGATAAAAAAAAGAGAGAATGATACTTTATAAAAAAACTCTAAACTATTTATAGTAAAGAGTTATTTATGGACGAATGTTAATGGATAGTTTTGGAATTTGAAACAATCTGTCTTCTCGAAACTGACAGGTTCATCCATTAATTACAAATTCATCGGGTTCATCCATTTATTACAAATTTATCCATTTATTTCTATGGATTAGAAAAGAAGTTGCCGAAATAAATGCACGTTCTTTGTAAACTATTTATGGCGGGTTGATTTGAAAATCTCAAAAGAATTGTTTAAGAGAGTTTTTCTTTATTTATTTTTTTTTTCTTCCTGGCTGATGTTAATTATTATCCATCATGTCCATAGATACTTATCTACCTTTTTCGGGTTAGTCCAATCTGTTACGTCCATATTTACCTCTGACAGTATTGTATACCCTACAAAGAGTAAGATTAGCTATCTTTGGATAGATACAATTTATTTGTGAAGGCTTATCACGTCCATAATACCTCTGATAATTGTCCTACCTCTATTATTTTTGATAGAGTCACAAAAAATCCAAAATGTGTTATTCATATGATTGACATATTACATCAGCATGGAAGAAAAGTTTAGAAAGAAAGAAATTCTTTTACAAATTTTACAAAGGAGGAGTGATCATGTCCTCGATCATCTTTCTCAGTTCTGCTATTCTTCTTTCTCGAATGATGAGTGCATTTTTAGAAGCAATTTTGCGCTTTGATTCTTCAGAATATTTACGAGAAAGCTCCGTAAAACTCATAACTAACCCTTCTTTTGCATCATTCAGAATTTTGAGAGTACTTTCCGAACCACAAATCTGTTCTTCCAAGACAGAACTTTGGGCCAAAGATTTATTTCGTTCAGCAATTATTTGTTCTCGTTCCTCTTTCAAACGAGCCAATACAGCTTCAGTCTCACGAATTTTGTCTTCCTGCTCCAAAAGCCGTACATGTGATTTTTCATAAGTGATTCGGTGCTATTCTAACAGAGGTTTGCTTCCATAAAGAAAAGCTGTTTCTTGTGCAACTTTGGCATTATACTCCTGGAGAGCTTCTTGAAATAATAATTCTCGAGCTGTGTATTCGGCAGTTAGAGTGTCATATTCGGCTTGAATAAAACTCTCTATAGTGCCATGATAAATTTCTTTATATTCTTGTAAAGGTTGCTCAAGACCTTCAACTATGGCCTGCAACGTTGTGGCTTTCTCGGTACTATGGAATATGGCAACATTTCCAATAACTGGGGTGATTGTGGCCTTCAAATCTTTATACTGATAGCTCCCCCTCAAAATCATTTTGGTCAAAGTTATCAAGGTGGTGTAGAAGGTATCAGTATGAACTTGGGCTAGAAAATTCATATCATTGATCGAGCTTGGAGTAGCTACACTTGTTGTCATTCTTATTGGCAAAGAAAAGCTCGAAGTTACTACTGAAGTAGCTTCTGCAGTAAGAGCTTGTACTATTGGAGCCGATATTGGAGTAGTTGCTGGGATAGAAGTTTCAATCATCATATTTGTAGCAGCTATGCTTGTAACTTCTACGGCTATCTCTGGAGTTGAAGTTCGAATTAAAGTAAGAGGGAGGCTCACTTCAATGATAGGAGCGGACTCAGACACTGTTTCTACAGGAACTGGTGCTATATCAGTAGAAAGTGTTCCTGTTGTGACTTCAATTTCAGCAGCTGTAACCACAGCATCTTCGGTTGCTGATTCTTCAATATTAACTGGAGTCTCCTCCATTACGCTGGTGGCATTCAGAGCTGCAACATCTGTGTTCATAACAACAGCCGAATCTTTCTCAAGAACAACGGAAGATGGTTCTGCGGGAACTTCTTCAGAAGATTTTTCAATTGATTTTTTCAGTTTCGGAATCTTCCTCATCTGAATCATCAATTTCTTCTACATGTGGTTCAACAGGAGGAGTAACCTTCTGAAGAGGAGCTTTCTTGACAGGAGAAATGATTTTCTTGAGTATGGAACATGTCCCTGTAAAGAAAATAATAAATGAAATAGTTATAATATCTGATCATATGAATAAAATCTATTTTATATAAAGGAAAGATTTGGACCTGATAAAAAATCATCATCAGAGTCCATATCCTCCCAATCATCCTCACCCAAATCTAAAGCTGGTTCATCAGAGGGAATGGGTTCATCCTCAATGGGAGTATCCCACTCAATGTCTTCAGCAATAGTCCTTGGAGCTACAGAATAACCTTCTTCAAGAGGAGCTGTAGAAGACTCTATTTGGAGTAACCTCTGAAACTGTGGTAGTAACAGTTATCGGTTGAGAAACAGCTACCTGTGGAAGAATAGCTGGTTCACTTGCAATTGGTGCATGAGTAGCAGTTGTAGATCCCAGATATTGAACCTGTGGTGCAACTGCAGATGAAGATCCTACCCCAGGATCTATGGTTGATGGAAGATTGACATTAGAAACTTCCTCTTCAAATTCTGGCTCATCCAGGAGAAGCGGTCTTTTTATTGCTCTCCTCTTTTTCTTTGGGGAACTGATTGTCAAAGATGATCCCCGTTTCTTCCCACCTTTAGCAGTAAGTACGGGAGCTTCTTCCTTATCTGTGACAGTAACTTCCAGAAATTCATCTGGAACAGCATCATTTACTGGGGCATCTTCTGGTACTCGAACAACTTCTTCTGGATCTCCTTCTTTTCTGACTCGGAGACTTGTTCTTAAATCATATCCGGGGGAAAAAGAACGGATAGAAGAATAAAAGATTGTGTATGATCGTAGTATTTTCAATTCAGTAGTAATGGAAGTAGTTGGTATATAGAACTGGGCTCCTGTGCATCCAGTACTAAAATATCGCCAAACCCTGGCTCCATCAACTAACTTCCCGTAGCTATTGAAGACTGTTGAAGCATTCCCAACATGAAGCTGGTCATATCCAAACTGCCTTGCAAATCTACTTGGCAGATAAGGTTCGAATATACAGCGTTCACCATACCTGTACATCAAATGAGATGGTCTGATGCATAAAAGCCATTTAAATGCCGGTCGAGGGAGTGATGTTCTATCTTGACCTCCATCTTCAAGATGTACACCCAGAAGGTTTGATGGAACTGAGGGCTGGATGCAAAAAAAACTCCAACCATGGGAGTAATTTAATGATGCTCGAGTGTCAGCAACAGAGGTCACCTTCCATGAAGCTTTGTTATATTTCAGAAAAAATATCCCTGATGGATCTTCCGGGCCAGGAGACATCAAACGATTATTATGAAATAATAACCAACCCATCAAAAACAGAAAGGGTAACTCCACTCTGGGGAATTCGCTACGAGCTTTAGCTCCTAGAACTAATTCATTACTGAAACTCCTTAAACCAGATTGAAGCCGACATACCATGGCTGGAAGCAAACTCAATTTAGCCCTGAAAACTAGACGTACTGCCGGCCATAATGTGTCTCGATGGATTCTATCTATAGAAGTAGATCCAGGAACAATCCATTTGCGTAGCCACAAGGATAAGTAACCAGCTAGTAGGGCCTCCTTCGAGATGTGCTTTCTGCTATGACGAAGATAACTGAGGGTTTCTATTCCTGCTGGAAAGTCACCAGTTTTTGATGACAGATATCTGTCAGGGATCTTGTGTTGATTCATCAAAGCAGCTATTACATCCCCAGGCATTGTGGTCATGAGATTGACAATTTGAGACTTGTTCTCTTGGAACTTCTCTCCGTCTTCCTTGAGAAGTCTATTCTTGTGATAGAATAAATATGTTGTCCATTTATTGACATAGGCCAAATTTGAAGGACTTTCATACATGGTAGTACAAGTCAGATAGTGACACATTAATTCTTGATATACTTCAACCAACTGAGGATTCTGCTTCTGAATCTCTGCCAATTCTTGGTTGGTAGGGGTATACTCTTCATAAGGGAGTTCTCCCATTGGTAATCTTGAAATATACTCCATTTCATGGAGTGCAAACCCCATCTCACCAATTGGAGTTGAGATGGTACCAGTGGAATTGATGTACAGTTCTACTAGAGCCAGGAATAAATTGTGATTTATATGGATTCCTTGACTAGTAGCAGTAACTGCATTATATAGTCCAATGGTCTGCAGCTCTGATTTAAAATACTTCAACACCCAGGCTGTCAACATGATCCAATTTTTATTCTGAGGATTCATCCATCCTTGGAGTCTAGGATTCCCTGAAGGATATAATACCCCTTTGTTCATAAACCGGTTTATGTTCATTTTTATCTGGACCGGTTGGATCAAGGAAGAGTCTTCACTGGGATTTTCTCCAGGCATTAACCCTTGGAACGAGACCACACCTCCATAACTAGTACTGGTGAAGTATCCCATACAGTTAGCCTGTTCTCTTCTGAATACTATTTTGCCAGGCTTGTCGTTTGTATAAGGAGTCAGATTCCATGCCATCCTTCTGGGATGAGTAGCATGAAAAAAGGCAGCAATTGGATAGTCCCTATTCATTTCGGGGAGATACATTGCCGTATTTTCAAATTTGAATACCCAGGACTCCTTCTTTGGGTTTGTTTGGGATTTATTATCAATTGCATCTCCAAATAAAAATGAGGGTTTTAAATATTGCTCTAAAGTTAGAGACATCAATATTTCTCCATTCATCAAAGATAATAACATCCTCTCCCTTTGTGATGTGATCAAATTACTCCTTTCTTCAGGATAAATTGGATTGGTCTGTGGGAAGTTAACATGTGACAAATCTTCCAGATAATTGGAGCCCATAATTCCACAAGGAGAACCAAATATCTCTGCCAATGGATGAATTTGTAAATTGACTGCAAAGAAAAAGAGATGATAAAGTTAGTCAAATAGCCAAAATCTCTTATGCAGATGGTTATAAATGGACTACTTTACGCAAATAGTTTTACGCAGATGACTCTACACAGTGTCTACACAGACGAAGTTACGCAGACAACCTTACGCGAGTGAGTCTACGCGAAAGTTTACACAAAATAGCTTACTTTACGCTGACACGTATACACGTGGGCGTATTATGTTGATCTTTACATACGCTGACACGTATACACGTGGGCGTATTGTATTGATCCTTTTGTATGCTGACACGTATACACGTGGGCATCATTATTTTCCCAAATCTCTACGCTAATACGCACAGTGTAGGTGAGAGTTTTTAGGGTTTATGATCTTGGTTAAGGTTCTGGTCAAAATCCTTAATCTACTCGTCCTCATTCTCATCTTCATCGATCAAAAATTTCATCAAAGTTCGTCTCCAACAAATGATCGAAACTTGATAAATCCCTACCTTTAATCGGTTCAGCCACCACTGGAGGAATTTCTAGGGTTTCTTCTGATTGAGAAGCAGGTGTCTCAACACGATCGACTGACGGTGCAGTCGTCTTCTTTCCTTTGCCAGCAGCGGTTCTGCTTTTTGGAGCCATTGAGAAGAACTTTTGAGAATGAGAAGATGAAAGAGTTCTTGAAAATTTGAGAAGAGATAAAAGTTCTTCTTTGATGAAATAGAGGCCTATTTATAGAAATGTATTTCGAAAACTCTGGCCAATGGCGGTTGAGTATCCCGAATATTTTGCAAATAATGATAAGGCTGTTCAAATCCCTGAGTTTACGCAGAAGACAGGTTAGAGCTTTACGCAAAAAAGTCTTGCCTTTGCGCAGCACTACATGACAAACCAACCTCTACACAGGCTTCAATTTGTTCAGAGCCCTACGCGCTTGACACCTGTCCCATTAGCTTTACGCGGTGGGACAGGCCGTCTCTTCTGCATTTAATGCAGAGATTTGGCCGTCATCATTATCTGACACAGAAGTCAGAGAGACATATTTTATATATTAAAGCTTTACGCCGCTGAGATTTCTTAAGATACGCAGATGGCTATGATGATGGTTTTCACTGTTTACGAAAAGACATTCCTCGTATAAACTTAATATTTATTGGTTACTGTGTTAAAAGAAGAGAGATGTTACGCTCGATTCTGATTATTCCCTATACGCAAAGAGTTTATTTAAGCTAAAATGCTTAAGGCTATGTTAGCCACTCTTAAGTATACGCGTGTAGTTTATTTGGGTTGTTTTAATACCCAAGGCTAATTAGCCACTATACGCAGGGATTACTTTGAGTTTATTATTTTCTCCTCTCTACGCAGTTTTCCATGATTATAGAGATACGTGGTACCACTTTCTCAGAAATCATGTGTACGAGATTACTTTTTGGCGGTATGTGGGATACGTGGTATTTGTGTAATGCTCTGAATGAGGTCGTACTAAAAAGATCGTGCTGAGCAGTTGTATATACGTGGGCTACGAATGAGATCGTGATGGTCAATTCTGGATTATAATATACAAGATTGATACGTGGCAGTTGCGTAAAGCTTCCAAAACACTTGCGTAAAGTTCTAAAAAGGATTTAATCAAAAAAGATTAAGAATGAAGTTCTCTGACATTCCAAAAATAAACTTTTATTAATGAAGATCAGAAACAGCGGGAAAGAGAAAGAAGGAGACACATCCTATATCTTTTTCTTCATGGATTCACTAAGCTTAGCGCCTAGTTCCTCTACATCGTTGATCCCCATACGGCACAGCAAGTCCTTAAGCTCCTTCTGATCTTCCAAAGTGCGCTCATGCAGACCAAAGAAGCTGAGAAAGTTCTTGGTTAGTTGAGGATGATCGTCTTCAAAATTGAAAACAAAGGAATCTGGCTCCTTACCCATGAGAATGGGATCACCATGGGAATAGAAACCCAATTTGTGCCCCTCTTCTTCGGCTTTCTCCTTCGGTGTCATGGTTGATGGATGAAGAAAAATTTAAAATCATTTCATTTTTTATAGAGGAATCCACTGACGGTCCATATTCTACTTCAGTCTTGAAGGATGAGAATTTATTATGACAATGGAATTTCTGTGCACATTGAATTCGAACGCAGACGGTTGGTTATCCCATTCTTTATGCTTCTGTTCAAAGTATTTCAAGTATTGGAAATATATTTGAAAACTTTGAAGGGGGTTTTGTAGAAGCATAAAGATAAAATCAAATAAAAAGCTTTATGCAATCAGTTGATGGTTCAGGCTTTACGCAGATATTTTTGGGTCAGATCCAAACTTTACGCAAGGAGCAGAGGAGGCATTACGCAAGTGTCTCTACGCTATTACGCACATCTTTCGAGGAGCTGTTATGTCGCGATTAATGTTGATTACAGTTTTACATTGATTATATTCTCTGACAATGTAATACACGAGAATCGAAGAGGCTTAAGCTTTTGTTGAAGACGGCAAGCTTTACGCACGATACACGTGTCCTCTACGCATGGTGATTTCTATACGCTGAGAGCCATACGCTGCATTTAATGCATGTAATTATGACTTAGATATTTTCAGCTAGCAAAGAAGATTTTTGCGTACAGCTCTTTGCACAGAGAACGAGGAGTTATGCTATCAACTCCTGTGTCTTTTAGTGCTGAAGAGGTTATACGCAGATGACACGTAGCTTCTACGCTCATCTGGTGCTAATGGACTTTACGCATGTGATGTATATCCTGTACGCATGGGAAGTTCTACAAATTAATTTTGTAAAGTTTATTTGGGTTTCACACCTAAGGCTGTTTTCAGCCACTTTACGTGGATGGCATACGTGGATCTCATGCCACAAATTTCGAGGACGCATAGACGTGATACCTCATATTTCGCCGGATAATGGGACACTTGTCAGCTTGCGTAAGGATTAATTCTGCTACGTGGGTAGCAGTTGCTCTCTCAGCTAGCGTAGAGGCCCGTTTTGGTTACTTTTTACAGCCTATAAATAGCAGCATTAATTCTGACAGAGGAGAGCTGACAGAGAGAATCAAAAGAATTGTTATAATTCCCGAGTGTTCTTTTTTTCTTCTTCTCAAGAACAAAGTGAAGTAGAGCAGGAAAGCATTCGACTTGTGCCATCAGTGCCAACTTCGTCGATATCTTTCTACAGCCTCCGTTCTTCAGTTGTTCTTCTTCCTCAAGACAGCAAGCTTCTTCAACATCGTTGTGTGGTCCAAGGAACAAAGTGATCATTTGCGAATCAGACTTCCATAGCAATACATTCCCAGAATCAAATTTGTACTTTTGTACTTTTTCTTGTTTTCTTTTCTTGAAGTTATAAAGGCTTTTTGTTAAGTAAAACATTGCATAATTCCAGGATAACTTGGGACTCACAATAGCAAGCCGTAGTAGTTGATTGGCCGTTCAAGATGATTTATTTGTGCACTGTACCTACTCTGTTGCCTAACTGAGATGATCAGAATGTCAGGACATGACGGGCTAACTTCTATCCTTGTTTGGTTGGGAGGTTGGTTCGAAGTGTCGTGATGTTATGTGAATCCTAGTGGGAAGCAGAGATCTATTACTATATTCTCTTACTTACTGGTTTAGTCCTTCATATCGTCCTTCCTTGTGGTACTTGCTATTAGAGGTCTAACCTCTCTGGTTTTGTATGGCCAGATTTAGAGCCGGTTCCCGAGGACTCAGCGTACTTCCACCTCCAGGATGGTCAATACTAAGGGAATGATCGCAGGAGGACTCGAGTGGGTTTCCTTACTTCACCGCTCGTTTTGTTATTTACTTTATACTTAGCCGTTTGGCACCGACATGTTAGTCGGATAACCTTGTATTTACTTTTGCATAATTGTAATTAAGTCAGACTGCAGCTGATAACAATTGTGTATACTTGCTATATCATCTGGCTATGTTTTGTAAAGCCAGATCTCAAAGAACATTTTGACTGAGCGTTTGGGACGCCTTACTGCTTTATCTTATATGTTCTCTATTTTCTGTTTCCTTGTTCGAATGATTGAGACAATAGATGTGAAATGACCATAGTAAGACTTTCATGTAGTATGCACCCCCTTGTCTGGTTAGACAGCATTGATCGTATTATACGGTATTCATCTACCCGTAATACGTAGCTGGCTGAGTCATTCCTCCGCTTTCCAGTATTCTGGTTCTGGGGCGTGACAAGGTTTTAGTTGTGGCCCATGCAGGTCTGATTTCAGACTTGTGGGGTGTTTTGATTTATAGGATGTCTCAATCACGCGTGTTCCCCCTTGATCTCATGATTCGTTATTCTCAACCCTTGCTTGACGTTCCGGTATCCTTTGACTTTATTGATCCTTTATGTCCGGTTATTTGATTGTTCTCTTGTCCCTTTTCTTAGGGGCACTTCGACCGCATCGGTCAGAGCTGGACAGCAACAACAATAGCAGGAGCAACATGGACAACCTGACCCGGTTGATCAGCAACAAGGGCCAGTACTAACTCAGGAGGCTACCGAGGAAGAAGTGATAGTAGAACCAGCAGCTGGATCGCAGTATCCGGATGTTCCACCCCCACCAACAGTTCCACCTACCCAAGTGGACACACCAGCCCTTCTGGAGATCAAGAGAGGAATGATGGCTACTCAGCAACATCAGATGTTGGCCCAACAGCGCATGCACACTCAGCTATAAGAGCAGAATGTGCTACTCAACCAAGGATTGCAGACAGCATTGGAAAGAGGGGCAAGGCCAGATTCAGGAGCATCAGCCAGGTTTTGCAAGTACAACCCCTGCCGTTTTGAGGGCACGGAGGATGCCATATCAGTAGATGCATGGCTTAAGGATATGGAGGCTATTCTGACAGCAGCTAAGGTACCGGCAGAAGAATGTGTGGATCTAGTGAAGTTATTACTTCAGGATCTCGCACGTGATTGGTGGGAATCAGAGGAAGTGGGCATCAGACGTCATGTGGCTTGGGACGATTTCACAGCAAGATTCAAGACCAAGTACTATGGAGTTGTGGCGCAGTTTGAGCTACAACAGAAGTTTATCAGCCTCAGGCAGGCTGGCAAGACGGTAGATGCTTATGCAGCGGAGTTCTGCAGATTGAGTAGGTTCGCCCCAGAGATGGTAGCAACAAAGAGCCAGAGGGCCATGAGGTTTCAGCAAGGGTTTCATCTTGAACTCTTGCAATTGATAGAGGGGCACAATTACCAAACTTTTGACGAAGTATTGACGGCGACTCGAAGGCATGAGATCACCATTCAGAGGCTTGCAGTAAGGACTGGGGGTCAGAAGAGATCCCACAGTCAGATTGAAGGAGGAGGGAAAGCAGCGCCCCGAACAACAGCACTATCCACTGGCATTCGTATCCACGATGTGGCGATACGAGGACCAGCACCACCCAGGCAGCAGCAACAGCAACATAGGAAGAACCAGCAACCCCCGGTAGGCTGTACTTATTATGGGAAGATGGGGCACACTAGAGATGTGTGTCGGACATTGAATGGACTGTGTCTGATATGTGGAAATCCAGACCATCGGGTTACCACATGTCCCATGAATTCGAGGGCAGGAGGACCAGGGCAGCAGTTTCCTGCTCTGTCAGCACCAGGGGCAGGCCAGTATCGAGGACCAGCAGTGGCAGTAAGGCCGTTGGCACAGCGTCCGCAGGCTCAGATGTTTCGGCAGCAGGGACCGCCGATACAGCAACACCAGCATAGACCACCCCAGCATCATCAAGGAAGGGGCCAGCAGCAGCATCAGGTTAGGCCGCAGCATGGGAACCAGCAAGGAGGTCGAGGGCAAGCATTCACTCTGTCCTTGGAGGAGGCATTAGCATCGGAAGATGTTGTGGCATGTAACATTCTCGTTGCCTCATATCCCGCGGTAGCATTGTTTGATTCGGGAGCATCCCATTCATTTATATCTGCACAATTTATGACATGACTAGGAATGGAGTTCGAGGCATTGCCAGGGAGGTTGAATATACTCACTGGTAATGGGCTCGTAGGAGTTAGTAGAGTTATTCTAGCGTGTAGCGTTGTAGTTTGCGGGCATTCCTTACCCGCCCGGTTGATAGAATTTTCTGTTGGAAATTTCGACGTTATCTTAGACATGGACTGGCTGAAAGACAGTCATGCGACAATAGATTGTCGTAGAGGGAGTGTATCTTTTGATATTCCAGGCATGGAGAGATTCACCTTAGTCAGATCAGAAGCAACTCAGCGAGAGCAGGGAATAGTAGCGGCAATGGAAGAAGTTCAGATCCCGAAGGTAGTTGAAGAATTTCTAGACGTATTTCCTGAAGAACTTCCAGGTCTACCACCGGTTAGAGATATTGAGTTCAGTATAGAATTGGCACCAGGAACCAAACCAATATCAGATCGAGTTTACAGAATGGCGGATTCAGAGCAGGTCAAGGTATATCAGCATATAGAGGAATTGAAGGAGAAAAAGTTCATCCAAGCTAGCGTATCACCGTGGGCAGTACCAGTGGTACTTGTGGGGAAGAAGGATGGGTCATCCAGATTGTGCATTGACTACAGAAAGCTTAATGCGGCAACAGTGAAGAACAAGTACCCACTACCCAGGATCGACGACTTATTTGATCAGTTGAGCAAAGCTAGAGTTTTCTCCAAGATAGATCTTCGTTCAGGGTACCATCAGGTGAGGGTTCGGAAGGAAAATATTCCCAAGACAGCATTCAGGTCGAAGTATGGGCATTATGAGTTCTTAGTAATGCCGTTTGGTTTGACCAATGCTCCAGCGATATTCATGGATTTGATGAATCGCATCTTTATGCCATATTTAGACCAGTTTGTTGTTGTGTTTCTTGACGACATTCTCGTATACTCTGCTAGTGAAGAGGAGCACGAAGACCATCTCAGGAAAGTGTTGCAGGTTCTGAGAGAGAACCAGTTGTATGCCAAGCTCAGCAAGTGTGAGTTTTGGTCGGATCACATTTCGTTTTTAGGTCACATCATATCAGGAGCTGGAGTAGCAGTAGATCCCAGGAAGATAGAAGCAGTAGAAAGTTGGCCAGTACCCAAGACCGTAGCAGATGTGCGGAGTTTCTTGGGATTAGCAGGGTATTACAGAAGGTTTGTGTCAGACTTTGTAAGGCTTTCAGCACCCATGATCCGCTTGACCCGGAAGGATGTACCATTCGTTTGGTCGGCAGAATGTCAGGCATCATTTGAGACTTTGAAGTAGAAGTTGATATCAGCGCCTATTCTTACATTGCCAGTTGGGCCCGGAGGTTTTACAGTATATTGTGATGCGTCAGGTAAAGGACTTGGATGTGTCCTTATGCAGCATGGAAAGGTGATAGCATATGTATCTAGGCAGCTTCGGGACCACGAGAAGAATTACCCAACTCATGATTTGGAGTTAGCAACAGTAGTGTTTGCTCTGAAGCTATGGAGACATTACTTATATGGTGACCGAGTGGAGATGTACACAGATCATAAAAGTCTGAAGTACATCTTTACTCAGAAGGAGCTGAACATGAGGCAGAGAAGATGGTTAGAGTTGATCAAGGATTATGACGTAGAGCTTCAGTATCATCCAGGCAAGGCTAATGTAGTGGCGGACGCTCTTAGCAGGAGAGGCGGCACATTTATGTTGACAACGCAGAGGCATATCTTAGAAGACCTTCAGGAGATGGGCATCGAAGTTATACTTCGTAGTGAAGTAGGAGTTCTAACAAGTCTGCAAGTTCAATCCGACTTGGTAGACAGGATCAAGGCAGCTCAGGCACAAGATCCAAGGATTCAGAAGCTTAGGACAGAATGTGAGTCAGGACTCAGGAAGGAGATGAGAATTCATGAAGACGGTACACTTAGGTTTAGATCACGTCTATGTGTGCCTAGTGGAGATATCAGACAGGAGGTTATGACAGAAGCTCACAGTTCTCAGTATTCTATTCATCCTGGAGGGACCAAGATGTATCAAGATATCAAGCAGCATTTCTGGTGGAACGGGATGAAGAGGGAGATAGCTAGATTTGTTTCCCGTTGCTTGGTATGTCAGCAAGTGAAGGCAGAACAGCATAGGCCAGCTGGGTTATTGCAACCGCTTCCTATCCCGGAGTAAAAATGGGAGCATATTACAATGGACTTTGTGACCAGTTTACCAAGATCACCAAGTGGTAAGGACACTATTTGGGTAATAGTAGATCGGCTTACGAAGGTAGCACACTTTCTTCCTTTCCGAGTAGGACAATCTATAAAAAAGTTGGCAGAGTTGTATATGCAACAGATAGCAGGCAGCATAGAGTCTCTGTCAGTATTGTGTCGGATCGAGATACCCGCTTTACATCACATTTCTGGAAGAGCTTACATCACAGTCTGGGTACCAAGTTAAGATTTAGCACGGCTTACCATCCGCAGACGGATGGGCAATCAGAAAGGACGATTCAGACTTTAGAAGATATGTTGCGAGCTTGCACTCTAGATTTTGGAGGGTCTTGGGAAAGTCACCTGCACTTGGTCGAGTTCTCGTACAACAATAGTTATCAAGCCAGTATCCAGATGGTGCCATTTAAAGCACTATATAGTAAGAAGTGCAGATCACCGCTTGCATGGGATGATATCGGAGAAAGAAAAATGTTAGGCCCAGAAATGATTGTTCAGACGGTTGAAGTGGTTAAGGGAATTAGAGAGCGACTTCGAGTTGCGCAGGACCGGCATCGTCATTGGACGGACCAGCATCGTAGGCTGTTAGAGTTCTCTGTTGGGGACCACGTATTCTTGCGGATCTCACCTACTCGTCGGGTCATTAGATTTGGCATTCGCGAGAAATTGAGTCCGCGGTACGTGGGCCCATTTGTTATCCTTGATCGGATAGGCGATGTAGCTTATCGTTTATCCCTCCCGTCTTCGTTACGAGAGGTGCATAATGTGTTTCATGTGTCTCAATTACATAGGTATGTATCGGACCCAAGCCATATCCTCGATCATTCAGAGCTGGTTGTTGGTACCAACCTGTCTTACGAGGAACAGCCTGTGTCTATTTTGGACCAAAGAGAGAAGATACTCAAGAACCGAACAATTAGTCTTGTCCGTGTTACTTGGGGTCATCACTCCTTGGGAGAGTCAACGTGGGAACGTGAGGATGACACCCGATCACGGTATCCACACCTGTTTGACTCACAAGGTATATCTCTCTGTATACCTTGATTGTCCTGATTCTTCATGCTTATCACCTTATGGGTAGAACTACTTGATATCGTGGATTGATGAATTTACATATATAGTACTTGCTTTTTTTTGATATGGTAGAAATGATTGCTTGCTCACTAGAATTGCTTGTATTAGTTTAACTCCGATATTTATACCTGCCTGGATTTGAAATTCCGAGGACGGAATTTTTCTAAGGTGGGTAGAGATGTCACTCCCCGTTCCCAGAATGCATATTTTAAATACGTATATTGCTTGAATGTATTTATTTAAGTATTTATCATGTAGTATCCTGTATTTAAATTCCTCTAGTTTTATGCTAATTAATTATCTGCTCTTTAATTTTCATATGAATTATTTCCTGCAATTTTATTTCCTGCAATTTTATTACCTGTATTTTATTTCCTGCTTTAGTCTCACTTTCGGGTTGGCCTTGGATGACTCCCCGTAAACCCGGCCCATTAGCTCCCACCTACCACCCCCTTTGCTATTTAAAGCTCCCCTCTCCATTCTCTCTCCTCATTACTCATTCTCACCATTACTTCTTCTTCTTCCTTCCATTACTCTCCACCACCTACCAGCAGCAGGAGAAGGCAAGTGCAAACTTGCTTCTCAATCATCCATTTTTATGGATCATTACTCTTCCTCTCATGATCCTGAGAGAGTTTAGTGCTTGGCATATGTAATTTCTGTGGCTTGTTTTCTCTAGATCTAAGTTTGTATTTTCGACTGTTCATGGATTTTAAATCCACCAACTTAGCGTGTTTTCGGATCAGAGAGTTCATGTGGTAGAACTGCTCGTTAGTCACGCACACGTCTCTACGTGTTTGCGTGTATTTTTAGTCACGCTCGCGTTTGCGTGCGTGTATTTCTCAGTCACGCTTCGCGTTTGCGTGCGTGTATTTTTAGTCACGCTTCGCGTTTGTCTGCGTGTATTTTCAGTCACGCTCATGTTCTCATGAGCGTGCATGTATTTTCAGTCACGCTCACATTCTCATGAGCGTGCGTGTATTTTCAGTCACGCACACATCCATGAGTGCGTAGATTTTTAGTCATGCACACATCCATGAGTACGTGGATTCTTAGTCACGCACACATCCATGAGTGCGTGGATTCTTAGTCACGCACACATCCATGAGTACGTGGATTCTTAGTCACGCACACGTCCACGAGTGCGTGCATAGATTTCTTATCATTTTCCACACTCACATTGTGCATGCCAACAGGAACCATTTTCATGCTCACTTCGACTAGACTTGTTGGCGTGACTTTTGGCCTTAGCTTAGACTTGTTGGCGTGACTTTTGGCCTTAGCTTAGACTTGTTGGCATGACTTTTGGCCTTAGCTTAGACTTGCTGGCGTGACTTTTAACCAGGGTGTTTCTATTTGCTCTATAACTTATTCATTTAATGATGGCATGATAATTCTTCTATTATATCCTTACGCCTTTTGGCGTGAACTTGATAAAATCATGACATGTTAATATTGTAAATATGGATTGTTGTGTAGAATGTGCCATGTGTCTTGATTGATCCATGGATACCCAGATTGACTGGAACTTAACCCTGAGGAGTTACAGACTTGACCCCGTGTAATATAAATTGACTTTCATGCCTTGATACCATTGATAATAATGGTTATCTTTACTAAAATTGATCATGCGTTCCTAGTTAGAACTAAGAGACTGGCTAGTCGTCTTATTGAATGAAATGAATGAGACACGTTCATGTAATGAACTATTGTACTCGATTAGCCGATTCCGAATATTGGCATACAGGTACATGCAGGCTTCAAATTATTTATTTAATTATTTATTTGTTTATTTATCTTACAAAAACCGCATGTGTACTTTATGGTCAAGGCATGATTATTCCGTGGTTAGTTTGATTGATGCATCACGCTATGTAAGACCTACAACCTAGCCGCACGGGTATCGTTGTAGAGTTACGCATATCGTATCCCGTACGAAAGTACTCATTTGAATGACCATGATCCACGGCATTGGATTTCACTCAACGTAGAGACTATTAAGTTAAATAAAATAATGATGGCATGGAGAGAATGGATTCCCGAGTTCTTACATGGCAGCCCCCTTGGGACTATTAAGTACCCGACGGGCCGGCTGGTTCCCACAGATACGGTAAATCTGTCACACGGACAGGGAACGATATCTGCTTATATTATTGTACATGCTATAACGACGGGCGTCCCGCTGGGACTCGTCTAACTACATGATTGGCACAATTAATTGATTGGATAGACTAGCCTTGCTTGCACATAGTAAGAACTGAGGAATCCCTATTTTTGCATAATTCCAGGATAACTTGGGACTCACAATAGCAAGCCGTAGTAGTTGATTGGCCGTTCAAGATGATTTGTTTGTGCACTGTACCTACTCTGTTGCCTAACTGAGATGATCAGAATGTCAGGACATGACGGGCTAACTTCTGTCCTTGTTTGGTTGGGAGGTTGGTTCGAAGTATCGTGATGTTATGTGAATCCTAGTGGGAAGCAGAGATCTATTACTATATTCTCTTACTTACTGGTTTAGTCCTTCATATCGTCCTTCCTTGTGGTACTTGCTATTAGAGGTCTAACCTCTCTGGTTTTGCATGGCCAGATTTAGAGCCGGTTCCCGAGGACTCAGCGTACTTCCACCTCCAGGATGGTCAATACTAGGGGAATGATCGCAGGAGGACTCGAGTGGGTTTCCTTACTTCACCGCTCGTTTTGTCATTTACTTTATACTTAGCCGTTTGGCACCGACATATTAGTCGGATAATCTTGTATTTACTTTTGCATAATTGTAATTAAGTCAGACTGTAGCTGATAACAATTGTGTATACTTGCTATATCATCTGGCTATGTTTTGTAAAGCCAGATCTCAAAGAATATTTTGACTGAGCGTTTGGGACGCCTTACTGCTTTATCTTATATGTTCTCTATTTTCTGTTTCCTTGTTCGAATGATTGAGACAATAGATGTGAAATGACCATAGTAAGACTTTCATGTAGTATGCACCCCCTTGTCTGGTTAGACAGTATTGATCGTATTATACGGTATTCATCTACCCGTAATACATAGCTGGCTGAGTCATTCTTCCGCTCTCCAGTATTCTGGTTCTGGGGCGTGACACGTGGTCATCTCCATTTATTCGAAGATGACATAACTTGGTTCCTCCTTGCTACTTCCACTTAGTCCTTTTTTATATCATGTACTTCTTCCTTTTTATTTTGGTTTGTAGTGGATGTGTCTTCACCCAACATATTGTACCAAGACAACTCATTATATGATATCTTTTATTCCTTTATTTTGTGGATGAGATTAGTTAGTTGTGGTTTACTGCATTTTACAGCTTATGTATACATACAAAGCCCATGTACTTCGTATGTTTACAGCTGGCATGTCTACGTACTTAGTCCTACGTATTTTAGGACTGGGACGTTACAGACATAGCTTCTTAAAATCCAGAATACTCACTTTCTTAGCTTTAGATGTCTCTTGATTTGCTAGTTTATCTATAGTTGCTAAGGCCATTAGTTGAACATTCTTCATTCCTTCTTTCATTACTGGAGTATGTTTGTGGTGTGCTTCAGCATGAATCATTTGTGCTTCCATCATTCCTAAAAAAAAAACTCAAGCCTCTGCACTCCACTTATAGCCAACTCCCTAGAAATATGAATAGTCAGGATAGGTCCTTGGGTTGGAAGAGATTGTGGAACAAGAGTCTCGATCTCTTTGGAATTCACTAGGCTAAAGGAAGACGAACCTCGAAAACCAGCAATGTCCAGATTGCGGCCTCGAGTCTCCTTATTTTCCTTAGCCATTCTGGAGAGAGAATAGAAGATAATGAGATTCTAAGACAATAATCATTTCGAAATTGTGATTGAGCATTCCTATCTCACAAGCTCCTTATGGTACTTTAATCATAAGGACCATTAGACGGACCTGCACGTGCTACAATAAAAATGTGTTACTCCCCGTTCCCGGTTGATCGGACACGAGTTGTGAGTACGTCCAGCCTGTGCTGCATTATCGGGGTAGTCAATTGTTCTATTATGGACATTCTGCACCAATTTGTTGCAACACATGTTACAGAATGGGCGCTTTGGTGCCTGATATCCTCTCCTAGTATTCGGCTTCTTATTGTGAACATTTAGCACTAACACTGACACTGGCACAGTCGGAGAAAATTATGAGTCTAACTTTTTGACGTGATCAAAAGACTCTTTGAAAGTCTGATACTTCTGAACCATGGCCCGAGCTTGTAAGACAGATCTAAGACCCAGCTCAAACCCACAAGCCTCGGACACTTTGTCAATAAATTTGGTAGTAGCATACTGAGTTAGTCTAGAGAATTCTGCCTCATACCGCTTCACTGTCATGTTCTCTAGTTCCTGCTTGTTAAACTCTAGTTCCTTTTGTCACTGCTCAGTTGAGGAGAAATACTAAGACAAAAAGGCTTTCTTGAACATATGCTAAGTAATCTTTGTTGTTTCATTCGCTCCCGCAAGGATCCTTTTCTGACGTTGCCACCAGTAATGTGTATTAGAAACCAGCAGTAGTTTCGCTCACGATACCCTCTTAGTTCATGTGATGCCCAGAGCTTCGATATGGTCCTCAACTTAATTAATTAGCCAATCCATAGCAATGGTGGCTTCTTCGATTCCCTTGAAGGGTATGTTGCAGATTTGTTTGAATTTCAATATATCATTCACGAAACTCGCTTCCTTTGCGGATTGAGGCTCGTCCACTTCCACAATCTCACACTCCTTTGAGGTAGCTTAGGTACCATTGGCTACAACTATTTGGACCAATTATTGCCGGGCACCTAACTGTTTATTTTGTGCCTCAAACTTCTTTGCATTATGCCTCTGCTGCGCCTCCATAGCAACCAACATCTTTTCTATTAGGTCGGTCGAGGCTACCGTCCTGGAACTACTTGTGTTGTTTGCATTGCTTGCTTTTGTCATTTCGACAAGAGAAATCTCGTTAGTCTTATAAAATATTTATGAACTTATTGTATGAAAACATCTCATTTCGCGGCATCAAAATTAATAAACTGGTGTCTTTTTGGAATCTTAAAACAAAGAAATTTCAAGGACGTAAAGTCGTGCTCTGATACCATTATATCACGTCTCGATTCCGTGATGTCGTACAAGTCTAATTTGCACTTGTACAAGGCGTGCTCGTGCTTATTTTATAAAAGAGACATTTTGTAAAAGAATTTGCAGCATATCACAGAGAAATTAAATAACACAAATATGAACTGAAATAAATTCTTTATCAATAACTTTTGTAGCAGAAAAACATAACGCTCTCAAACAACCGAATAGAAATGCCAAACTTGCTTTACAACTTGCAGAAATATTGAAATGAGATACAACCATTCCATACATCACATCCCTTATTAAAAATAATAGTAAAACACCTTCAAGGGATGCCTCCTTCTTCAAGTGGAAGCTTCAGATTGCAAGGCTTGTAAAGAGTCGGACAACAAGCTTTTAGCGTCCTTGATTGTCCACTAGATTTTCAGCACCCGTGGAGACAAGGGTCAGTACATTGCCATGTACTGGTGAGCGATCGTAATCAATCTCATTATAAAGCAACAATGTAATTTATATGAAATATAACACTACTAATTTGTGATATTGCAATCTTGCCTTATGGTCCATTAACAATTCATATCATGAAAATATAAGCAATTCATAATATTCACCAGTTCGGTGAATCTTAACCACGATTGATATCCTTCCATGTACATATATGAATAATACTTACTATGCCTGCATAAGACATTTGTGAGGATTGTAAGGACAACTCTAGGGGGGGGGGGCTGAATAGAGTGCATAAAAATACTCTCCAATAAAATATATTTAAAGGCATAGTACCAACTAAACAAAACATTATCTTAAATATATGAAATGAAAGTAAAGTTCAGAATAGAAAACGCAAACATCGCGATGTATACTAGTACCCTCATGGAGGACTAATCCAGTCTCAAGAACTCTTGCTCGATGTAAAAACATAAATTTTGATCCGAAGGCTTACAACTTCTTACAAACACCTCGTGCTTTGATCCGAAGGCACGACAACTTCAACTACCACATGCTTTTGATACAAAGAGTTTGCCGACTTCAAACAACAAGTGTAAAGACCAACACTTGAAAATCCAAGCTTTACAACTCGATCAGACTTCTAAATTGGAACCGCGTTGGCACAAGAAGGCTGGGAGTTGATCTTGAAAATGGAGAAGGTTTATAGCTCAACCAGATATGCAAGTGAAGATTGAATGAATTAGTAAAAATTGATAGGGGATTAATTGCCTAGTTTAGTTAGTTAATCACCTAGTAAATATAATTACTAAATGACTTATTTAGGCAAAATAATATCAAATGGCAAAAAAAATGAATTTGAGGAGGTTACATGGTTGCGAATAGTCATTAAGCATATTCGAATTGCAAGAAAATTCTCTTCTATCAATGATGTCCAAACGATAATATATGGAGACAACGCCACATGCATTGGCCAGATGAAGAAGGACTATATCAAGGAAGATAATACCAAGCATATCGCACCAAAGATCTTCTTCTCGCATCATCAACAACAACACGAACACCACCAACAACAACAACAATAACAAAAGATTGAAGTCAAGTAGATTCGATCCCATGATAACTTGGCCAACATTTTCACAAAGTCCTTGCCGAAGTCCACTTTCTAGGAGATCATTCATGGCATCGAATTGTGGAGCTACATTGCAACGCTCTTAGTTTGGGATAATATCAAAATCAAGAGGAGTATCTAGAACTATATTGACTTGATTTTTCTATACTCTTTTTTCTAACTTAGGGGCATTTTCTATTGAGTTTTTGACACGCTGAGAATGTTTCAACAAGGCATGCACATCAGACTGGTCATACATCTAGATGTTTCTATGTTATGAAGATGTGTCGGCATCGGCTCAATTTTTTCCCTTTGATTATGTTTTTTTCCAATTGAGTTTTCCAAATCAAGATTTTAGTGAAGTTCATCTACATATGTATATCCCCATAAACTCTTGTTAATCTATTAACTGAAGACTAATGCCGATCATTCCTGAAGACCGATGCTAATCATCCATGAAGATTTATGTTCATCATTTCTGGAGATTTATACATATTGTTTATTGAGTTGTGCACACTCATCGGAGAGGGTTGCAGTTAGTTGTAACTAACTGGTTGATTGTGCTCAACCAACATATAGACAAATCATTATCTTTTAAGATTATGTGTAATTACATCTTGTAACCATGTTCTAGCCATCGATGATTATAAATAGATGTATATGGAGAACCCTTGAAGGGTTTGACCACTTAAGAATTCATCTCTGAATGTCTTAGGGTCCGTTTGGATATATTTTTCTAAAAATTTTGTTCGGAAAACAATTTTTAGAGAAGATGTTATAAAGTTGTTTTCTGAGTATACATTTTCTGAGTTTGTGTTTGGTTACTTTCATCTATGTAAATGGTTTTACGAAATAAAAGTTAAAAATTCTGTTTGGTAAAAAAAATTTAGAAATTTTTTTTATAATAAAATTTTTTTTTGTGAGAAAAAAAATTGTAATTTTTTTGTTCTTTCTTTTTGTTCTTCTTCTCCAAAAATCCTCCTCCGCTCGAGATGATTCCTGCTACGAGGGAGGTTTCCGGAACGGCTTCTGCTCGTTACTAGCTACGACTTGATCTGCTCGTTCACCCTCTTTCTTTATGTTCTTTCCTTTTGTTGTTCTTCTAAAAAAATATATTTTTTTTTGTTTGTTTTGGGACGCTGCAGGAGGTGTAGGAGGGAGGGGATGACGGAGGGGGAGAGGGGAGGAGATCTTGAGGCCGAGGCCGGAGTGGGAGGGGACGACGATGAAGTCTAGGAAGTGCTGACCGGAGGGGAGGGAGTGGAAGCAGGAGACGTCAGTGGGGGAGGACGGCGCAGGCGGTGGTGGTGCAGCCGCCGCAGCAGGCACAGGCGGTGGTGGTGCGGCCGCCGCAGGAGGTGGTGGTGCGACCGCCACAGGAGAACGAGCAGATCCAAGTTGTAGTCGTCGTCTCCATCGTCCTCGACCTCAGATCTCGTCGTCATCATCTCCGCCGTCCTCGTCGTCCATCTCGAGCTCAGATTTGGAGAAAAGAAGAACGGAGAAGAGAGGAAGAGGAGAGGAGAGAGAAACTTGGGAGAAGGTTTGGGGTTGGTTTGGGGGGTGGGGGCTACTAAACAGTACAAAAAGTTAAAAAAGAGCTTTGGGATGCTCTCAGGAACGAGTGTTTAAAAGTAGAGTTTGAAAAAAAATTTGTAGCACACATTTTCAAAAGATTTGTGTCAAACTTTATTTGATGCACTCCTTACTTTATAACTCAGAAACCTCAGTTATAGTGACTATCCAAACATGGCCTTAGTCATTAATTGACTAGAACAAATTAGTTATTAATCTTAAAATTGAACATATTTAATTTCGTAGTAATTGAAATTGAACTACAACAAAGGGTAATGTCGTAATAAAATGTGAAAACTGGGGCTGTCAATTTGTTTGAACCAGTAAAAGTCTGGTCCTAAACTCCACGTGATAAAGACGCACAGGCTCCCTATGAATCCGCTTCCACATTGGAGCCGATAACTTCACTTCCTAAATTCCGCTCCTTTCGTTCCGCTTCCTTTCACTACATTCCTCCAAAATTAGAAAAAGCGAACGAAACCCTAATTTTCTCTCCTCGAGTTCAACGGCTCGGCCAGGAATGGCGCATAAGCTGCTGCTGCTGCTGCAGCAGCAGCTGCGGGACGTCGGATCGAGGCTAGCGAGCCCTCCCGATGCCAAAGACGCCCTCGTCAAGCTCCTCAAAGTGAGTGTTCTAGTGTTTTTCTAGTTCTTTTTCGGTTAATTTTACTCTGGAGCTTAAAATTTCTCCCGATCTGTACTTAGTTGAGTAAGTTCTTGCTTATTTAGCTCGTTATTGTAAGTGCGAATTTCTTGGGATTGGTTCGAATTAGGGTTTAGGTTACGTAGAAATGTGCAGTGAGTGGCGAACTCGTGAAAATATTGTTTTTTCTTCTGGTTTTTAGATTAGGGTTTATGGAGTGAGTAATTTGTTGCTTGTTAAGCTCACTGAGGCTTTTTGGGTGAAATTCCAGAGTTTAAGTGTGTATTTTTTTGGAATTTGTTAGGTTATGTAGAAATGTGCAGTGAGTGGCAAAATCGTAAAAGATTGGTTTTTTGTGTTTATATTAGGGTTTGTTTTGTGGAGTAACTTGTTGCTTAGTAAGTTCGTTTATTGAGTTTTTTTGGGGGGAAATTTCAGGGTTACGTGCGTATTATTTTGGGATTTGGTTCGAATTAGGGTTTAGGTTATGTAGAAATGTGCAGGACTCACGAGCCCTCTCGCCCCACAAAGTGAGTATTCTTGTGTTTCTCGCTACTTTTTGTAGAGAATAATTGTTGTGTGTATTTTATTGATGGGCTACTCAACTACTTATAGGGAGTCTAGCTCCTCTTCATATTACATTTTCCAATGTGGGACTAAATCCCTTATTAGTTCTCAACACTCCCCCTCAAGATGGGCGATAGATATTAATCATTCCCATCTTGTTACATAGCTTCGAAAGACTTACTGAACTAAGACCCTTAGTCAGACAGTCTGCCACTTGTTCTTCTGAGCGAACATGATCAATCTTCAGTATCCCTTGTTCCAGCTTTTCTTTGATGAAGAATCGATCGATCTCGATGTGCTTCGTTCTGTCGTGCTGAACTGGATTGTTAGCTATACTTATTGCAGCTTGACTATCGCTCAGAAGACGTAATGGTGCTCCCTTGTCTAGCTTCAACTCTATCAGCAACGCTTTCACCCACAACAACTCTGACACTCCTAAAGCCATTGCTCTGTATTCTGCTTCAGCTGTAGACCGTGCTACCATAGACTGTTTCTTGCTTCTCCATGAGACCAAGTTTCCTCCTACAAAGACACAATATCCCGTGGTAGACCTTCTATCGTCTATGCAGCTCGTCCAGTCTGTATCGCAGTATCCCTCAACTTCTATACATCCATTCTTCTTGAACCATAGCCCTTTCCCCGGCGTCCCTTTCAGATATCTCAAGATCTGAAATACTGCATCCATATGACCCGTTCTTGGATCATGCATGTAGCGACTTACTACACTCACCGCAAATGAAATATCAGGACGAGTGTGTCCCAGATAAATCAATCTCCCTACAAGTCGTTGATATCTTTCACGATCAACTGGCTCTCCTGCTTCTGCTCCCAACTTACACTTCTGGTCAATTGGAGTGATTGCAGCTTTGCATCCCAGCATCCCTGTCTCCTTCAGCAGATCTAGTGTGTATTTTTTCTGTGAGAGAACAATTCCTTGTTCGCCTTCACATACCTCGATACCTAGAAAGTACCTCATCGCTCCTAGATCCTTCACTTCGAACTCCTTCGCGAGTTTTGACTTCAGCTTAGCAATCTCGGCTTCATCATTACCTGTGATTACTATATCATCCACGTATACAGCAAGTATAGTGATGTGGCCTCTTGCATGCTGAAGAAAGACCGTATGATCTGTATTTGCTTGATAGTATCCCATGCCTGTAACAGCCTTTCTGAATCTGTCAAACCAGGCTCGAGGAGATTGCTTGAGCCCATATAGCGACTTCTTTAGTTTGCACACTTTTTCATGCGACGTCCCTCCGTCTGATTCTGTAGCATAGCACCCTGGCGGGAGTTCCATGTACACTTCTTCTTGTAGGTCCCCATGGAGAAATGCATTCTTCACATCTAATTGGTATAGCTTCCACCCATAGTTTGCTGCAATGGAGAGCAGAGTCCTTACGGTGCTCATTTTCGCTACTGGAGCAAACGTCTCATCATAGTCGATGCCATATGATTGTGTGTATCCCTTTGCAACCAACCTCGCCTTGTATCGTTCCACCTTTCCTTCTGACGTCTCCTTTACTGTGTACACCCATTTGCATCCCACAGTTTTCTTCCCTTTGGGTAATGGAACCAGCTCCCACGTCTTATTTTTTTCCAGTGCCCCAAGTTCTTCCATCATCGCAGCTTTCCACCTTGGATCTTTCTTTGCTTCCTGCCAACTTTTGGGCAACGAAGTAGAGTCTAATGATGCGATGAAGGCTCGATAATTCAAAGAAATATTAGAATAAGACAGGTAATTGGCAATATCATGTTCATAATCATCAAAACGATTAGGAGCCTTACCCGCATTGATGCGAGAAGATCTCCTTAAGGGAGCAATAGGTGGAGGAGAGATCATACCATCAGAGTCAGAGAGATCCGCATCAGAATCAGATTGATTCTGTGCGGGGGCAACATCTTCAAGAGTTGGAGCAGGAGTAGACGAGGGACTTGGTACAGAAGGCACATGGCACGGTACTGGACTTCTGCTGTCTCCTTCTGTAGACTTGGAGCTCCTTTTCCATTGTCTGCTGCTCTCCCCTGTTTAACATATGTATCTTCTTCATCTTCTGTATCGGAGTCACTGCTTTCTCCCCCTTTCGACCAGTTTTCTACGACCGGACATGGGACCGATCCGACTACCACAGATGGACTTAATTTCTTCCCCTCACATCTAACACTCGCTGTGTTAGGTGTGTCAACAAACGCCGAACTGTCATCCGAACTATAATATGGTTCTAATTCTCTGAAGGTAACGTCCATGCTCACAAACATCTTTCGTTCAACTGGGCTCCAACATGCGTATCCCTTCTGAGTAGCCGTGTACCCGACAAAGACACATTTAACCGCTCTAGGATCCAGTTTGCCAACTCTTGGCCTATTATCTTGGACAAAACAGACACCCAAATACTTTTGGTGGAACAGTGTACATGGTAGCACCAGTAAGCATCTCCAACGGTGTCTTCCAGTCCAATACCTGAGATGGCATTCTGTTGATGAGATAAGATGCCGTTAACATCGCATGTCTCCATAAGTGTTTCGGAACATTCATAGCCAGCATCATCGTCCGTGCGACCTTCAGCAGGTGTCTGTTCTTTCGTTCGGCCACACCATTTTGTGCCGGTGTATAGGCACAAGAAGTTTGGTGTAGTATGCCATGAGTGGATAAATACTCAGCAACTGTCTTATTTGTTTACTCTGTCCCATTGTCAGACCGTAAGCACTTAATCTTAGTGCCATATTGAGTTTCTACCCGACGATGAAAGTCGCGAAACGCCTCAAAGACGTCACTTTTATTCTTCATAAGGTACACCCATGTCACGCGAGTATAACAATCAATAAAAGTGACGAACCATCGAAAACCGTTGATACCGGTTGTAGGACAAGGGTCCTATACGTCCGAATGTATCATATCAAATGCAGCCGAACTTCTACTACCGGAACTCACATATGTGCTTCTGGTATGTTTACCCAACTCACAAGCATGACAAAATAACTTCTCCTTATTAGCCCTTTGGTATAAGGACGGATACATGCGACTAATAACTTTAAAAGAAGAATGACCGACACGCTGATGGTGGAGTAGCAATTCATCTTCTACACTGTGTCGTGTATCTTCCGGTGGTGTGTCGGCTACCAGAGATGCCAATGCTTTGTCCAGTCCAGTTCTGTCCAAGTACCACAGCCCCTTATGCCATGTGCCAGTCCCTAGTCGTCGTCCTGTCCCCTTCTCCTGAAAGGTCACCGTAGGAATGTCAAAGGAAACAATACAGTTAAGATCAAGAATAATGGCACTAATAGAAAGAAGATTGACAGAAAAAGATGGAGCATGTAAGACATTGGTGAGAGTGAGAGAAGGGGTGCACGCGACAGTGCCTTTACCCAGAACAGGGCTGGAGTTACCATCAGCAGTCTGAATGCTCTCCGGCGTCGGTAGGTGAGTATAGTCCTGGAACTCACCGCGAGACCCCGTGACATGACGAGATGCCCCAGAGTCCATAATCCAACCTGGTTGGTGGACAGCTGCTGCAAGAGCACGCTCAGGTATACCTGTGCCGGTTTGGGCAAAGCAAGTGATGTGGTCCCCCGAGGTAGATGACGTCCCATGACTGCCGTCCGAACCCAGCTTCGTGCTGCGTAACTTCGCAAGGAACTCCTTCTCAAGAGGGGTTAACTCAGCCAGGTGAATGTCGCCCCCTTCCTCCGCCAGATTAGCTTTGTGTCCTCCAGAATAATTTCCTCTTCTACCAGCATAACAGCCTCTACCACCACGACGTCCGCCGCGGCCCCGTCCACGATCACTTGAATGACTGTGCAGGGATTTTGGACAAAACCTGATGTAATACCCTGAGTCACCACAGTTGTGGCAAACACCGGCCACATAGGGAGGCTGATTGAAGGCGGCAAGCGCAGACTTGTCAACAGCGGCTTGCTCCCCCTGGAAAGAGCCCTTGTTGGGCATCAACTTTAAGCGAGCCTCTTCTTGTGCCATGGCAGCTATGGCGTCTTCTAAGGATGGAAGCATGGGCTGTGCTAAGAGGACATTCCTTCTATGCTCAAACACAGGGTTAAGACCCTTCAAGAACTTCATCATCCGTTGACGCGAAATATAATCCAAGAACTTTTGGAAATGTTTCGCGAATGCTGGTTCGACCTGGACATCTTTCATCCCAAGAGGATCATAGTGATCCAGATCAGACCAGTACTTCTTTAACAGTGCTGCATACTCAGAGATGGTGCGGTCATCCTGGGCCACCCTATCAAGTTCATCCTGCAGTTGGAAGACCCACATAGGATTGCCCGAGCCTGAGTACATATCCTTCAAAGTTTGCCATATATCAGCAGCAGCCTCCATCGCCTCGACATTGTCCGACACCTGGTCGGTCAAGGAAGCTGTCAACCATCCAGCCACAACATTGTTGACAATCTCCCAAATAGCAAACTCCTTGGAGGAGGGATCATCTGGCGCCTTGGTTTGGCCATTGACGTAGCCAACCAAGCCACGGCCCTTCAGCGTCCGCATGGCCTGTCGTGACTATTTCAAGTAATTGGACGTTCCTTCCAACTTCGTCTCCAGCTTGTCCAACTTTCCCATTTTGTAGGGTGACGGATCCACATCACTATGGATCACACGTGGGGTCGCCTCGGTTAATCTCTTTGATAAAATATCATCAACCAAAGCCTTCATCTCGTCTGCTGTCAGTTTACCACTGATCGAATCCATGGCGTCTTCAACTGTGATTCGTCGTCGTCGTCGTCGGCTTCGTCGTCTTCGTCGTCTTCGTCGGCTTCGTTGTCGTCGTCGTCTTCGTGTAAAGTCGTCAACAGAGACCTTACGAATGCGCGGTTAACATGGCTAACACCGGCGTGCGCATGGAGATCCTAATTTGCAGATCGAGAATGGAAAACAAATAAAGCATTTGTTGTTCCGGAGGGCGTAATCTAGGAACAGAAGGTGCAAATAAAGCATTTGACAGCCATCCGTCGTCGAAAAATCACCCACATAATCTCTCTCAAAATTAGGATTTTTTTTTTCGAAAAGAAAAAAAAGGCGGGGGGGCGGGGGGGGGGGGGCAGGGCGTCGGGGGGGGGGGGGGGGGTCTGGGGGGGGGGAACTGCCGGGGGTGGGGGGGGGGGGGGGGCGTCGGTAGGGGGGTGGGGGGGGGGACTGCCGTGGGGGGGGGGGAGGGGGGGGAGGAAATTTTTTTTCTTTCTCCGTTATGGCTCTGATACCATGTAGAGAATAATTGTTGTGTGTATTTTATTGATGGGCTACTCAACTACTTATTGGGAGTCTAGCTCCTCTTCATATTACATTTTCCAATGTGGGACTAAATCCCTTATTAGTTCTCAACACTTTTTGGTTAATTCTACTCTAGGGATGGAATTTTCCCCGACACATACTTGGTTGAGTGAGTTATTGCTTATTTAGCTCATTCTTGGGGGTTTTAGAGGAAATTTAGGGTTCAAGTACGGATTTGTTCGAGTTGGTTCAAATTAGGGTTTAGATTATGTAGAAATGTGTACTTAGTGTAAATTTCGTAAAAAGATTGATTTTTTTTTTTGTTTATTTTAGGGTTTGATTTTGTGGAGAGTTCAAGTTATTGTTAACTAAGCTAATTTCTTTGAGTTTTTTGGGAAAATTTTTGGGTTTAAGTGCGTATTTATTAGCGCTTGGTTTGAAGTAGGTTTTAGGTTATGTAGGCCGACGATTCTCACGCTTCCAAAGACACCCTTATCAAGATCCTAAAAGTGAGTTCTTGTTTTTCTCGTTCTTTTCTGGTTAACTTTTCATCTTGATTTTTCTTCGGATTTGTATTAAGTTTACATACTTCTTGCTTGCTTAGATCTTTATTAGATTTTTAAGGAAATTTTAGGGTTCAAGTGCGAAATTGTTCGGATCGGTTCTAATTAGGTTTTGGTTATGTAGAAATGTGTAGTGACCGATAAATCATAAGTTGGATTTTTTTGGGTTGGATAAGGGCTTGGTTTTGTGGACCGAGTAACTTGTTGCTTATTAAGCTCATTTGTTGAGTTTTTTTGTCATATGTGGCTTGTGTTCAACTACTGTGATTTACAGGCAATATCCCATGATTGTATGGAGGAGTCAAAGCAACGATACATGACTCAAAAGGGGCAAGAGTATCAGGATGACATACCGTTGGTATACCGCTGACATATCGATGAAGTGTGTTTCCATTCCAACAATGCAAGCAACTCAATTCTTTTTTCCGTGTTCGTGCCTTTCGTGCCTTTCATTTGTCTTTTTCTTCGTACCAACGCTATCGATTTTGCCTAAGGAGGGGGTCGAGAAGAGAAGGGTCAGCCACTCACCTTGAGTTTACCTTGGCGAGCGAACTTGTTGGTCGCGCTAGACGTCGCCTACGCGATTACCTGAAATCGCACAAGCAACCGATTAGAACACTGCATTATTCAAAGAGTTCGATAGGTAATGCGAGTTCGAAATGCAAGCCATGAAAACCATCGAAAACATCCACGAAACGCATTCAGAAAACAAAGCCAAAACCAACGCAAGCGGCGTGAAAAGCAGAGCAACGGGAGGTCTCTCCCGACTCAGCCGCAGAGTCAATCCTCGAGGCGCAACCCGCTGAATATGGGACTTGGTTCCGAAGAAGACATTCCATAACGAGGAATGGATCTTAATTCAACCGTTCCCGTTCGATCGACTCGGTCGATCCCGACCTATCGGTCTCGGCCGAATCGATAGTGACAGTGTTCCTTTCTCGCGCACCCCGTGGACAGGGTACGGGGCACGATGTAGGCTGTCTTAATAACTAAAAAGAAGAAGAAAAAAATGGTCTTTGCACGGTCATGGACAACTTGTCGACAAGGTAGAGTTTCTCCGAACGGCAACCCGGGGCCACGGGACCGTTGCGGCCAAGAAAGGAAACAAATACAAAAGCTGTGCTGGGCACAACGTTAGGCGAGGACTTGCAGTGGGGCTCGCTACTCGCGCTGAAAGGACCTCGTCTAATCAAAGCAAAAAGGAGTCCACAATGGCTCTGGGAGCCAGTGACCAACACACGAAGTATAGCACTTAATATGCAAAAGATAACAATTGAAAGGAAAGAACATGGTAAGTTTCATAAGGCGCGACGCGGTCCGCCGGGGTAAGTTTCAACGTAAAGTTCACTATGCTTGTCATTACTTGTTTGGAAATTCATTAGGATGGCTAGAAACATTCATACTCTAATGTCATATAAACTCTTCAACCAAATGAGAGCTTGGAATTTAAATAGCCACGCACCAGTACAAAGTGTAATGTACTGATCCTCGCTCTCCACGCAGGTACCCCGAACTACGAAGGGCGTGCCAACTAAAGCTCAAGGCGGCGTGAACTCTTTTGAAGCCTCGTCCGTGTGAAGGCTTGTTTTCTGGATTTCCTTTTGAAGAAGACCGCACATCAGTCCAAAGAAAAATGACGACTCGACTTCCCGCCATAGCAGGTGGAAATATGTATTGGTTTTTGCTTGTATAAAAAGGGTGTAATGTATGGAACGACTATCTCATCGGCGTTCATTTTTGTAAGTCGAAGTCATGTTGTAGCCCGCGCGGCAATGATTGTAAAAAAGAAGTCTATGTAAAGTTCATATTATCAATGAAAAGTCTATTTCCATTTCAAAATGTGTTATTCAATTTCTCTGCGTACTCTAATTTGATGTTGTGTTTCGGATAACCTTATAACTATGTCTTGTGCGAACGCAACTTAGGTTCGCACGGCATCACGCCCGGGGGACGACTCAAAAGGGGCAAGAGTATCAGGATGACATACCGTTGGTATACCGCTGACATATCGATGAAGTGTGTTTCCATTCCAACAATGCAAGCGGTATACCTACGGTATGCCATTCTCATACTTTGGATCATTTGAGCCTCGTATTGCTGTTTTGACTCCTTCGAACTTTTTCCAATGAAAGGGGAAGGTTAAAGAATAAGGATGGAGGCAAGAGTAGCCGAGTGAAGTTCAAACCATCCGGACAAGAAAGCGGTGTTTGTTTCTTTAGCAAATAGTCGGGACACATGAAGAAACAATGTCTAATTTACAAGCAATGGATGGAGAAAAATAGTAAATGCGCTAATTTAATTAGTATAGCCGAAGAGTTAACGTGTGATGTACTTGCGGTGCATAGCAGGAAGGATACATTCTCTGAAGCTTAGATTCTTGATTCTGGGTGTTCATATCATGCATGTCCAAACAAGGAGTGCTTCAACATTTATATAAAGCGTTCAGCGGTGGTGTTCTTTTCACGGGGAATGATGCATCGTGTAAGACCATTGGCGTAGGGAACACGTGATGAATTCTAAATCTAAGTGGAACGAAAAGAATGCGGATATCATTGATGAGGAGGACAAGAAAAGACGAGATTGGATAACGAGCAGAAGAATTAATTTAGAGAAGGAAAAAGAAGAAGTTTTACGTGTTCTCAGATAAGTTGAATTGAAAATAATAATTAGATGAATCTTATAAAAGGGTTGACCTCTTATTTATAGAGGTGGACAAATCTAAATAATAAAGTTTTTAATTAAAGGAGTCACCATAAAAATCAGATTCTGTTAAAAATTGAATAACTATATAGGACTCTTACTAAAAATAGAACAACCATATAATAGTTCTACTAAAAATAGAATCAATACTTTAATAGGAAATTTCCTATTAAATAGGACCAAAGTAATTTTGCTACTTCTCTTGTTCGATATCCTACATCAATACTCCCTTCTTTAAAAAAGAAAACGACCACGTATAAGACACTAGGAAGAGCTGAATCTTCATTAACAATAGAATGGAAAGATATCTTGCACATGAAGGTTTTGAGATGTTAAAAGTGTCAGCAAGATAGATCACATAGGGATTGCCACTTATCTTGTGCAACACCTTGAAAGGTTTGAACTTCTTCATCTTGGTTTTATTGTATAGGCTAGCTGAAAATCTTTTTTTTTTGCGTAAGAATGTCATCACAAGAATCTACTTTATCCGTTTAATCTTCGATGTTTATTTGCATCGACTTTGTACTTGTCATTGGAGAGTTGAAGTGTGACTCAAACTTCATGAACTTATAGTAACTTTTACCTTGGTTTCATCAACATATATGCCTTTGGCTGAAATCACATAGCCCAAGAATACAGTACAAGATGACATGAAATGTCAATTTTTCAACTTCAAGTACAACAAATTATCATGAAGTACTTCAAGCATTTATCGAATGTGACGGAGATGCTCTTGAATACTGCGACTAAAGATCAAGATGTCATCAAAATAAACAGTAACAAAATTATTGAGGAAATGTTGCAAAACCTCATTCATAGTCGTATTAAAGTAATATGAGTATTAGACAAACCAAAAGGCAAACCAAAAGGCATAACAAGCCACTTATATAAGCCTTTTCTTGTTGTGAAAGCAATTTTTCATTCATCACATGTTGCATATGGATTTGGTGATATCCTCTACTAGATCAAGCTTAGTAAAGATGGTGGAGCCTCTTAACTCATCGATCATGTCATCAAGCCTTAGGATGGGAAAACAATATGTAGGATAATCTTGTTAAGATCACGAGATTAATACATATTCTCTAACCTCCATCTTTCTTAGAAACCAAAAACACCGGACAAGCACAAGGGCTCTTACTGGGTCTAATGAATCCCTTCTTCAAGAGATCTTCAATTTGTCCTCGAAGAATAGAATGTTCACTTGGACTCGATCTATAATGTGGTAGACGAGGAATGTCTCCTGGGAATAAGTCAATGTTGTGTCAACACATTTGGCGGAATCAAAGAATCAAATTATTGTAATAAAGGCTTCACCTTGGGAGGAATTTCTACGTCGGGTTTGGCATTTTCATGAGGACTGCGAGTATGCTTCGTAACACCATCACTATGTAAAGATCAGAGCATAGAATCCACAAGCATCTATGCCCTTGTATCACTTCCATTATGAGCAAGGAAGAATTCTGTGAAGTATATCTTTGACTTCCTTTTATTAAAGTGAAAGTATTATCAAAGAGTTTTCTATAGCCTTCATATCATATTGTCAATGTCTTCGAAGTAGCAAGTGTCACATTCATAGGAATCACATTGCAAAATACTGAATCGTTATATGGCCATAACTTGAAATGAATCGATAGAAGGTCTTAACTTGAAATCAATCATACATTGTTTAGTAACCTTATAAGAGCAATCATCGATAACCCAACCAATAGAGTAAGGAGATGGGTGTGGCGTAACCTGTAAACCCAATTTTTCCACAACATAATGAGCAACAATTTTCAACAATACTACCATCAATGACCAATTTAGCCAAGTAATCCTTTATCTTGCACTTAGTACGAAAAATGCTATTCCTTTGAGACGGAGTAGGTGTAGTGATAAAAAAAGGAAGACAAATAAGCATACAGGGACCTTCTTCTTCATGAATTTGATATGAGACATCTTGTTCGTTGTAAGCATCATGACCTTTATCAATGTTGTTTTCCATCCTCATTATCATGTTCAACATAAGCAAGTATTTGTTTTCGACATGCTGCCGAAGAATGTTTTTTACTACCACATTTAAAGACATTTTCTCCTTTAGGTTTAGCATAAGGGTTGGTGGTTTGGATAAGGTTGTGGTTATTATTATTGAAATTTTGGTTATTGTGGGTAGGGTAGCGGTTGTGTTGAAAGTTTGTTTTAGGTGGTGGAGTGGATGTAGTATATGGTGCAGTGGTGGGTGTAGGGAGTAAGGTAGGGTTGTAAGTAGTGGAATTTCTGAGGTAGTTAGTACTGTGGTGGAGTATAGGTGTTGGAGGAAATATAATGGGATCCATCAGAATAATATTTGATATTTTGGTTGGTGTTATAAGTTGGTGGTGATGGGTTATGGTAAGAACGAGAGGAGTGGTTGTAAACTTTCTGTGTCTTTTGTGTAGTTTGTTCCAATGAACTCTCGATATTACTAGCCATCTGAATTGCTTCATACATAGAATGTATGTGTGAATAAGTTGCTTCTAATCATCCGATTAAGACATCCAAGAAATCTAGAGATCAAGTGTTCACGTGTATCTTTGCAATTACACCGAGCAATCAAGTTATAAAAGTCAGTCACATATTCGCCAACTGTTCAAGCAACTTGCCTACAATTTTGAAGTTTCGAAACAAGTGTTATGACAATCATTTGATAAAGATTTGGCACACAACAAAATTTTCATTCTTCCCTAAGTGTGGATGTCCTTGTTACCAATATAACGACCTTTTTCGATTAATTAAACCACCGTGCAAAAGCAACACCTTTCAACTTATAAGCTACTATCTTAACTTGTTTGGTATATCCATGAAGTCGAAAAAACCTTCTACCTCATAAACCCACTCTGTATTCCCAATCTATATGAATTTCAACATTAAAAGTACATGAGAACGTAGGAAGATCGGCTTTCATCTTATATTAGGGAATTGAACCATAATGAATTATGAATATTTGATGAGCTTTGTTGAAGGTTTTATTGTCTTCAAAATTTCTTAAAATAACATCTTCAGGATTGTCATCTATCAAAATAGCTTCTTTGGGAGTGATAGATTTTGTAGTAACCTACTTGATGGGATTGATTGGGATAATGAACTTGTTTGATGCTTTAGGGCCTGTTTGGTTCTCCGTTTTTTTCTCATGTTTTACTTTTAAACTAAAAAACGAATCCAAAGAGTGTTTGGTTAGCCACACTCAATTTTAGCTTCCAATTTTTTTTCTTCAAAAACCATTGTTTAAACATCGTTTTGGGAAAAGAGGAAATGTAGTTTTCCAACTCATTTTCCTCTCATAACGTTTCTCTCTCCCCGTTCTCATCTTCCAAAAATCAAAACCTTCTCCTCCTCCCGATGGAGAACCCATCGAGCATGATAGCTTTACACCACAACCCTCTTCTCCTCCCTTCGCCGCCTCCTTCTCTTCTCCTTCGTGCGCTCCGTCCGAGCCGTCGCTGACCGATCTCTCGCCGCCTTGGCTCGCGGCGGCTCCCTCTGTAGCCGTACCATCCTCTCCTCTCGTTGCCTCAGCTCGCGGCGGCCCGTGTAGTCCAGCTGCATCCCCGAGCACGACCTCCTGCCTGATTCAAAGGGGATGAGCTCGAAACTTTTTCCCTTGAAGTCGACGTTGGCCATGTTGCCCCCGGGAGAGAATCTCGATGGTCGGAACCCGGGATGGAGTAGCCGACGAGCTCAATGGTCTCGTGGAGGAGGAGAGGGATCGAAGGGGTTGCGGACCAAGGTGGCAAGTACGATCCGACGAGGGGCCAGGGGTTGCAGGGAGGGATTGCGGGCGAGTCCTCGTCGAGACGATGACTGTGGAGGCCCTCCTCTGCTCGAGCACCGAGGCTGTCTCGTCGAGATCTCCTCCTCGTCGAGTCCTCCGCCTCGTAGAGCTGGGACACGGAGTCGGGGTGGAGGGTTGGTATTTGGTGGGGGTGGACACAGACTGTGACACATGACACAGTTTAAAAATTCATTTCAGGAAAAAAATTAGCCAAATAAAATTTTAACTTTTTTTCTTCCCGAAAACTATTTTTTAGATGGAAGTAACCAAACGCAAACTCAGAATCTGTGTATCCAGAAAACAACTTTATAACATTATCTCAGAAAACTGTTTTTATTAAAAAAATTCAGAAAACTTATCCAAACGGACCATTAGAAACTAAGAACTCGAGAATCAGTGGTTTTCGCAGCGGAAGCATAGGTGACTTTTGGTCCAGATACACTGCCATCACCTTCACCGCCACCGTCACAGAGGTTTCCTTTTGTTGCTAACTATGTACCTTTGAAATCTAAGAGACTATTTGAATCCATTTTTCTTGTGTATTACATGTGAAAAATTTGCAAGTATCTTTAAATGCATGATTTTCTTATAATTTGTTTATGCTATTGAAACTGATTGCTTTCTGGTGTGCAGCAAGCTGCAGACACTCTCTCTGAGTTAGAGCAGTCACCAACACCTGCAATGTTAGACTCAATGAAACCTTGTCTTGATGCAATTGCCAAACAAGAATTGCTGAAACATCATGATAAGGATGTCAAAGTTTTGGTAGCCACGTGCATTTGTGAGATTACCCGAGTGACAGCACCAGAAGCTCCTTACAGTGATGATGTTTTAAGGGTAACCTTTATAAAAATAATCACTGCTTTAAACACCTTAAGTAATTGTTCTTTTTAGGTCAAATACTTGCAGAACATGTTCTATGCATCAATCCTTTTTCTTTCTTGTGAGTAATAGTGGATCTCCTTTTGCAGGACATGTTTCATTTGATTGTAGGTACATTTAGTGGCTTAAGTGATATCAACAGTCCATCATTTAGGAGGAGGGTCACTATTTTGGAGATGTTTGCAAGATACAGATCATGCATTTTGATGTTGGATCTTGAGTGTGATGATCTCATCGTCGAAATGTTTAGTACCTTTTTTGCTGTCGTTAGGTAAGCATTTTGTCAAGTTGAGAATCTCTCATAGGTACTAGCAAGTCACTGTTATAATAACATAGTGCACATCCTAATTCAAAGCAGCATAAGTTTGCCTTAATTGAGAAACACTCATCTCTGATGTTCCTAGTTCACACCTTTAAATGATTGTCCTATGTTCTTCAGTTTTTCTCCAGAGTAGCTATGATAGGCTTCTGCTGCTGGGTTACATGGTGCATTTGGATGTCAATTCTCTTGGCTTTCGGTTAGATGCAAACACACAAAGGCTTAGCCAGAGTGTGCTGCATCATTCTAACTCGAAGCTTAACATTATTGGTCATCATTACCTGCTCTTCACATACTTCTGTATCTTAGGCAGTGTTAAACGTGTAGATCGGGAGAAAGTGTAGGTAATCCATTTATATGTCCAACTATGCATTTTGGCTCCATGACCTAAGTACAGTTGCACACCTGTTCAATAATACAGACATGGATACATCATTACTTTTCTCATTTGAGCACAATATGGAGCATACTTTCTGTATGGCTACAAACTAGTTTTCATAACACTATAGAGAAGATTCATGTATTTTTGGTCGTTGGTGGATATAATATTTCTAATCGTTTGCTTGTTGTAATTGCAATCTTACAAGTGTATGACACATGTATTGGGATGACATCACACACTAATCTGGGCCTACAGTCCCTACAGATTGATACCATTGTGAAGACACTTTGACCAATGACCTATGCTATCTTTTGAAGTGAAGTGGATAAAGCTATCACGATAGTCCATTTCCCATTGGATAGCTATGCCAGATGTATAAAATCTTTTTTTTTTTCTTTTGGAAGTTTAGCTCCTGTAGAAGGTCTCTTGTAATTTTGTATCCTCAATAACATCACAAACATATGAAATTGCTATACTTTTTCAGTTAGTAGTTTCGTAGAATAAATATACTTTTGACTTGCCAAATGCAGTGAAGATCATCCTGAAAGTGTTCTTTTATCAATGCAAAAGATCATGGTTCTTATTCTTGATGAGAGTGAGGATATAAAAGATAATTTATTAACTACCATACTCTCTCCTTTGGGCCGGAAAAGAACTGTGAGTCACCACATTGTCGTTTTCTCTGTTTCTTTACTGCATATAGTTACAAATAGTATTCCCTAAGGCCGAAATTTTCTGTCCTTTCTAAGTATAACATTCTCTGGAATATGTGGCATTAGGATTTTTCTGTGGCTTCTCGAAGACTTGCTATGGGTGTTATAGAACATTGTGCCGGAAAGCTTGAAGCTTCTGTGAAGCAGTTTCTTGTGTCATCAATATTGGGTCATAGAAGCTCTTCAAATGATTCAATTGATTATCGCGAAGTCATTTATGATATATATCAGTGTGCTCCCCATATGCTATCGGGAACAGTACCCTGTGTTACAGGAGTATTGCTGGTAAGTACCCCTAACTGAATGTTGGCGTTACCTTCTGTATAGATATTGAATACGGTGGCAAATTGGTATGAAATATTGGATTATTATTTTCCTTGGAATTAGCGTTTATTTATTCTCATCCAATGATATGACATGGTAGAAGTTGTAGTTCAGAATGTTAAGTTTATGAACTTGCAATATTCATTCGTTAATAAGCATACTCTTCAATTTTTATTTCCTTATTTGATACCATGACTCATCATAAGTACCAAAGGCTTATGATATGGTTCTTATGGAGATTATGTCGTGCTTTGGAGAAAGAATAAGTTCCTAGTAGTTAATACTAAGACTATTAAGCATACATATGTGTTAGAGAGTAATAATACTAGGGATTTAGTCCCATATTGGTTGGGAGTAATGCCTCCCTCCGGATCGCAGGGTATATATACCCCTTGATCGCAAAGTACCCAATCCTTTTCATTATATTCCATCTTTGGTTTTGACATGATATCAGAGCTTCCCCTTCTCTAAACCCAAATTCCCAATTCCTATATTCCTAAACCCTAATTTGTCCAGTATGTTTGAGTGTCCGGTACTGCTTCTACTAGTTCTACCTTTACTTTATCTGGTAGACCTTATGTAGGGCAACAACATTGCTAGGTTGCTATGCTGACGCGATTACTTTTGACACCTTGTCCATAGCTGTCACTTCTTCGATAGCTAGACAGTAGACGTCGGTTACATTCATTCGGTTTCAACATCTTCTAAGTCTGCTTCATTGTCTGGTCATCCAGCTATTATATATGCTAGTTTCACTTTTGCCGCCTCCGCAAGTATATCTTCTACCTTCTGGATTTTTTATTTTGGTGCTTCCTATTATATGACTAGTGATGCCTCTAGACTGAACAATATACACTCGTTCAGTTGTCTGCATATATTCGTACGACTGATGGCCTTTTTTTCTCTGTTGTTCGTCGTGGCCACTTGAATGACTTACCAAACTTTATCATACCTGATGTTTATCATGCTCCCCGTTTGACCATGTGCCTCTTGTCGATTTCTAGTTAGCCGAAATTTCTTGCACTGTTTCATTCACTGCCACTATATGTTCTATACAGAATTACTTACGGGGATGATTGTTTGGAGGCGTAGGGGCATGATAGTCTTTACTTCATGGATCATCTTACACTTCCACTCCCCACTGCTGTTACTTGCTTAGACCTTGCTACACCACCTTTTGCCTGTGATGTTTGGCACAAGAGACCAGGTCATTTGTCCCTTTCTTGACTTTAGTTGTTGTCTTCTTTGAGTGTTTTATGGAACTTTTCTGCTAAGTTCTTATCACCATGTACTGATTGTATTGATGGCCGTCATGTTACTAGTCCTTTTCAACTGAGAGGCTCTATTTCTGCTTGCTCTTTTGATCTTTGTTCACTATGATGTTTGGGGACCCTATCCTCATATATCAAAGGGAGGAAACAAGTATTATGTCATATTTGTTGATGATCATTCTCGATTCATTTGGCTTTATTTGTTATCTTGCTAAGTCGGAGGTCTTCTCGAAGTATCTCGAGTTTGCAAAGATGGTTGAGACCCATTTCTCTTACAAGGTCAAGGTACTTATCTCATATTGAGGAGGGAGTACACATCACATCAATTTTGTGACTATCTTGTTTCTCAGGAGACACTTGCCCAATTTTCTCGTCCTTATACTTGTGAAGAGAATATGGTTGTAGAGCATCGTCATCATCATTGTCATATCCTTTACGTTACTAGGTCTCTTCTCTTGCCAGCTTCTGCCCCTATTCAATTTTGGATATAAGTTGTACTTACTAGTGTATTTTTCATCAATAGGATTCAGATTCTGGTTCTTGATGGTGTGTCCCTATCAACATTTATATGGTTGGGCTCATGATTATTCCATAATTCATGCTATGTTCTATTAAGCGTGAAGCGAGGCGACGAGGCTATCGCCTCGCTTAAGGGCGCTTAGTGAGTGCCTCACTTTCTTTTGCTCCTACATGTAAAATACTCTATATACACATAAATTTCAATATTTTTCATACAATCCTACTAGTATATGCATGAATAACGTCACCAATCATCAATCAAGCAAAGTAATAATATAAATACTATAATCAAAATGCAAACTACAAGCCACACAATGCATACATACTACATAGTCATCAAAATACCATCAAACATAAAAGCTAAGTCTCTAAAGTTTCTACTTAAAGTTTTTCCAACTATCCAACTATGTGAATAACGAAAGTTTCGGTTCATTTTATAAAGATAATGATAAAAAAATCATTAAGCGAGGTGTCTAAGGCGAGGCGAGGTGCTACTAACGACGTCTAAGTGCGCTTAAGCGCTGTTCGCTTTTCTGGGATACAAATTCATTAAGCGAGGTGCCTTAATTCTAAAACTCGCTTAAGCGCCGCTTAAGTGCGCTTTTCACAACATAGCTTCATGTCTTTGGTTTCCATTTTTTTTCAAGTTATCCTTAAATGAGCGAGACAAGCTGTTATCTAGGTTTGTTGCTTATGTGTTTCTTTAAGGGCTATATATGCTATAAATCTATTGCTAGACGTCTTTGTATCTCTTGTTGTGTTATTTTTTCTTGAGAGTTGCCTACTATGCTCTATCACGTTTCTGTACATCATCCATGCCTGAGAATTTTGTTTTCTTTTATATAGTGACCACTTCACCACTTGTTCCCTCCGCACGTCCGTACGTCCGCTATTATTTTGTTTACTAGCGTCATAATTGTTATACCGTGACTTTTGAGTCTAATGTACCACCTAGTTTCCTAGATTTGTACCACCCATTTTATCGCCATTGCGTCTCTCTGCTCGTCCGCACCACTGATCTGGTCGTTTGACTCTCTTTACCATCTACTTCTAGTGATTGGCAGTCGTAGATGTACCAGGAGGCTATCACCAATCTCGATGACAGGCAACCATGTTCGAGGAGTTACGAGCTTTGGAGCATACACATACATAAGATCTTATACCATTATCGATTGGCACACGTTGTATTAGCTGTAAGTGGGTGTACAAGATCAAGACCTATGTTCCAGGCGACGCCTAGGCGGCCTAGGCGTGCAGATTGGAGAGGTCTTGTCTCGACCTAGTAAAATTTTTCTGGGTGACGTTTTGTTTGCCTAGGGTCGCCCAATCATGCTTATTATCCTTGATGTTGAATATTGGTTATTTCATATTTATTGCTTCTTATAGTACTTTTATGCTTATTGCTGATCAGTTATACTACATATTTGTTGTATGCATAATTGCAGAATTTTTTGATTCAAATAGCGGATGGGCGGGCGCCTAGGCGGCGCCTAGACGCGCTTAGGCGAGGCGGGTGGCTTGTCGCCTCGCCTCGCCTAACGCCAGTACAACATAGATCAAGACTGGTTGATAGTACCATTGGTAGGTGTAAGATCAAACTAGTTGTCCGTGGTTTTCTTCAGCAGTATGGTGTTGATTATGATTAGACCTTCATTCTTGTTACGAAGATGGCTAATGTTCATACTCTTATGGTGTTGATTATGATTAGACCTTCATTCTTGTTACGAAGATGGCTAATGTTCATACTCTTCTGGCTGTTGCTTCTGTCTGTGCCTAACATATATCTCATATGGATCTAAAGGATGCATTTCTTTACGGTGATTTATTTGAGGGCGTCTGCGTGACTCTTCTTGGTTTACCTCATTATGCTAGCCAGTTCTGTCATCTCCGCAAGGCCTTATATGGCCTTAAGCAGACACCTCGTGCATGGTTCTCTAGATTTACTATTGTTATTCATGTGTTGGATACTCTGAGTTCTTATGAGCCTGGTCTGTTTATACACCCTTTTAGGACACTACTTCCATTCTATGTTGATGATATGATTATCACTTGTGATGATTTTACACACATTATGCAAGTCAAACATCACTTGTATACACAGTTTCAGATAGAGGATCTTGGTCCTCTCCGCTATTTCTTGGTTTGGAGGTTGATAATTCTCCTTGCGGATACCTTCTCTTACAACAAAAGTTCATTGGCGAGATACTTGCTCGCACGACACTTACGCCTTTTGAGTTGAACCTAAAGATGCATTCTGATGATGGAGATAGCCTTTCAAATCTGTCTCGGTACCAACAATTAGTTGGCATATTGGTTTATCTCACTATCAGTCGTCTTGATATTTCTCATACTACATACATATTGTCAGTCAGTTTATTTCTGAACCTTGTTCTACAAACTATACTGCTCTGGTATGGATTCTTCGCTATATAGGATAGCAACACTAGATCATGATTCTTTTTGACTATTTTGTTCTTGGATTTTCGTGCTTATCATGATATTAATTGGGCTGGTGATGTTACTGATTGGGTATCTGCTATTGGTTTTATGTGTTTCTTGGTGATTCTTTGATTTATTGGAAATCAGAGAAGCAAGATATGATTTCCAGATCTATCGTTGAGGCGAGTACCATGTTACCACTTCTAGTACTGTTGAGATCACTTGGCTTTGTTGGCTTATTACTGTATGTGCCTTACTGTTTCTGGTCCTACACTCTACATTGTGACAATACAAGTGCTGTCAGATTGCCCGTAACCCTGTGTTTCATGAGAAAAACACATATTGATTGTCAATGTGTGAGGCAACAATATCTTTTATAACCATTTCGTTACCACAATTTAATTCTCAGATACAGATTGTGGACTTATTCACGAAGGCTCATACAATTCAAAGGCACTTCTTTCTATTGAGCGCTCGATGATTGATCCTCTTGAGTTTGATGGGGTGTTAGTTAGTTGGTTTTGTTTCTATTGTTTTCTACTTTCCTCTTGGCAAACTTACATTGTTCGAGGATTGTGAGTTTGAGAAAAGGGGGGGGGGGGGGGGGGGGGGGGGGGGGGGGGCTGTAGAGATTAGCAATACTAGGGATTTACCCATATTGGTTGGGAGGAATGCCTCCCTTCGATCGACATGATATATACCACTGATGAGAGTGCCTTACCTTTGGCTACGTTTAAGTACCAACGTTAAGTACTTAACCTTTTTAAGCTATTTATGAATGAAATTACTATGCATACCTAGGAGGAGGTTCTATGGTGTATAATGTTTGTTAATGAAATTTTGTTGGTCGATGAGAGTAGAGAATGGTTAGTTGCTAAAATAGAAGTGCATAGAGTAACTTTGGAATCTAAGGTCTTAAAATTAGTAGGACAATACAATATATGTACTATAACTTCTACCATAAGTCAGAGAGAGAGGGGAGAGTACATTAGACGGACAAGAGATAACTAAGAGTGGTGGTTTTCGAAGATTTAGGATAAATCATTCACCATGATGGAGAGGTTGAGAACGATGTCATGCATAGAATTAAAACAAGATAGTTGAAAACTTGAAATGGAGGAGTACTTTGTGATCGCAAGCTACTTTTGAAGTTGGAAGGAAAATTCTATAAGACTAGCCGTGTTTTATGGTTCAGTTTTGGCAATTAGGAAACGATACATCCATAAAATTACTGTAGTGAAAATTAGAATGCTAACATGGATAACAATACATTAAAATCATAATAAGAAAATAGTGCATTTGTGGAAAGTTAGATGTCACGCTAGTTGAGGACAAGATGAGAGAGAATCCTTTAGATGGTTTGGACATGTCTAACTAGACCAATAGACGCTATGTAAGGAGGAATGATTATATAGTAGTTAATGGAGCCTCTAGAACTAGAGGTTGATTGCGGGCCTCCCTCAATGTGCTGCTGTTGCTCTCTTTCGCATTATTCTTCATGAGAGGACCTCTGTGCAGGAAATCTTTCCTTATTAGCCTGGAAACTAGGTTTGGAAGATCCCTGTTTTGGAGTCTTCTTCTAGGCGGCACAATTTGCCAGCCCTCTCCCTCTGTGAAGTCTTGATCAGCCACGGTGGAGATCCCATCCTCTCCTTGTCCCGTAGCCAGATCTGGTGTCCCAGATCTATTAGCATCCAATCTCTCCTCTCTGGTAAGCCCGCAGCACTGGTCCCTGCAAGTAGCCTTGACTCGTCTAATGGCCCCACTTGTGTCAATGGAAAGCTCTGGTTCAACTCGATTTGGGTTACAGGGGAAACCCTAGAAGGACCACCTGATGAAGGAGCCATTATATACCATATAGTGAAGGAATCCTACCATTTTTATAACTATAGGGTATACTTGGATATCTGGGTGTTTATAAAGTGGGCCAACTATGAATTTGGTAAGTCTTACTAATATTATTACCATATCATCCAAGACATAATCTCTTTCTCTCAAGTCTTTAGCTTCCTGCATGAATTCCTTGTTGCTCCCTGTGTAATCACAACTTAAGTCCATTTTTGTTGATGCTTTTTTATTTTACTCGTCCAAACTCCACTGTTACATTTTCCCCCTTTCTTGCCTGAACTCCAGTGTTCTTTCACATTTTCATGATAAGGCATGGAGTGTGGAGATATTTCTTGTGACAAAGAACACATACATGCAAACAAAAACATAATCTTGCATGAGCTTTTGGGTTTCATACATGGACTATCCATAGAATGGTGTTACTCGAGCTTGCATGCATGCTGGGGTACCAAGAACTGCTATTTCCAATGTTCACATAATTGTTTTAGTAAAAGTTCATATTCATTGTCTGGAAATGTACCTACACATTGTTTTTAGTAAAAGTTCATATTCATTGTCTGGAAATGTACCTACTACTTCAACAAAGGATCAAACATGATGTAACATTAAAACTTAAGTAATTGCAAGTGGTGCCATCACATATACAGAGATAGAAGCAAGGGTAAGGAAAAAAGAATGAAGAGGTCAGAAGCAGAGCCGTCTTAAGACATTTGGGAGCCCTAGGCAAATCATTTAAATATGACCCTTTATTTTAATTAAAAAATTAAGTAAATTTAATTCTTTAACAGGGTTATCATTCTCGATTTCTAATTCATTTTAATGTAAGTTCTCATGAGTTTCTACATTAGGAATAATTTCAATATCGATACTAGTTTAAAATTATTATCATTCTCATTATTATTGCTCATTCCATTTTCATTTTGTTCCAGTTCTTGTAAATTCTCAATATGATCATCAACCAAATTACCATTTTTAATATTTCCTTCTTTCTTTTTAGTACTAATAACAAATTTGTCCAAGGCTCCCTTTTGAGATTGAATTAACTCGTCCGCTTTTCTTTTCTTTCTCTCGCTTTGTGATCCACTTTCATATTTTTCTAGTCGACATTTATATAAATATTAATATTTTGATAGAATAAAGTAAATCCGATTTACAAATTAAAATAATAAAGTAGCAAGTAGCAAGGAACAATAAAACCTAGTTTGTGAAATTGATCACCCAAGACTCCAATATTATTCAATCTGAAAAATAAAATAAAACAATATAACATTAGTTGGAATAACGATAGTACGAAAAGTTAAATTATAATTAAAACAAACATTACCTTTGCCAATCTGTAGTGCCAAAAGATTAATCAAAACTCGGTTAAGTAATTGCAAGTGGTGCCATCTCGTATACAGAGATAGAAGCAAGGCTAAGGAAAAAAGAATGAAGAGGTCAGAACTCAGAAGGTATGAAAGAGGAGATAAAAAGATGAGGAAGCTGAGATGATTATGAAAGAGGAGATAATCAAGAATACAGGTGAAAGAAAGATATATGGATTGTCTTGAAAAATATGGAAATAATATTATTATCTATCTATTTAAGAATATTACCAAATCTTTTCCTGACCAACTCTGAATAGGTACCAAATCAATATATTTAAGATTTACCAAATCTTTTCCGGACCAACTGCGAATAGTTACCAAACCAATGGTTGGCACCTTGCATCCAATCTTAATGCCCAAACATATTGTACGGTTATAAAATGTTACGGATATCTTCGGTAATCCTATCCACAGTACCGAGGCCAACTTTCTCTCTTGTTCTCTCACAATATGTGTATATATATATACGTCAAAGCCTCCTAGTTCAAGTAGCAAGGAGGTGGAGCCATAAGCATCCTGGGTTCGAATCCTCGGGGAAGTGTATTATTCCTTCCAATTAGTGGTGGGAGTTATATATATATTTTTGGAACCAGTAATTTGTATAAATAAAAAATCACAATACAACTCAGACATTAGGTCTGTCCCCACTTTACAACCCCAAACAAGCAACATCATGCTCAATATTGTGAATAATCCCAATCAGGGGAGTCTAAATACCATCGAATATACGTCGTTCCATCCAGATATGCCAAACTGCAGCTGCCAACCAAAGCCGGGCTTCACTGTACCGCCTGTCCTCTCGACACTTCAGCACAAGGATGTCTGGAATCAATGTGTCCATCATTGTATCAGTAATAGCTCAAATTTGCAGCTGTAGCTTTGAGCCTGCCATATAGCCCAAGATGTCACACATCTAAAGAACAAATGCTTCATAGTCTCATTGTCTTGCCCTCACAACACGCAGCTCTGATTGCCGACATGTATCCCAAACCGTGTTAATCGCTCTACAGTCAGCAATCGGCCCATCAAAAGCCTATAAAGGCATAATTGAAACTTCCTTTAACCCATATAATTTCAGCAAACTCCCATTTGTGGTTAGCAGTCCGTACCTGGTTGTAAGCAGTTTTGCACACAAACGAACCACTGGGTGACCCGTCCCACACCCAAGTATCACCTTGTAGACTCCGATCTATCCTCACTTGGGGAATACTATCAGAACAGATCCGAGCAAACCCATGATTAGAGACCTGCCATTCTCCATAGTCCATCCATAATTAAGGATGCTCATGCTGAACAGCGTGCTCCCCCAGACGTTCCAGCAACCCCTTGTGTTGTACCCATGGATCGAGCCACATGTCTGTCGCCTCCCCGTCCCGAATCACCCTAGTAATGACCTGCTTTACTGCCGACCGAAGCTTCAACATATGCTTAAAGGACGCCGATTCATTGTTATTGGAGACGGATGCCCATTAATTGGTGTCCTTCAAATAGCGGTTCCTCATCCATTTTGCCCACATGGAATCCCCTTGTAAGAACCGCCATACCAACTTCATCCATGGTGGGAGTTTATATATATATATATATATATATTATATATATATATATATAGGCATACATGCCACCATTTGTGACCTCGTTTAGGTAAATTTAGTGTCCTTGAAGATTATTATCATGCATTTTGAAACCAGCCATACTGTTTACATTACTGAACCTAGATAGTTATAATGTTCTGTGATGGAAACAATCTGAGTGATGCTGACTCCTCTAATTGTTATTGTGCATTTGTAGGCAGATTCATTTGATATTCGTCTGAAAGTGGTCCATCTACTTGGAGAAATGTTTGCTCTACCAGGAGTATCCATCTATGAATCATTTCAGCTGCTCTTTTCTGAATTCTTGAAAAGATTGACTGATAGAGCTGTTGAAGTTCGTCTTTCTGTTATAGAGCACTTGAAGAATTTTCTAAACTCTAATCCTACACATCCTGAAGTTCCTTTGATCATCAGTAAGGATGACATTCCTGCAGTTTATCTATTGTGCTGTCCTTATGGAATGATAGATCATCTTGGGTACAGTGGTTAACTATTAGTTGCATGTAAATTTGCAGAGGCGCTTTCTGATCGTCTGTTGGATTATGATGAAAATGTGCGGAAACACGTTGTTGCTGCAATATATGATGTGGCCTGCAATTCAGTAAAAGTCATTCCAGCCGAGACTGCTAGGCTCGTCGCAGAGCGCCTCCATGACAAATCAGTTTGTCCACTTGCTCATACTATATGCTATTGTTTTGTCTTTTCTTTAAACTTTGATTTCAATCATGACTAGATAGTTGCTTTTAAAATTTTCAGCAATCTGTCAAAAGATATACCATGGAGAGACTGGCCGATCTGTACAGAAGTTATTGCTTGAAGAGTTCTGATGGTTCAATGAGTTTTGACGAACTTGAATGGATTATTGGGAAGATATTAAGATGCTTATATGACAAGGATTTTAGGTGATCAGCGCAGAAAACTTTGCAACATTAGAAGAATTAATTTGAAATTAAGTGTAATCCTGTGTTTCTTGTTTTTGGGAAAATCTAGTTATTTCTTACCTTTATATCATGTTTGATTCATTGATTTTCTTTAAGAGAGAATTATTGTGGAAAAAGAAATACTATTCCTCTTAATTGCTAGATGTTGTCTATCAACAAATGTCAATTTTTGAGTAAGATGAGGATGCACCACCACCACGAACAATGACTTTATCCCAATTCTATTAGGCACATGCAATGCAATCTATGGCACAAAATCTTTATTCAATATGCAACGTCATATTGGTGCTTAACTGCTTCTTGATGATTAATTCCATTTTGCTTCATTATATTATGTCCGTACTCTTTGGTTGTTTTAGCTTTCTCATAATAGACATGCTCTTCTGAATTTTATGCATGCACTGATCAACAAATAGTTCAATGTACCTTTACCAAAAAAATTCTGGTCTTAGAGATTTTTAGTCTTTGTTAAGCTATTTGAATTCTACGAAATAGGGAAGGTTTCGGATGCTCAAAATTTAAAATTGATTGCTATATTTGTTCACATTATCCCTGAAATTGATGCTGATTATACACTTCGTACAGTAAAAAAAGTAGACCAAGAATATTCTGTAAAAGATCAATATTAGATACCTGGATTTTCACCTAAATAACTACACTACATGTTCTACTTAGTTATGTCTTTCGACTTTACTAATGTGGTATGTAGAATAAGAATTTTTCTATCTGGCTCTGATGATTATTTGGGAAAGATTCATGGTCCAACCGAAAACATCAGGCAGTTGAATGGCGTCTCTCTTTCTGTCCATCCATCCATCTATGTATCTATGAGTGTGTTAGTGCATGCACACCCATGTGCATGTGTGGCTGGGATCGCGTGTCACGGCCCGATCCCGCTAGGGTCGTCCATTTTGCCTGGATCCCTGCGGGATCGTTCGTCCTCGCTAAGGCGTGATGCCGTGCAAGCCTAAGTTGCGCTTGCACAAGGCCATGTACCTGCACAAAACAACTAGTCAAGCAAAAACACACGCACACACCCATTCATTGCAGAAAACCAAATATTGGACACAGAAACTTGATAGGAATACAAGTACAAAGCTTTGCAAACTCAGATTTTGCCTTATCTTGGCTACATGATTCTCTTTAAAACTCTCTTTTGAAAATAGTCACAATGTCCATACATCATATCCCTTTATTACATGCTGGAAATGAAAAGACACATTCAAAGAAAAAGAAACTTGCAACTTAACTGAAAATGAATAGAAACTTCGAGGCAGTCCACAGCTCTACTGGACTAGACGAGCTTTAGTGCCTCACTTGAAATCCTCCCGTCTCCTTTGCTTTCTGAAAAGGATGCCCACAACGTGGGTCAGCACACATCATGTACTGGCGAGCGGCTCTTCGCCGAAACTCACAAATATCTGCACTAATTCAATATGCGAAGCTACATATTTACTAGTGATCTTTCTACTTGTCTAGGTTCTTTTAACAATTCATAAAAAATATGACAGTAGGATATTTCATAAGCAACTTACCGTCGCCGACAGTCATCCCTGCACAAAACAGGTTAGCACAATTTGCATATATATAAAGCATTCTCATTTTCTGTCCCTGCATGTTAGGCTTGCCATAAATCTCTGTCTATATGCATGAACCTAACTATTGTGGTCCATGGGTATTCCCATTACCAGCAATTAGAACGTTCTAGCCCAACTACTAATAGACACCCCCTCTTACTGCGGGGACTTCTAGTCCAAGGTGTCCTGTTCTCTCCTAGGCCGATCGATTCCTGGTGCCCCCAGAATCGATCGAGAGATTACCATCTTGTGCACAAGTTGTCTAGACCAATGCGAATGCAGCTATCAAATAATTCTACTATGCACGAGCCTAGCAACTTGTAAACATTTCCATCTTATTCTTCTTGCACGGTCAAGCCGTGATTTTCATACCGAGCTATCTCTTTTAGGCAATTCATAAGAGCATACAGTTCATATTGAAGCAAACAAGCGACAGTTCCAATTCACATGTGATTCATTCATTTATCTTCTCTTATCTTTTGTTATTGAGGTATCGTTGATCATAGGAACGAGGCAACAGAGTGGACTAGAGATTATTTTTATTAGGACGTACAAATAAATGCAAGTCCGGTTAGAGCAACTCACCGAGATGAATCTTAGTTGAGAGAAGGAGGGACTTCACGCGCCGTTCACGAACAGTTCACGCGTCCTACGGCACCAACAGTTGATTAGCATACTTCGGTCTCTTTCTCTCAAGATTCGGAATGAATGCGAAATGCGATGAAAGCGAACAATGAAAACCAATCATCGAAAACCAACACGAAAACGCATTCATCAAAACCAAGCAGTAAAAAAAACATCCAACAAAACTCTTGGATTCATTTCAATAGAAGCCAATCCATCAATTGGAAAGGTTCATTGCATTTCATCCGTGATCAATCGATACCGGCAAAGGTTTCCCCAAATACTCAGTTTAAGACTGAGTCAGCAAGCCGTAGGTATTACATAGTGGACCGCGAGGAGCGGGGCACTACATCGCGTATGTAGTCATGTAGGTTATACTCGCTTGGCAGGACATCATAGGTGATTCCCACAGATCATGTTTGATCATTCATCCATTTCCTCGGGGACATGTATAGTTATTCGTATGGTATCTTCTTTCCTTCATTGATTTCACTTTCTGGTATGTTGTTGCCTTCATTGCCTTCATTGGTTTCACTTTCCAGTCGTATCTTGTTGCCTTCATTGATTTCATTTTCTGGTATGTTGTTTCCTTCATTGATTTCAGTTTCCAGTCATTCTCGCAGATTTCAGCCAAACCGCCTAGGAGCGGCCTTTCTGAGAAACTCGTCCTTGTACCCCTTGTTTTCAATGAAACCCCTGCAGGTCCTGCTGAAGTTGATGGTTTCCACTTGGAAGACCAAGTTACTGTCTCCCCTCCCGGTACCATAAATAGTCTGCCTTGGTTCTTCCATCTCGTTTCTCTTTGTTGAGTGGAGGGTGAGGTATTTGGGTTACCTTAGGAATAAGTGCATCCAAAGGTCAGTCTCGCCGATATATGTAATGACTCCCTGAGCTTAATAGATGACAAGTGACCTTAAAACTGTAATGATTGTGTCCCTCAGAGACCAATGATTTCTCTTTGACTTTGCTCACTAAGTGTTAGATTGTAATGAAAATTTGTGTGTAGTTGAAATACTATTTTAGGTAAGCCGGAAGCCATACCAGTAAATTGCTATGCTATTCCTTTGATTTAAAGGACACATACTTCTGCTGTTTGACCCTGAGGTGGTTAATATTCACTTATGTGTCTAGTAAATAATTCATGGATGGCATGCCACATTTATTTCAACAATTGTAATGAAAATTTAGTGTGTAGTTGAAATACTATTTTAGGTAAGCCGGAAGCCACTCCAGTAAATTGCTATGCTATTCCTTTGATTTAAAGGACACATACTTCTGCTGTTTGACCCTGAGGTGGTTAATATTCACTTATGTGTCTAGTAAATAATAGCTATTCCTTTGATTTAAAGGACACATACTTCTGCTGTTTGACCCTGAGGTGGTTAATATTCACTTATGTGTCTAGTAAATAATTCATGGATGGCATGCCACATTTATTTCAACAATTGTAATGAAAATTTAGTGTGTAGTTGAAATACTATTTTAGGTAGCCCGGAAGCCATTCCAGTAAATTGCTATGCTATTCCTTTGATTTAAAGGACACATACTTCTGCTGTTTGACCCTGAGGTGGTTAATATTCACTTATGTGTCTAGTAAATAATAGCTATTCCTTTGATTTAAAGGACACATACTTCTGCTGTTTGACCCTGAGGTGGTTAATATTCACTTATGTGTCTAGTAAATAATTCATGGATGGCATGCCACATTTATTTCAACAATTGTAATGAAAATTTAGTGTGTAGTTGAAATACTATTTTAGGTAACCCGGAAGCCATTCCAGTAAATTGATATGCTATTCCTTTGATTTAAAGGACACATACTTCTGCTGTTTGACCCTGAGGTGGTTAATATTCACTTATGTGTCTAGGAAATAATTCATGGATGGCATGCCACATTTATTTCAACAATAACCTGTTTCTACATATTCTTTTACGTGAAAGGACATGAGGGTGATACCCTGTGTGGAATTATCTACAGATCAGAGGCGGTTGAGCTCATTTTATGCGCACTCTTGTTCCCACTCGAGTTCTCAATCAAAGATAGACTTAAACATTGGGCAACAGTTATCTCAGGGTTCGATAAACTAGAGTTGAAGGCCCTTGAGCAAGTTTTGTTACAGAAGCAGAGGTTTGTAGGCATTTCTCATAGTACTTTGTTGGGATTATGTAGTGTGCTCTTCTCAGTTTTCATTACTAGAATTTGATAGGCTTTGCACGGATTTTCAGGTGATTTCCTCTTCGATTGCAGGTTACAAAAAGAAATGCAGAAGTATATGTCTCTTAGACAGAAATATCAGGTTTACAAATATATGATTCTCTAAGTACTGGTTTCGCAATTTAAATGTTCCATTACAAACAATACTGCCTGAAACCAGGAAGACGCTTCTGAGCTCCAAAAGAAAATTTCTGGTTCCTTTCGGAACATGTCCCGCTTATTTAATGAAGCTGCAAAAGCTGAGGAAGGTTTTCAGATTCTTAATCAGTTGAAAGACACAAATATCTGGAAAATATTGGCAGCCCTACTTGATCCATGTACTAGTTTCCATCAGGCATGGGCATACCGGGTATTTATTTTGACGACTCTTACCATATGTATAATATTATTAATAACCTTTACGGTTTCGGGTTTCATATAATGTTGTTGAGCACATCCTACTGCGACTGCCACTATGTTTCTGTTTTCCAGCTTAGATAGCTTCATGTTTTATTAGACCTTTTTTGCTAACTACTTGTCAATCAGCTTGATTTCAAACTGCACTTTACTGTTGTTTCTTCAAAGAAGCCTCTTTATTTCAGGATGACTTGCTTAAGATACTTGGAGAGAAACATCCACTCTATGACTTCATGAGTGCACTATCAACAAAGTGTTCATATCTTCTCTTCAACAAGGATTATGTCAAAGAGATTCTTTTAGTGGCTTCTACACCAAAAAATGCTGGCAATTTGAAATTCATTTCATCATGCATGAATCTACTTGCGGTAATGTGCTCTTTTATATCCTTTACTGGAGTTTTGTTTACCATGATAAAAAAAAAGGCGTTCTTGTAAAAAAATGCCTATGTGCTTCATCATTACACTTTCTAGTATTACAATTAAAGTGTTGTCACAAATAACTAAACAGACGTGATCTACACATCATACTGAAGAGATACATCTACGTGCAACATCTAGAAGTAGCTTTCCACTTATATTGATATATTTACTTTTGATATTATCTGGGCACAAATTATATCATGTTCCGTAAGATTTCAAATGGTAAACTTATTTATATTACTTGGTCATTATTGTGAATTTGTACTTCTCTGATTGCCATCTCACAGACTCGTTCTCATTCATCAATCACATTACAAATTAAATCTCGTTCATAATACAGTAAAACTAACTAAATGAATTGGAAAGAGACTAGGCAACTGTAGCCAGATCTTTCAGTCCTTACCTTTCTTAATTAGCTATCTTTGATGAAAGAAGGCCACCAAGTTGACTTAAAAAAGGGAGGTGGGCATAATTCTGAGGAGAGACCTGAAGGAATGGCATGGCTTCTATCACTGAAGTCATTAAAACCCTTAAGGGCTGTTACTTTTAGTCAGGTTTGAACTTACATAGAGTTCTGGCCGTCTCATGCCCCCACTTAAGTTAAATAGTTTAAGGACCCATTCAGTATGAACATTCGTCTTATTTCAATGTTGCCCAAGCCCTAGTATAGACACTCGCGTTGGTTGCTGCCCTTGAATCTTTAATCCATCCATGAGTTCAGTAATTAGTGCTATAAATTAGAATTTGTACTTGTAAAGCATATGGTACTTTGTTATATTATTGTAATTTATCTCTACATATTGAAAGCAAGGTTTTATGTATCGACTATTTTGCATGAATATGGATACGATAGGGACACATGCATACATACATTTTCAGATGGGTACAATAAGTAGTCAACTATGTTGTACAATATGGACACGGGTAAGGACATGATACAGATGCGGACACCAACTTCCCATGTCTGTGCAAAACAGAGTGTCGTCCATAACCGGACCCCCCCCCCCCCCCCCCCCCCCCCCCCCCTTCCACCCCAACACACACACACACACACACACACGCAACACATGCACACAAAACACCACACAACATCACACCACACTGTAAGATAGCGACTGACCCATACAAAACATAAAAGATACAACCCCTCTTGAGTATCTCCTTGTGTTGTTGTGAGCCCTACCCTGGTGATTGGGGGTGGGGAGGAAGGCTTTCCCTCCTGGAAAATAGAATACTTGAAACTGCAAAAAGAAGAATTAAATACTGAAACTCATAGGAAGGGTCCATATTCGATACTAAAACCAAGTAGTTGAACCTTGCTTTGGAAGTTTCTTATTACCTCTGCAATTGCCAAAATGTTCTCTCATAAAAGCTACTATTATCTTGCCTATGACATATCCTGTTAGTATTGCATATTCATATTCTAGTGGTCAATTACTTGCTGCCTATGTTGCATGGACATGCCCCCAAAGGTGGTGTGTCCGTGTCTAGTACGTACTCTGTAAGAATTCGGCTTCGGCAGGACAAGGGCTTGGGCACTGTTTAGTCCCGAACTGGTGTTGAATTTGGGCCGAATGTGGACAAGTTCAGAAAAAAAAAACTGGGAGAGCAAGGAGAAGAAACGGAACCACTGACGTGCGTGTGAGAGGAAGAAGAAGAAAAATGGGGAGAGATAAGTACAGCTGTCCCCGTCTCTTATTTTGGAGATTATATATTTTTGTGAAGTTTCTTTTCATACTTACAGCTGTCCCCTTCACTTTTTCTATTTTCTTTATTTTGGTAAGTTGTACAACTGTCCAACCCACTCCTTTTTATATTTGGTTTATTTTGGAGGTTTTGACAACTCTACAAATGTCCACTCCCCTTGTTTTTTAAAATTCATTTTGTTGTTTCTTTTGCTGCTCACTCTCTCTATTTTATACACTTCTTTTTTACATTTCCCATCTATTCTTTATTATTTATTTGCATTCTTCTCTCTCACACACACACATATACTAGTCATGTTCACGTGCGATGCACGTACAAGAGTTTTTTTTTCTTTTTTTCGTTATGATATTATTGAAAAATTAGATAGGAATTTAAATGATATAGTTTAAATATAATTTCAATATTTTTTAATTAAAATTTGTTATAGATAGGTTTTTAGAACTTTGGATATATGTTTAGATAATATCATATAGTTAGTTTAAATATGATTAAATATTGAATATATTTTAATTTGAATTTATTATAGATATGTATATAGGATTTTACATATATGTTCAGTTATAAGGATTTTAGGATTTTTTTAACGTGAGAGATGTACATATATATGGTGGTAGTTAGAAGAAGTCTAAAAAAATCTCAGTTACATTAGAATATACATACGGCTTAGACGACTCATTTTGAGCTGTTTTCAAGCATCTTTATATATATATATATATAGCCAGTGACCTGTAGCTCAAGTCGTTATAGTGAGGCACATCCTCCCAAGAGGTTGTGGGTTCGAGCAATGAGAGAAGCACATTTAATTCCATGTAGAGGAATAAATGTGAGTGCGGGCCGGATGCGGTGAGACACAAGTGGTGGTGCGGGCCTTCGGGTCGAACCTTGTGCAGTGAGATACAAGTATGGGTGCGGGCCTTCAGGCCGAGTTTGTAGGCCTTTGGGCCAGGAGTCTGTAACACAATTACTTGTTTCAAATATATATATATATATATATATATATATATATATATGTCGTGCGCTGGGTGGATGTGACACTGGTAGGGAGATCGGAGATATCATCGATGGTATCCGGGATTGCAGAGGGAGAGGTCAGGTCTGGTTCAAGACCGCTAGGATTCGGTTGGTTGCTGCTGTCTGGCATATATGGAGGGAAAGGAATCGGCGCATATTCGAGGGGCTTACCACCCATCATGTAGGCATCCTCCATAATATTGATTTTGATGTAAAAGCTATGGAAACTTGCTGGATGGGGGACCACGCAAGGGCGACCTCGGCTAGGGTTCCTCCCCCGCGGCCGCCGGATCCTCTCGCCGGCGGGGGGAGGAAGGTCGGCAAGGTGGGGGGGGGGGGGCAGGGCCGCCCCCCAGGTCGGTGGAGGAGCCCCCCTAGGCGGCGGAGGGGGGGGGGGCGGATCTCCCTATCGGGCCGCGGGTTCGCAGGAAGGGGGGTCGGGCGGACCCCCTGGTCAGGGCGAGGGTGGGGGCGCCCCCCATGGTAGTGGTGGGGGGCGGACGTGCATGGTGGGGGGTCGGCCGGACCCCCCAGGCGGATCGGCGGTTGTGGCGCCCCCTCGGGCGGCGACTGCGGCGAGCATCCCTATCGGGAGGGGAGCGGACTCGGTTCCAAGGCTCCCGACTTTCGAATTTGGAGCGGGCCCTAATTCCGAGGGGAACCAGACGGATGTAGGATGTTGGACGACGGTTACTCGGCGCCGAGCGGCGAAGACAGTAGGGAAGGCAGGAGGTGTTCAGGGTCGTGTTCGGGATCGGAACCCGGTTGATGGTCGTCAGAGCGGATCAGGGGCGAGGTCCTTGGCTCGTGGCCCGGTGGGGTCCGCGGGGAGATCAGTGGGATGGCGGCCAAAGGCGTATGTGGCTGACAAAGGGAAGGGTAAGGTGGTGGATCACGGTGCTATGGGATCTGTTACACCTAGTCCGGAGGTTGCACCCAGGCCACTAGGGGCGACTACTCGGCCGGCTGGACGGTCATGGGCAGAGATTTACAAACCTGTGGGGCCGAAAAGTACCACATCGATGGGGTATGTTCCGCCAATCAAGGCTGGGAGGGGTTTCCGGGCCTCGTTCCCCGCGGAGGAGATCGAGAAGGTGTCAGCATACTGGGAGAACACCCTTGTACTTTATGTCCTAGGCAACAAGCCTTTCTACGGACAGATTCGGGGGTACGCGGCGCGTGTCTGGCAACCTAAGGGGAGCATGGAGTTCTTTGCCCGCGAGAACGGCTTCTACTATGTGAAGTTTGGTCTCGCGGAGGATGTCGCTAGGATCCTTCAAGGCGGCCCCTGGACGTTTGACGACCGGCTTATCATTCTTAAGGAGTGGACTCCGGAGCTTCGCTGTGAGCGGGAAGTACTGAATGCCATCCCTGTATGGATTCGCTTCCCTGAGTTCCCTGTTCGGTTTTGGAGTATTCCTTTGATGATGCGACTGGCGAGCTTGGTGGGCACACCGATCAAGGCTGACGAAGCCACTGCTTTTCGGTCGAGGTTGATGTACGCCAGGATTTTTGTGGAGATCCGTGCTGGGAGGGAGTTACCGGCGGTGCTGGAGTACGAGATTCCGTCTGGAGAGGTGCTTACCCAGAAGGTAGAATATGAATGGGTTCCTCCTACCTGTTCACGGTGCTCTTGCTTCGGACACCTGGCCAGTGCATGTTCGGCGGCCGGACATCATGTGGAGCCTTCTATCCCACAGGGTGCGACTCCAGACTCTCCCTGTGATATGGATATCAGAGTTGACAGCAGAGAGGAGGCCTTGGTGGGCGAGGATACGCCTCCGGTGAGTGAGGGCGGGACGAGCCTCGTTGTGTCTACCCAGCTGGCTTCCACGAGCGGGGCGTTGCCCACTCCCCAGGGACAGAGTAGCATTGTTACGAGAGGCATGACGGCATCGGGGATCGTGGTGCGAGGGGGTGGAGGTTCGGCTGAGGGGCAGGTTTACTGCAGGAAGAGACGTGCTGTCGGACCGCTGAGTGACAGCTCCTCCAGGGAGGGGATGCATACTTCTGACAGAGAGGAGGCGGTGTGTGTTGACAATCATTCCTGGGCTTTGGTTCTCTTTCAGGCCATCCTACAGCAGTCCGTCCCGTCTGGGATGGAGGAGGATCTTTTGGCGACGGACGCGGCACCTTCCCCAGGTGCCGATCCGGATGTTTTGTCAGGGGACCCTTCCTTTAATTAAATTAATGGCTATTATAGCCTGGAATGTGAGGGAGGCGTGTTCGCTTGGGAGGTGGAGAGAGATCTGTGGGGTGCTGCACAGAGAGAAATGCGACATCTCTATTCTGTTAGAAACGAAGATTAAGGGTGACAAGACTCTTGCTCGTAGGACCCCAGCTCATTGGGCCCAACTACATAACCTGGCTCTGTGTGACATGGCCAGAATCTGGGTTCGATGGAACTCGAAGAGCTGGGATGGAGATTTGCTTGTGATGACGGAGCAGTTGATTGCTATTTCCTTCTCCAACATGGGTGGCTTTCGATTTTTATTGGGGGCAGTCTACGGCCACAACGACAGACGGAGGAGGGAATCCCTTTGGAGTGACATTTCCTGGGTCGCAGCTGCAGCTGATTCGGCGTCTCTTCCTCTCCTGATGATCGGGGACTTCAATGCCCTTCTACACCGTGGGGAGAAGGTGGGAGGTCGACCAGTTCCAGATCCTATCCTATATGATTTTCAGAGATGTCTCCTCCAGGCAGGGCTCCGGGGGCTATATCGCTCGGGCTTCATCTGGACTTGGCGTAACAAAGCTATTCGGAATAGGGTTGCATGCCAGCTTGATAGAGCTCTGGGAAATGGGGAATGGTTCCGTCATTTTCCTAACACTTCGGCGGAGGGTTTGGCTGCTGGGACGAGTGACCATTCCCCCATCCGGGTTGGATTCTCTTGTCGGACTCCTGGAAAGGCCCGTCCTTTTAGGTACAACAACAGTTGGTACCTCTCTGAGGGCTATCTGGAGGCTGTCACAGAGGGGCTTGATAGTGGTCAGCAGGGGACGGCCTAGTTCCGATTGGTCCGTCGTCTCAAGGCCACGAAGCAGGCTCTTCGGAGTTGGGTGAAGGGGTTGCCGAAGACTTCCTTAGAAGATGAGGGGGAATTGCGAGCCATCCAGGAAGACATGTAGGCTGACATGCTCAATGGGGACTTGGCGGCTAGAGAGAAGGAGCTGATTGAAGAAGTCAGCATCTTGCGGTTGCAGAAGGAGATCAGCTCGGCTCAGCGTGCAAAATGCTCCTGGCTCAAGGACGGCGACCGGTGCTCCAAGTTCTTCTATGATGTCATCCAGACCAGGCAGCATAGGAATCACGTCTCCCGGCTTCTGGATGTGGATGGCAATCTTGTGGGGGAGCCGGCTGCGATTCAGGGCGAGGCGGTCAGGTACTACTCTGAGTTGTATTTCCAGACTGACTACTTGTCTGTGTTCCCAGAGATCATTACGAAGAGATTGGTGACTCCGTACGGGAATAATATTCTTCTTGCTTCCGTTACATTGGAGGAGGTAGAAGCTATTGTCAAGCTGGCGGATCCCAACAAGGCTCCAGGTCCGGATGGTTTTAGCAGTGGTTTCTACAAACGCCACTGGGATACTCTGAAGCACCAGGTCTTGGAGGTGGTACATGAATTCTTCACCAATGGAAAGCTGCTAAAAGAGCTGAATCACACCTTCCTGACCTTGGTGCCTAAGAAGGAGGAAGCAACAGCGCTGGCGGACTTCAGACCTATTGCGTGCTGTAATTATCTTTATAAGATAATTACGCACCTTATGTGCCGGCGTATGGAGGGGATCATGCAGGGCTTGGTCTCCCCGAACCAGGCTGCATTTATCAAGGGGAGATCGATTGCTGAGCACAGCCTCTTGTCTCATGAGATGGTGAGAGGTTTTAACAAACCTGGAGGAGAGAAGGCTTGCGTGAAACTGGATCTGAGAAAGGCGTATGACATGGTCAACCGTGACTTCCTTTGCCATCTGATGACTGCCATGGGTTTTGGGGATCATTGGGTAGGCCTGATACGGGAGTGCATCACGTCCCCCACTTTTTCGGTCCTTATACAGGGCATCCCCTATGGGTATTTCCAGAGTAATCGTGGGCTTCGGCAAGGCGACCCCCTGTCCCCTTACCTGTTCACGATTGTTATGGAATACTTCACTTGCCTGATGGACTTAGCAGCACACCGAGGGAGGCTGGTCCCACTGTTCCGGAGGGTGGATCCTCCAGTCACCCACCTCATTTATGCTGATGATCTCTTGGTGTTTATCCGGCCTTCGATGGAGGGTATGCAGAGGCTTGCAGAGATTATGGGAGAGTTGCATTCTTTATCGGGACTTCAGCTGAACAGGGAGAAGAGCCGGGTGTACTTCAGCTCCTTATGTCCCCAGAAGGAGGAGCGGGCTTACATGCTGGGTATCGAGAGGAGTGATCTTCCGGTGCGCTATTTAGGAGTACCCCTCACGGTCAACTATGCGCGGGATCATGATTGCCATAGTTTGGTAGAGTTCGTCCAGAGGAGAGTGGAAGGTTGGCAAGCCTCGGGATTGTCTTTTGGCGGTCGCATTGAGCTGGTTCGGTCAGTGATTACAGCTGTTGCTCATTTCTGGCTACAACCCATCCTCCTTCCTATCGCTACTGTTAGGAAAGTGGATCGAATTTGTGCAGATTTTATTTGGCGAGGGGGTATGCATGCGATCTCTTGGGATCAGCTCTGCCGTCCCAGGAAGGAGGGAGGAGTGGGGATTCGGCCTCTGCTGGAGATTCGGGAGGCCTTCGCGCTGAAGCTGGCATGGAAATTCTTAAATAGGGGGTCTCTCTGGGCTGCCTGGATGCATAGCAGATATGTGAAGCAGGGCAACTTTTGGACGTGTACTACTGACAACAATCATTCCGTCACGTTCAAGACTGTCCTGAGACACATGGGGATACTCAAGTCTGCTATCAGGAAGGTCATGAAGGATGGGTCTGGAACGGACCTCTGGCGTGATCCCTGGATAGATCGGAGCTCGTTATTGGACATCAGGGGGGCTCAAACTCACCAGGAGGACAGGCGGGGACTGACGTGTAGTCGGATCATTCGCGATGGCGAGTGGAGGCCGGAGCTCTATCGTTTTACCATGGAGCTGGGAGAGATCATTAGCACTGTCGCCATTGATCCGGACCTGCCTGCAGATCGGTGGATTTGGGAGCCGACTGGTGCGCCCCCGGGTACTGGGGAGTTCCAAGTCAGGAGTTGCTACATTCTCATCAGGCGCACTTTCCCTCAGAGTCCTGACTACGATTTTGTGTGGTGCAAGCGCCTGGCAAGGAAGATGCAGCTCTGTCTTTACAAGCTCCTATTGGGTCGCCTTCTTACTCGAGATCGGTTTAGTTCTTTTGGAGTGCCGGTCCCGGATCCCAAGCGTGTGTTGTGCGGGGTGGAGCTAGAATCTGTCAGCCACATCTTCTTTGAGTGTGACCTGGCTTGGCAGATATGGAAGGAGCAAAGTAGAATTTTAGGAGGTTGTGACTCCGGGAAGAGTTCTGGGATATCATTACGGTGATCCGAGATAATAGAGATCGAGGGGAGGACTGGTTCCGGACTGCCAGGGTTCGTCTGGCTGCTTCGGTTTGGCATGTCTGGCGGGAACGAAACCGTCGGATATTCGAGGGACTGGTTACACCTCTTGTGGGCTTGCTTCATAACATCGAAATTGATGTAAATGTTATGAGGTCTTGATGAGTGGGAGTCCCCACTTTGATTGTATGTTGTACGATTACTATGTTACTTTGGAATAAAATTTACTCTTTTCCAAAATATATATATATATATATATATATATATATATATATAAAGATGGTATTACAAACATAACATCCTATTGGAAATCAATAGGAATTTCCTACCCCTCTATGTCAGAACTCGGAATCACTAGCCCATATTCCCCTATTACATTACTCAGTTATAAAAGAAACGTTTTTTCTTAAGCCGTTCCTCCCTCCACTGTCTGTATCAACCTAGCCCACGCCGGATTGTCTATGACAAGCGGACTCTGCTCAGTATGTCGTATGTCATCCTCATCCACTCTATGGTCCTCCAAATGTGATCGATCTTGGCAAATATCCTCACTAGTCCCACCAAGATGCCTCTTCCTACTAGCCATTAGAGGAGCTCTGCAGGTCTCTCTTTTACCCCCTTTTCTGCTGTACGCCGCCATCCGTCTAGTGGTCACCCCACCATGCCCTCCGCTGTTCGCTCCAAGCATTGTTCCCCCAGATCCGATATTAAACAGCACAAGCGATCTGCTATCAGGCGGAATCTCTTGGGAGCAATCTACATGTAACATATTAGCGTTTATCCATCCTTCCGGAATCTGCTGTGTATACCTAGCACTCATGTCCGTCTCGATCCCATTGTCAACCTCTACCTCCATCTCCCTAGTCATTTCAGTCGAACTCTCTACCCGATGAGTCTCAGGGCCACCAACATGCGTAGGCATTAGTACTCCATCCTAGGGGTGAGCAAATACCGACCGATACCAAAAAATCGACCGAATACCGATTAAAATATCCCGAAAACCGAACTGAAATTATGTACTGATATCGAATTGTCGAACCGACTAAAATATGGTATAATGGTAGTGGTAACGGTTTGAGTGTAATACCATATTGAAAATACCGAACCGATATATATATATATATATATATATATATATATATATATATTTGGAAAAAGGGTAAATTTTATTCCAAAATCAGGCATTACTCATACAACATACAGACATGATGGTCGCCCACCCATCATTTAACCATTTCTTTTACATCAAATTCTAAATTATGGAGGATCCCGACCGGAGGGGTGATAAGACCCTCGAAGATGCGCCTATTCCTCTCCCGCCAAATATGCCAGACAGCGGCTGCTAGCCTAACCCTAGCAGTCTTGAACCAGACCATGTCTCGCCCTCTGCAATCACGAATACCAGTGATGATGGCCTCCATCGACCTGCCAGAGATACCTCCGTCCAGCATACGGTTTTGCTCAGACCATATGGACCAGGAAATTCTACAGTAAAAAAATGGATGGGTCATCGATTCCTCCTCCAAATCACAGAGAACACACTTCGGATTGGGGACCTGGATCCCAAAAGAGATGAGTATGTCCCTGGTCAGAAGACGACCAAGGAGCAGGCGGTAAATACATAGCTGCATTTTCCTGGCCAGGTCCTTGCACCAAATGAAGTCATAATCCTCTATTGGGGGACTGACACTACGCATTAGGTTGTAGCCACTCTGGAAGCTGAACTCCCCCGAGGTGGTACCTCCAGTCATGCCTGGAGGATCCCAGACCCAAATATCCTCAGACTGGGATGGGTCAATCTCAATCCCGCGAATAGTCTCACCGAGCTCCTCAGTATGGCGGTAGGACTCCGGACTCCAAGCTCCATTCCTGATGATGCACTGACAAGTCAGACCTCTGCCCGCCTCCCTGTGTCCCCCATCGCCCATAATGTCCACCAGAGACTGGTGCTCTATCCAAGGATCCAGCCATAAATCAGTTCTAGCCCTATCACACATGATCCTCCTGACAGACGTTTGAAGCACAGCCCTGTGTCTCAGGATTTGTTTGAAGGTCACAGAGTGGTTGTTGTCAATACCACATCTCCAGTAGTTGCCATTCCTCACATATCGAGACTTCATCCACTTCGCCCAGAGGGAACTCCCTTTAATGAACCGCCATGCCAGTTTCAGGGCCGATACCTCTCTGATAGCCAAAAGAGGCCGGAGACCCACACCTCCCTCCTTCTTTGGCCGACAAAGCTGCTCCCACGAGATCGCATGTAAGCCCCCCTCCAGATGAAATCAACACAAATCCTTTCCACTTTCTTGATTGTGGCCACGGGTATCAAAATAGACTGAAGCCAGAACTGGGCCAGGGCAGAGATAACCGATCTGACTAACTCGATACGTCCCCCAAAAGATAGACCGGCAGCTTGCCAACCTTCAACTCTCCGCTGAGCATACTCAACCAGGCTGAAGCAATCCTGGTCTCGGGCATAATTGACTGTCAGAGGGACTCCCAGGTATTTCACCGGAAGCTCACTTCTCTCCACACCCAGTGCATCAGCTCGCTCCTCCTTCTGAAGGCATCGAGTACTAAAGTAGGCCCTGCTATTCTCTCTGTTCATTTGGAGCCCAGAATGTGATTCCAGCTCACCCATAATCTCAGATAGCGTGTTCATACCCTCCAAGGAAGGCTGTATGAACACCAGCAGGTCATCGACATATATGAGGTGGGTAACCGGAGGCTCGACTCTCCTGAACAACGGGACAATCCTCCCAAAATGGACCGTCCTATCCATCAAACATGTAAAGTACTCCATGACAAGCGTGAACATGTAAGGCAACAGTGGGTCACCTTGCCGGAGTTCCCGATTGCTTTTGAAGAACCCATGCGGGATACCCTGGATGAGGACAGAGAAGGTGGGCGACGATATGCATTCCCGAATCAGCGCAACCCAACGATCATCAAATCCCATAGCCAACAGAAGGTGGCATAAGAACTCTCTATTGACCATGTCGTAGACTTTTCTCATATCCAGCTTTACACATGCCTTCTTTCCACCAGGTTTGTTGAAGCCCCTCTCCATCTCATGAGCTAGTAGGCTATGTTCAGCTATAGAACGTCCCTTGATGAACGCCGCCTGATTCGGAGAGGCTAAGTCTTGCATGATCCCCTCCATGCGTCGGCACATGAGGTGCGTAATTATCTTATAAAGGTAATTACAGCACGCAATAGGCCTAAAGTCCGCTAGCGAGGTCGTCCCCTCCTTCTTTGGTACCAGAGTCAAGAAAGTGTGGTTCAACTCTTTCAGCAGCTTCCCCTCTGAGAAGAACTCCTGGACCGCCTCAAGAACCGGGACATTCAGAATATTCCAGTGGCGTTTGTAGAACCCACTGCTAAATCCATCCGGATTTGGAGCTTTGTTGGGATCCGCTTTCTTGATAATGGCCTCCACCTCCTCCATAGTGACAGGGGCAAGCAGGAGACTATTCCTATAAGGAGTCACCAATATCTTCGTAACTACATCTGAGAACACAGATAGATAGTCAGTCTGATAGTATAACTCAGAGTAGTACCTGACAGCCTCTTCTGAGATCTTGGACGGCTCCCCAACCAGGTTACCCTCGGCATCAAGAAGTTGAGAGATGGTGTTCCGATGCTGTCTGGTGCAAATGACATCATAGAAGAACTTGGAACGTCGGTCGCCATCTTTAAGCCAAGAGCATTTAGCGCACTGAGCCGAACTGATCTCCTTCTGAAGCCGCAGAGTATTGACTTCCTCAATAAGCTCATTCTCACTAGCCACAAGGTCCCCATTCAACATGTCAGTTTGCATGGCAAGTTGGATGGTCCGAAGCTTTGCCTCCTTACCTTCAAGAGAGGACTTGGGCAGACTCTTCACCCAAGTCCGAAGAGCCTTCTTCCCGTACTTGAGCAGGTGAACCATCTGATACTGAGCAGTCCCCATGACCTGGTGACCAACTCACTCCGTAATAGCCTCCGAGTAACCCTCCGAGAGGAACCGGTTGTTGTTGTACCGGAAGGGACGAGGCCGCATAGTGGGACTGGTAGTGAATCCAACCCTAATAGGAGAATGGTCATTCGTCCTAGCGGCCGACCCCTCAGCCAGAGAATGATGGAAGCGGCGGAACCACTCCTCGTTGTCCAGAGCCCTATCTAACTGGCAAGCAACCCTATTCCTGACTGCTTTGTTGTGCCAGGTCCAGATATATACCGAGCGAGATAGACTCTGAAGGCCCGACTGAAGAAGGCAACTCTGGAAATCCTGCAAGATCGAATCTGGAACCGGTCTGCCACCCATCTTGTCCCATCTGTGCAGAAGAGCGTTGAAGTCACCCATCAGAAGGAGGAGGAGATGTGAGGTATCAACAACAGTTGCCACTATAGCAATATCACTCCATAATGCCTCCCGACGTCTCCTCTCATTGTGGCCGTATACCGCTCCCAGTAAGAACCGAAAACCACATTTATTCGTGAAAACGATGACAATCAGCTGCTCCGACATCAAGATTAAGTTTCCATCCCAACACTTCGAGCTCCATCTGATCCAGATTCTCGCCATGTCGCAAATCGCCAAGTTGTGTATCTGGGCCCAATGAGTGGGAGTCCGACGGACAAGAGTCTTATCCCCTTTAATCTTAGTTTCCAGCAGAACAGAGATGTCGCACTTCTTCCTGTGTAAAATCTCACAAATCTTCCTCTCCCTAGCGAACACGCACCCCTTACGTTCCAGGCTATAATCGTCATTAATTATTAAGGGAGGGGTTCCCCTGTAAGTCACCTGGACTGGTACCCTGGGGTGGTACCACTTCCGTCTCTGTCATATCCTCCTCCACCTCAACAGTAGGGACAAACTGGGTAGGAGACTGAGTAAGCATCAGGGCCTAGGCTGGATTGTCAACACAAAGCTCCTCCCCCGTAACAGGGGTGTGTCTCCTCCCGCTAGTGGGACCATCCCGCAGAGGACCCGCACGCCTCTTCCTGCTGTAAACTTGCTCACCAGCCGATCCGCCATCTCCCCGCTCCTCCCTTTACGTAGTCACCATGCCTCTGGTGACCATGCTCCTCTGTGCCGAGAAGATGACCAAAGCTCCACCAGAAGGGGCCGCTTGAGGCAAGATAGGGAGGTTCTGACCCCTTGCCTCCTCCATCGGTTGGTCTCCCTCCCGCATACTCTCTCCCTCTCTGTCATCCCCGGGGGTAGACGCCATCGCCCTAGAGGGGCCAGGGGACTCAGTAGTAGCCGGTGCCGCCCCCCTCTGCGATCCTCCAGACGGACAGGAACTATCAAGGTGTCCGAAGCAAGCACAATGGAAACAGGTAGGGGGCACCCATTCGTACTCCACTCTTTGAGTAAGGACCTCACCCGAAGGAACATCATCCTCCAATATACTCGGCAGCTCCCCTCCAGCCTGGATCTCTACGAACATCCGTGCATACATCAGCCTCGAACGGAAGGCTGTAGCATCATCTGCATTAATCGGCCTGCCCACCAGACTAGCAAGTCTCATGAGCAATGGAATGCTCCAATATCGCACCGGGAACTTCGGGAAGCGGATCCAGACCGGGATGGCATTGAGGACTTCCTTCTCACATTTCAGGTCCGGGGTCCACTCTTTCAGGATAATCAGCCTCCCGTCGAACGTCCACGGCCCACCATGGAGGATTCTGGCAACATCGTCTGCTAGCCCGAACTTCACATAGTAGAAGCCGTTCTCCCTAGCAAAGATCTCCATGCTACCTTTCGCTGCCAGACCCGCGCCGCATACACCCGTATCTGACCATAAAAGGGTTTGTTGCCCAGAACATATAGAACTCGCGTATTTTCCCCGAATGCCGTCACCTTGGCAGTCTCCTCCGCAGGGAACGTGGTCCGGAGACCACTTTCCACTCTCTTAGGGGGAACAAACTCAATAGTTGTGGGGCTTGACGGCCCTCCCGGCTTACATATGTCTACCCAGGACTTGCCTACGGGATGTGGGATCGTCCCCTGAGCCCGCTGGAAGTCCGATGGTGGAGAAGGCATAGTTCCCTGGCTACCCCAGTCCACCGCCTTACCCTTTCCTTTTTCCGCCACAGCCGGTTTAGGTCGCCACCCAACCGTTCTCCCGCCAACTCCAGTCGCCCCCCCGGGATGGGATCCCAGTCGCATTCATCGATCTCCGTGGCCTCATCCCCTCTCCTGCCCTCCAATCAGAGGGGTTGCGTGTCCTCAAGTGGGTCTGAACGTTATCCTCTTTTCCTCCTGACTTTTCGCTTCGGCGACGCGTAACCGTCGTCCATCCCCCTCCCTCCATCTGTCCCTCGTGAGATCGGGATCCAGATCCAGGTAGGAAGATCCGGTCTCCGGAGATCTCGGGGACCCAAGAAGCCCTTCCCGAATCCCGACGACCCATCCCCTTCCGCAGCGCCCTTGCCGTCGCCTCCTCCCGTGCCGGTGGATACGCCGCCTCCAGGATGGCCACCCTCCGCCCCGCCGCCGCTGCTGGGTCTGCTGCCGTCGAGGCCGCCGCCGCGAGCGCCCGCCGATGCCCCCCCCCCCCCCCAGCCGCTGCTGTACAACCCTCTCCCCTGGTGTCCGCGCCGCCTCCAGGCGGGCCGCCCGAGCCTGACCCACCCGACGTCAGGCCGCTGCCGGCCGGCCTGTCCCCGGGATCCCACGGAGGGGAAACCCTAGCGTAGTCGCCCGATCTCCCTTGCTCCCGCTGCATTATGTATATGGGACAATTTGGATTGAGCAGTGCGTGCAGCTGAGAGGTGGACGAATCTATGGGACATCTCTTCTTTGTTTGCCCGACGACCTGGCACATTTGGACTGAGCAGTGCGTGCAGCTGAGAGGAGGTGTTGGTGTGGATAGAGACATCATGAGCATTCTTAGCTGGATCCGAGATCACAGAGGCCGGAATCCGGGATGGGCCATAAGAGCCAGAGTTCGTCTTGCCGCTTCCATTTGGCACGTCTGGAAGGAGCGGAACAGACGTATTTTCGAAGGCCTGACTACCCCTACTATTGGAATTCTACATAACATAGAATTCGATGTATCAGTATTGGCTCCATAATATTATAATATGGGGCATGAGAAGATGTGATATTATGTATTGTAATACCTTTACCGCTATGTGCGAGGAATAAAATTCACCCTTATTCCAAATATATATATATATATATATATATATATATATATATATAATGTTGTTCGTGATTAATTTTATACTACATTTCCATTTTTATCTTTGTTTTTATAAGTTTTTTAAAACTTAGAATGGATTTTAGTGGACTTGAAGTTATGTTACGAATGCTAAGAATTGAGTTTTTGAGCTTTATGTTTTTGTGTTCTCATATAATTTTGAAGTAAATTTTGGTTACTTAAACTTAGACTAAAGATTAAACTTAGTGACCGCGTTTGATATTTTAAGCTCATTTTTATGTGTTTGCAACTTGTTATATATTGTTCTAATAATTTTGATTAATTGTTTGGTTGGTAGATGCTTGGCTTTAAAATTTAATGCTTCCAAAAGAGTAAAAAATATATATTATAGATTAAGAGGTTCTACAATATTAAGCGTGTTGATTGATCAAATATTAATTGGTAAAATACCGATACCGAACAAAAATCGACCGAATGCCGATTTAACCGAAACCGAAAAAACCGATTATAAATGGTACGATATTGGTATTGATTTTTTAAATGCCGACTTAAAAAATACCGATAAGTTCGACCAAATACCGACCGATTATACCGGCGCTAACCCCTACTCCATCCCCACCTCCAGTTTCAGCTGCAGTCTCTGTTGCAACATCCACCTTGCTCTTGCAAACTTTGGACGGATGTTCAAAGAACTTACAAAAATTGGCACACGGGTGGAACCCATTCATATTCCACCCGCTGTGCTCAACCTTCTCTTCCGATGGTAAATTGTTGTCCATCCACTATTCCTTGAGTCTGGTTGCCATTCCTCGTCCAAAGACACCCGAGTTGCATCAAAAACCCTAGGTGCACCGCCCATGCCTGAAGGAGGAGTCATTATATATATATATATATATATATATAAGGAGTTTAAAGAACAGATAGAAATCATTTCTATTAGTCGAAGCAGCGGAGGGGTGTGGTTTCGATCAACGCATAAGGTTGTCGGCTTGCGTCTAGCACATACGGAGAGAGCGAAACCGACACATATTTGAAGGGTTGAGTACTACAGTTGGCATCCTGCACAATATAGAGTATGATGTCAGCTATATGATTTGAGTGATGTAATGACTTGTTTATAATTTCATGAATAAAATTACCATTTTCTATATATATATATATATATATATATATTTTTTTTTTTTGGAAATAAGGTGAATTTTATTCCAAATGAAAAGCCATAATCTTACAACATACAAACAGAGTGGGACTCCCACTCAACTCTCATCAATTCTCCATAGTATTTACATCAAACTCGATGTTATGGAGAATGCCAACTGGGGGGGGGGGTAACTAGCCCCTCAAAGATTCGATGGTTTCGCTTCCGCCATACATGCCAAACCGCAGCAGCCAGACGAACTCTGGCTGTACGGAACCAGTCCTGCCCTCTACCCCTGCTATCTCGGATCTCCGTGATGATGTCTCCCACACATTTTTCGGAGGCGCTCACTCCCAATAAACGACTCTGCTCCGACCAGATCTGCCATGCCAGAGTGCACTCGAAGAAGATATGCTTTATAGATTCAGGCTCCAACCCGCAAAGCACACATGTGGGATCCGGAACCGGCACTTCAAACGAACTCAGGCGATCTCTGGTCAAGAGGCGGCCCAGTAGAAGCTTGTAGACACACAACTGCATCTTCCTGGCCAGACCCTTGCACCAAACGAACTCGTAATCTGAACTCAACGGATAAGCTCGCCGGATCAGGTTATAGCAGCTGCGGAATTAGAACTCCCCAGTCCCGGAAGATGCTCCAGTCGGCTCCCAAATCCACCGATCCGCAGGCAACGTCGGATCAATGGCAATAGATAAAATGCTCCCACCCAGCTCCTCAGTGAACCGATATGAATCTGGTCGTCACTCCCCATCACGTATGATGCGCCTGCATGTCAGACCCTGCCTATGATGCGCCTGCATGTCAGACCCCGCCTGTCCTCCTGATGAGTCGGGGCTCCTCTGATGTCCAACAACGAACGCCGATCTATTCAAGGATCCCGCCAGAGGTCCGTGCCCGACCCGTCCTTCATGACCCTCCGGATAGCAGACTTGAGCACCCCCCTTGTCTCAAGATAGTCTTGAACGTGACTGAGTGGTTGTTGTCAGTAGCACACGTCCAAAAACTACCCTGCTTCACGTATCTACTGTGCATCCAGTCCGTCCAGAGAGATCTCCCGCTGATAAATCTCCAGGCTAGCTTAAGCGCAGAGGCCTCCCTGATCTCCAGCAACGGTCGAAGCCCCACTCCTCCCTCCTTCCTGGGACGACAGAGCTGATCCCAGGAGATCGCATGCATACCTCCCCTCCAGATGAAATCGGCACATAGCCGCTCCACACGCCGGATAGTGGCCACAGGTAGGAGGATGGACTGCAGCAAAAAATGGGCAACAACCGAGATCACCGATCTGACCAACTCGATGCGACCGCCAAATGATAGACCTGCTGCTTGCCAACCCTCAACTCGCCTCTGGACATATTCCACCAGACTATTGCAATCCTGATCCCGTGCATAATTGACTGTGAGAGGCACTCCTAGGTATCGCACCGGAAGATCACTCCTTGCGATACCCAGCACATCAGCCCGCTCCTCCTTCCGGGTGCACAGGGAGCTGAAGTAGACCCTACTCTTATCCCTGTTCATCTGGAGACCTGAAAAGGACTTCAAGTCTTCCATAATAGTCGCAAGCGTCTGTAACCCCTCCGTCGAAGGCTGGATGAAGACTAGCAGGTCATCAACATAAATAAGGTGAGTAACTGGGGGAACCATCCTCCGAAACAGAGGTACTAGCCGTCCACGGTGCACAGCCAGATCCATCAAACAAGTAAAGTACTCCATAACCAGCGTGAACAGGTAAGGGGACAATGGGTCACCTTGCCTAAGCCCACGGTTGCTCTGGAAGTACCCATAAGGAATGCCTTGGATGAGAACAGAGAAAGTAGGGGACGTAATGCACTCCCGTATCAGCTCAACCCAGTGATCCGCGAATCCCATGGCAGACATCAGATGACAGAGGAAGTCACGATTGACCATGTCATACGCCTTCCTCAGGTCCAGTTTTACACATGCTTTCTCCCCTCCGGGTCAACTGAATCCCCTCACCATCTCATGGGCCAGAAGGCTGTGCTCTGCGATCGACCTCCCCTTGATGAACGCAGCCTGATTCAGGGATACCAAGTCCTGCATGATCCCCTCCATCCGCCGGCACATAAGGTGCGTAATTATCTTATAAAGATAATTACAACACGCAATAGGTCTGAAATCCGCCAAAGCTGTCGCTCCCTCCTTCTTCGGCACTAAGGTCAGGAAAGTGTGATTTAGCTCTTTCAGAAGCTTTTCTTTGGTGAAGAATTCCTGGACCACCTCTACGACCTGATGCTTCAGAATGTTCCAATGGCGTTTGAAGAAACCACTGCTGAAGCCATCCGGACCAGGAGCTTTGTTGGGATCCGTCGCCTTGATAATAGATTCCACCTCCTCCAATGTAATAGGGGCAAGAAGAATGCTATTTCCATATAGGGTCACCAATCTCTTTGTAACAACCTCTGGGAACACGGAAAGGTAGTCAGTCTGGAAATATAACTCAGAGTAGTACCTGACAGCCTCGTCCTGAATCTCAGCCGGTGTCCCCACCAGAATGCCATCAGCATCAAGCAGCTGGCCGAGCCGTGAAGCCAACCCGGATAGGGGAATGATCGCTCGTCCCAGCTGCCAGACCCTCGGCCGAAGTGTTGGGGAAGTGACGGAACCACTCCCTATTGTTCAGAGCTCGATCAAGCTGACAAGCAACCCTGTTATGAGAAGCTTTGTGTGCCAAGTCCAGATGAAGCCTGAGCGAGTCAATCCCCGAAGTCCCGCAAGCAGGAGACATCTATGGAAATCATAAAGGATAGAATCTGGGACCGGACAACCTCCCAGCTTCTCCCCTTGGTGCAGAAGGGCATTGAAGTCCCCAATAAAGAGAAGAGGAAGGCACGACGAGTCAGCCACAGATGAAACACGGGAGATGTCGCTCCATAAGGACTCCCGTCTCCTTCTGTCATTGTGCCCGTAGACAGCCCCCAGCAAGAACCGGAAGCCACCCTTGTTCACAAAGGAGATGGCAATCAACTGCTCCGTCATCAATATCAAGTCACCATCCCAACTCTTCAAGCTCCAGCGAACCCAAATCCTGGCCATGTCACAGAGAGCCAGGTTGTGCAGTTGGGCCCAATGAGAAGGAGTCCGTCGAGTAAGAGTCTTCTCACCTTTGATTTTGGATTCTAAAATAATAGAAATGTCACATTTCTCTCTGTGGAGCACCCCACAGATTTTCACAAAATAAGGATAGGACAAGAATATATATTCTTGTCCTATCCTTATTTTGTGAAAATCTTTGTATCATGTACCCGTATCGTGTGCGAACCCGTATTCGTGCTAGTGCAACATAGCTTGTTGCTCCAACAAATCTTATATTCTCTTCTTTGTAAAACAGGAGAGAAGCATCTGATTTGTGGTTGGGTAGGTAGGCTTCTATGTTGTTTAGTAGAACTCATATGAAAGCGGGACATAAATGGCTGTGATTTTTATGGCTCTGCCATTTTCTACTCCTGACATGTTTCCTGGTTATTGCAGTTTACATGCAGAAGTTGATTTGATCTATCATTGTATAAATTGCAAGCCATATATATATACTAACGCACTTTATCAGCACTATTACAGTTTGGGACAGGTCTGAACTGGTAAGTAGAGATTGGGATCGCAAGTTTGATGATTGGGTATTGTTATCAGTTGATTGCTGCATCTCAATGAAGTGGTGGAACTTTACTTAAATTTCCAATTTTTTAGGAGATTAATTGGAGGTCGAAGGTGTACTAATGACGCGCCTTTCAAGAACGTGCATGAGCTGCTGGGGAGTTTTGTGAACTGTATAGCTGGAAAAGATTGCGTTGTTAGGGAGTAATCTAATCATGAAAAGCCACATGTAATAAGTAGTTAAGTACTCTATATAAATACTTTAGAGATAATGGATATGTTAACAATTGACTGGAATAATTATCTTTCCGTATTGTCTCCCTGTATTCATCTGTACCTGCTCTCCTGTATCTTTTCTTTTCGTCTCTTTACACGTTGCTCTCTTCTTTGACCTGAACTCGTTTGGGAAACCCAAAGGAACCATAAATATCTCCATGGTTGGAGAGAACAATCTCACTATTATAATAACTAGTATATATGCACGTGTATTTTATAATACTTGGGAAGAACAAACAATAGTCCCTTAATTTTTTTTTTCCTACTTTAGAAGAGCAAACAACAATCCCTTAATTTTTTACTACTTGGGAAGAGCAAACAACCCCCTTAATTTTTTTTTTATATGTAATTACCTAACTACCCATGTTAAAATTTAATGAACAATTTTAATTAGTAAACATTGGTAAAGACATTTTTGGAACAAAAACTTCCATGGTCGAGCCTCAACTTATTATATTGTAGTATAGATTAGTCTTTATCCACAATACTGTTGCATAAGTCTGTTCTTTATGTGTCCTGTACTGATCCTTATCTTCTTTCTTTTTGTTCGAGTTGCTGTTTTCTACTATACATCTGCAGGTTCAAGACTCATATTGAAATTCTTAAATGCCTTGTCCAGATAATTGCATGCTTCTCGCCCCAGCTGTTGCTTGGGTTTGAAGAAAATCTTGTTCATCTTCTTAAAGAGGACAATGAAATAACTAAAGAAGGTGTTGCTAATGTTTTGGCAAAGGCTGGAGGAGCTATCCGCGAACAACTGGCAAAGACATCAAGGTGCAATTGGTGATTACAATGACATTGATTTAAGTCTGTAGCTAACGGTTTTACTCATTTTTGCATACAGCTCTGTTGACTTATTGCTAGAAAGACTATGTCTAGAGGGTAGTCGGAAGCAAGCTAAATACTCTGTACAGGCCATAGCTGCAATAACCAAAGATGATGGTCTCAAGTCGCTCTCTGTTCTATACAAGGTATGGAACCTACCAAATACTGGAAACTGGGATAAAGGCTTTGATGTTGTATTGATTCATTTGCGTAATCGAGGGTCATGATTAAGTAAACTTTTTGACTGGCTGGAGCCTCCTCCTTCAGACATTACTTAAATTCTTCAGTTTATGTAGTTTTACAGATGTGCATCACCACATTATTTAAGTTGTCTTTGGACTTCAGAGGATCTGGCACTCTTTGCGCAACCAAATGGCAGTTGTAATTGTAACCATCAGGACTCATCGTGATTATGCAACTTTTGTTAAGCTTCACAAATAATAATTATCTCAGACTCTTGTTGCTATAATTGTTGATGAATAATTTCCATGTTAGTTAAAACCATGGAATGTTTTCAATAGCATACTTACATACGCTCTAGAATCTTAAATGTGAAACTATTCAATTTTTTTTAGGAAGATTTGTGAAATTGAGGAAGGAGATGGGGAAGATTTAATTAGGAAGATAGGAATGAAAGGTATATTGCAATCACAGTTTGGATGCTTAGGAACATTAAACAGAGGAGGACAAACAGGTGGATGTAGAAAGGGATAACAGTGGCTTCACTAGAATATGTCATAGCATCTTCTTACCGGATACCGGATTTAGGGGAAGATTTGGAGGGTTGTGGTTTTACCCAATTGAGTATGCCTTCAACTTGCCTCACCCACCCAACCAGCATACTCCATAATGAAAACATACTTTGCATTGTCTATGTATGGTTTCTGTACAAGCACTTGGTATCAGCACCTAACTATGAAATGAATCCTGTAATTTCTATATTATTTTAAATAACAAAGATTGAACTTATGGTGTCACACCCCGCTCCCAAAATACAGCGAATTGAGTACGTAACATCCCACAGCGAGTTGAGTATGTAACATCCCAGGCTACGCAACCTACAAATACACTAGTATCCGTATCCACGATTGTCGCCTGTAAAGATCTAGAATTGAGATATATAATAAGACAAATAACAACATGTAATAGAACACATATCATTCATAAACTTAACTAGATTTCTAAACATAAGTGAAGGGTACACAAGTCTTCTAATAACTACCATTCCAAACATAGTATTACACAACATAAGGTTAGTTACAAAAAGGAATCTAGATCAACTATTATACATCTATATTCTGCATAAGTAATACATTCAAAAATAGAACTAACATAAGTATTCTAGTCTTGGTTTTCGGTCTCGTCTTTTTCATAGAGATCAATCAGGTCCAACGTTAGCATTAATATCTGGGAAGGAGAGAAATCCAGGTCTGTCAGGGCGGACTAGTAATTGCTCAAAGCGAAGGGAGAGGTTAAAAGAAAACCAGACATACAATACAAGTCGGTGTACTTGTGTACAATTGACCCTGCGTGACACTGTGGGACTGAAACAAGCTTGGCGATTTCTTGTCCAGGATTCCTTGTGGGCGGTTTGGATGAAGGGGAGGTACTTGAAGGACCGAACTTTCTGGGAGACCCGATCCAATAGCAACGACTCCGTTACTTAGAAGAACTTACTTTCTCATCGTACTACATCGAAGAGCCAATAGCAACGATTCCGTTACTTAGAAGAACTTACTATCTCATCGTACTACATTGAAGGGCCTTATTTCCAGAGTGATGAAAGACGGAGAAACTACTAATCTGTGGTGTGATCCTTGGGTCAACCATCAGAGCTTGGTGGACCGCGTAGGATGGCAGGCGCTGCCAGCGGCGGGCAGGAGGCTACGGGTGAGTGCTATTCTACGGGAGGGAGCGTGGAGGTCGGATCTTTACCCTATGACGCGACAATTTCGTCAGGAGATTGACGAGGTCCAGGTGGATCCTCAGAGTTCGAAAGGGGACCGATGGATGTGGACGAATACGGGATAACATATTTTTCCTCAATCTGTTATCTATGCATCTATTAGGGAGGTACACCCTCCGATGGCGCTGGCCCCGGTGGTATGGACCAAGGGGGCGGCCTCCAAAATACAATTTTGCATGTACAAACTTTGCCTTGGGAGGTTGCTTACTCGGGATCGCCTTGCGAGGTTTGTTGTTCAGGTTCCATCGCTGCTCTGTGAGCTGTGCAAGCAAGATTGTGAATCTATGGAGCACCTCTTTTTTAGCTGTCCGTCCTCATCATCCGTTTGGCAACATCAATGTTTTCAGCTCAACATGCAGACTCATGGTCCTCGAAATTGGAGGGAGGAGGTGGCATATATCATGGCTGAAAGGAGTCGGGGTTCCCAGTGGTACACTGCAGCTATGATTCGGTTGGCGGTTGCTGTCTGGCATATATAGGGGTGGGATTTTGCCCTCATACCCTCTACCCTAGCCGGGTACCCTGCACCCTCAGGTGCCCACGGGTACCCTCTACCCTTCGAGGGCATACCCTACCCTTACCCTCTTGGAATTAGGGTAGGGTAAGGGTTTTATTCTGTTACCCTAGTGCAATTATCCGGGTACCCGTCCTACCCGCCCTACCCTCTGCCCTGTAACCCTACCCTACCCTGAATCACTACCCTACCCACTACCCGTTAACCCTAACCCTTTAAAACCCTCGACCCTACCCTTCTCCCAACCCGCTTTGTAATTTTTTATAGTCCCACTGCCATAGTATTACTACTACTTGTAGTTTTTTGTAATTAGTACTTAGGATTAGGAGAATTACATGGTGCTTGATCCTAAGGAGTCAGGTCTAGCCCCCTCCTTGGGTATGTAGGCAGCCCAGGTTCTACTATATAACTGGGTTCAGCGCCTTTAGTAAAAAAAATATTCTCCCTGTTATTTCTTGTTAAGTTGTTATGATTTTTGAATGCTGTCAAAATCTGAAAAAAATGAAATGGAAAGAAAAAATATTCCTCCCCTGTTTACTAGCAAAAAAATTGATTTTCAAAGTTAAAAAATGAAATGGCAAGGGTAATACCCTTACCCTCCCTACCCTGACCCTCAGCTACCCTGTGAGGGTAAAGGGCAAGGACGGGTAATGGGTATTGGTTTTTTGGAAAAGGGCTACCCTACCCTACCCTCATGACTCCCCTAGGATATCAAAAAAATGTCAATACCCTACCCTACCCTGTCCTCTTCCTGCCCTTATCCTACCCTACCCTACCCATCGCCAGCCCTAGGCATATATGGAAGAAAGGAACAATATAGTTTTTGAGCTGGTGACTATGCCCATTATTGGAGTGATTCACAACATAGAATATGATGTAAAAGTGATAGAGAACTTCAAGTCTCTTTCAAGATTTGTTTTGTAGCCTTTTCTTTTTTACTATAAATACAAAGTACATTTTCCACGTGTATATATATATATATATATAACAATTTTGTTTTGAAAGCTACTTTCTTTTAAGAGTTCTAATTCTTGACAACTATCTTCTATACTAGTGATCAGGTGTCATGGAAATTGAAAATCCTATTCTAGTCCGACACAGGTTTCAAATCACTATCTTATTAGGACGATGTAAGATCTCATGACGACATGATTATTTAGCTAAGGCCATTGGCCATGGTAATTATTGGGGTAAAGTTTTCTGGATAGATTCATGTAATATATCTTGACAACATAAAAGCTCGCCATACCTCCGTAGGGAGCCTCTATGACAGCATGATAACATGACATATTTTCGAAGAGAGCCTCTATGTCATGACCTCTGTTACCTAAACTCTCCATTTTAAGGAGAAGTATCCGTGTCAACCTGATAGGACATGAGTATGGGTATGGGTATGATCCGTATCCAATCTTCCATGGTGACAATTTGATCCTTCATGGTGACAATCTTAAGACTTGTAGTGAATTACATAGTTTATTTTAATGTGGTAATGAAGTAGATAGTTTATTTTAATATGGTAGACATGTAGTAAAGTAGTAGGGAAGATGAAGGGATGTCCCCTAGGGACTTATTCAACTAGTTCAGTAAAGTTTACTAGAAGTTTATAATTACAAGTTGCCTTTTTATGAAACCTTGCAAATTTGATTACAGGATGTGTTTTTTTATAAAATTATGCAAATTTAATTATAAACTTAATTATATGAAACACTTAATTATAATTATGTCTTTTTATGAAATCATGCAAATTTAATTAGAGGCTATCTTTTTGTTAAACCGTTCAAATTTAATTACATGCCTTTTATGAAGCCATACAAATTTAATTACATGTGTCTTTTTATGAAATCATTCAAATTTAATTACATGCTGTCTTTTTATGAAACCATGTTCTAATATATTTATTTTAATAGTTATATTCCCTTATCCATACCTAAAATTTGGATATTTTTAGCTGAGTCTGTTTGTCCTTTCAATTATGAGTTTGAAAGGTCCAACTCTTGGATATGTACCCATACCAGACACCTGTACTTGAGTCCAGGTAACATAGGTCACGACAACATGATAGCTCAATGTTCCGCCTAAAGAGCCTCTCTGACGACATGATAGTCTAGCGTATCTCCAAAGAGTGCCTCCATTTAATGACAATATTATCAATGTTAACTTGTTGATATCCATGTATTGGTCAAATGAATTCTCAAGAGTATGACTGAATTTAAGCATGATATTGATATTAGGGTAGTTTAACAAAATATTCCAATAAATTTTAGATCATTCAGAGTTATAACTTGGCTTGTACACTTTAAACTGCCTCACAATTTGGACCGCACAAAACATATTTCATGTTGTCTTTGGAAATTAGTAACTTCAATTATGAATATTATTATAGAATTCTTCCGATTGGACATCCTTCATATATGAGTTAGTAACAAACACGTAAAATTCCAGGTCAATTGGGTTTACTATTTGACCTACACGACAGTTCTACCATGGTGTGTCAACTTTGGAACAAAACATAATTCAACATATGACACTTGTGTTCAATCCAAGGTTGTAAAAGGCGCTAGTCGGACGGGCACCAGACGCCTAGTGCCTAGTCCGCCTAGTTCTAGACCATTAAAAAAAATCAAAACTATGTTGAAAATTGTGCCAATTTTTCATAAAATCCCAAACTATGCAAAGTTGGGCATCAGGGAGGGGGTGGGGGGGTGGGTTGGGGGGGGGGGGCACTAGGCAGACATCAGACAGGTACCAGGTGCCTAACGCCTAGGCGGACGTCTAGGACGATTTTTAGAACACTGGTTCAACCGAGCATAACTCGTGTCACGACCCGTTTTCAGATATCCAGATACGAGTGTGAACGCATCCAGCCTTCGCCTCAGTATCGGCGGTAGTACGCTGTCTAGACCTCACGAGTCATCACATCACAATATCATCGATCTACTTGTCACAACAATCTAGAATGTGCAAGTAAACACAATCACCACACAACAAAAAGTTCACTATTTATTACATGCTTTTATAGTCCGCACTCCGGAGACAAATCCGGTCAATAACTAACTAAGCAAAAACATCATAGGAAAGGAATTCTACAACATCCTCAATCACACACAATCACCACTACATGCTAGAATCGAAATATATACAGAATCCCTAACTCATATCCCTCTAGGGATAGTCTTGTGGTCCTCCAGTGCATCTGGGCAAGCCTCTTCTAGATCCTCCTCTGGGGGTCCATAATAGGTAGGGTACAAGTCCTCATCCTCACATGATGTCAACATATCTAGTCAGGATGGAGCAAATTATAATACATCTCAAAATACTAAACAATATATAATGAAATAAAGTAAGTAGAAATGAACTGAACATGAATAAGTAAAGGCATAGAAAATACCCGGGCTAGCATGCACTATCTACGTGTGACGTGTGCAATCATAACACTAATCAAGCATGTATGGACTAAGCGGAATAAGGCATGTCGCATGTGATGACTATCATTCATGTAAGTTTGGTAATAAGGCACGTGTGACGACGACTAACAATCATGAGTTGTCCACGACAACGTAAACTACATATAGTATTAGTATTCTCCCTTCCGATACGACTTGAACAAGTAAGACACAAATATGACACATGATACGAATACAATGTAACTGTACATGTATGCAAAAATTGTAAAGTATTATTGAGAGTAAGTATTTGCCTTGATCCAATGGTGAAAAGTGTACTAAGTCTACCTAGAAAGCAATATTAAAATATTATGTTCAATCTTTAGAATTTATATTCTAATTCTAAAGTTCAAGAAGTCTAATAAATATTTAGTTCAATACTCAGCTAATGTTACTTTATTTAACCTATTTGGAGAATATTCTAGAAACTTTTTACTTAATAGGTTTCTAACTAATTCTTGATTTAAGTACAAAATTATAACTAATTACCTATTATTCATGTGGTTTCTAATTTATTATTATTATTATTATTATTATTTTTTTTAAATGGCATTATACTTATTTCCTGCCCTCAAATTTTGCTATCCTGCCTACAACATTTAATTTACAACAGTACTGGGCTCAACCCAAGTCTGCCTACCCAATTTATTCCACAACAATAGTGGGCTTGGGCCCAATTCTGTTACAATCTGGTTTAATATTTACATCAGTTATTAGGCTTGGCCCAATAACTCTCTATCAATTTTACTGAGCTCAGAAATAATTCTCTTTCTCTGTGTCGTGTGCCATACCGGCATCGACACAATGTCGAATCACTTAGGACACGGGCATAGGTTTTCTCCTTTGGACACAGGATTACAACTGAGCATACTTAAAACATGATGGAACAAAATTGGTCAAACCTCAAAACTATAAATTTGAAACCGAGAAGGAGGCAGAGTCCAAAGAATGATACCTACACGTGGATACGTGTCCGATCTAACCCGCAGACAGAAGAATTCGTCAGTCTTGCTTCGGGACACATGTTCGGACAGTGCTTCTCTGGATCAAATGTTCTGGAGATGAAGGTGCTCGACGAACATCCACTAGATTGGACTCACTCGAGCTCGACTTTTATCGGAGTTTACGCGTGCTCATCGGACAAGTTGCAGCGGTGTGAACTTCCTGACCGGAGTTCTTGTCCTACTGTGGACTTCTACCGAACACCTGGTGCTCGGATCTATAGCAGAGTTATAATGAATTAATGAACATAGTTTGAAAGAGAAGAGGAAGACTCGAAACATGAGGACTTACTGATCGACTCTAGCGGTGCTCAACGGTGGAGTTTCACCATAGAAGACACTGCAGATCGTCGACGCGGTGGCTGCAGCGAGTTATGCGCAGTGGCAGAGTCCTGGCGTCGCAGGGGCACGAGGAGACGTCGTGAGGCTTCGATCAACGTGCTCGGCAGAGGAAGGCGACAGAGGTGATTTCAGCTCGGAAGGCCCGGGGAGGAGACGAAGTGGTTCATAACTACTTCTTGAAATGGTTGGGAGGGAAATATGGATTTGGGTTTAAAAAATGGAACTGAGCTGGAAATTCTTTGGGCCGAGAGAGAGAGTAGATTTTAGGAATAAATTTTTAGAAATGGGTTTAGGCCCCTATTTATAGGTCTTTAGGATTAAACAAAAATTACAAAAAGAATCTTTTTAATTACAAAATAATTACCACATGTTGAATTAGTTGGTTAGTTAGGGTAGTTAAGGTAGTTGCAACTACCCATTTCTAGAAAGTTCCCACTTGGTTTATTTACGAATTTGTCATTTCTCCTACTAATATTTACTAAATGCCCTTCCCTATTCATGGTTAATTAATATTTAATTGTTTTAAGTAATTATTAGGGAAATCAATATTTGAATTAAGTACCCTTATTTAAGAAATTGGGAAGAAGGGTTACAACTCATTGCTCTGAGATGAGAATTCATTAATATTACATAGTTTAGGATACGTTTTCGAATGCTCTAAATGAATATAAACTCAGATTACCTAAAATATATTCTTGACCACACGTAAAACGACTCCGAACAGAACTGCGCCGCTGACAACACATGTTCAGAAAAACTGTACACAATTCCAGAATGACATCTATGTTTAATGGGCTCTAACTCTAGCTTTGAGATACAAATACCATGATATTATATGTTTTCGGAAACGACATTAAATGCTCTACCTGAAAATAATGCCAGATTACCGAAAATACACTATTTATTATATGAATACTGTCTCTTGGAATAAAACTGCACAAAATGGACATATTCAGAAAAAACTATTCAATGACATGATTTTAAACTCAGTGATTTGGGCACTTCCGGTTATCGGTATATGACATATAATTGGAAAGGTCTCGAAGTCTAGTTTTTGAATATGAAATTAATTTTCTAATTTAATATCACTAAATGTACGAAAATCAGGGTAGAACGAAATATCATATGCATGGATAAAATGATAAATAACATATTGGAAGTGTCATGTAGCACTTGCCTAGAATGGTGAAGGTGAGCTCTTCTATTGTTCTTATTCTTATTGTTCTTCTCCAGATCTTCTCTCTTCTCGCTCTTCTTCTTTGTAGGGAAATGAATCATTGAATGAAAATGAAAAGAGAGGGAACGAGAGAGAATAGATGTGGTTTTTATGCATGTAAATCATTCATGCTATTATACCACATTTGTAGTATATGTGTCATGAGATGGAGGGGGGAGGATTATGGAGGCGTCACCTCATTAAGTGAGGTGGCATGGTAGGTGGTGGACAATTTAGTAATTTACTATAGAGGGTAACTTAGTAATTTACTATGGTTGCATTAGTATTAATTTAAAGGATAGATTTAATCAAACCTGATGATGGCGAAATATATAACATTAAATTTTATAATAATAATAATAATAATAATAATAATAATAATAATAATAATAATAATAATAATAATAATAGTTAATATTATTACTGGAATGTGTTATGCTAGTTTGGGTCGAGAAACAGACAAGAAAATTCGTAACATGCACTATGATACAAACAGTAAGACTCACAAAAATACGAAAATATGTATTTAGAATTGCAACCATTACATATGGTAATGTCATTCCTTTTCACTCCTTAGATGATTGAAATTTCACATAGCAAATGTATCATCTTACCTTTTTGGCTAGACACTTACTCTAGATGTACTTGGAAGGTGCTCCTTGGTTGCACGAGCTTAAACTGTACAGCCATAAGGTAGGTCTACCTAGCCACGGACTGGTTATCTTGGTTGTATGGAAGCTACCTTGTCTAAGAATTTGGTGTTAGGAATGAAACACACGAGAACACAAGATTAAACGTGCTTCGGAGATATTTTCCTACATCCACGGCCGCAGATAAGTTATTTTATTTATTTTGAGAGAGTTACAATTACAAGAGACGAAGCCTTATTTATAGGCAAAGATTAGCTTCAGTCAAATTACTGAAATGCCCCTACTAATGTACTGGTACACTCCACAATCTCTAACAGTTGGCACCAACACGGGGTTTATGTCAGGTCGACAACTGATCAGAAAAACTTGTCAGTTCTTTTGTGGTGCTTTCTTATGCTTCGTAGCCAACCCCGTTCTAGTGGGAGATGGTGATGTATTTATAATATTCAATAATTTCTCTTTGGCAGGAATATCCAAGGTTGACGAGGTCATAGATTCCTTGCCAATCGTAACCTTTAAATGTATAATGTTGATAATTTACCTTGATAAGATTTCCTATCCTGATGTTACTATAATGATGGCATTAATTTCATGGAGCGACATTTATGACTCGACTTGCAGAGGCTTGTGGATATGTTGGAGGAGAGAACACATTTGCCAGCCATATTGCAATCACTAGGATGCATAGCCCAATCTGCGATGCCAATTTTTGAAACAAGAGAAGATGAAATTGTCGGGTTCATAAAGCAGAATGTTCTGGAATGCAGTAATGTATAGCCCCTTTTCCTTATACTACAGATTTTGTGCATCTTGAAATTTATATATAAACACAAATTAATTATCTCGAGATTGTGTCAGAAGACAGGTGGAACTCCGACACATCCTATTGAGTGGAATGAGAGGAGTGAACTTTGTTTGTTAAAGGTTAGTAAGGAAGTTAGCATTATTAAAGTAATTTGCTTCTCGATTCCCTATAATTCAAGCACTAAACATTTTGTTTTAAGTGTCTCATTTCTGCCACTTTTTTTCCCTATCACCCTCTGGTGCAGTTCTTTTCTCAGATGATCTATTGTTTGTATTCTGCAGATATTTGGCATTAAAACTTTGGTGAAGAGCTATTTACCGGTCAAAGATGCTCATTTACGACCAGGAATTGGAAAGATTGTGGGTATCCTGAAGAATATTCTTTCCTTTGGGGACATTTCAAAGGATATAGAATCAAGGTATTGGGGAAAAAGTTGGTGTTACTTTCTTGCCACTACAGGTCACCAATGTGGTGCCTTATCTATTGCTCAATTTGTGGTCTAATTCCGGTTTGAGCTTTTTAGTGTAGTTGATAAGGCTCATATGAGGCTAGCTGCGGCAAAAGCTGTTCTACGGTTGTCAAGGCAATGGGATCATGAGATACCTCTTGATGTCTTCTACATGACCTTGAGAGTTTCAGAGGTAAGGTCACTCTTAACAAATTGAGAAGTGGCATGCTCTGATTGTCAAATAAATCATCATATTTTATTTAGTATTTTGGTCTTGTTGAATTGTATTTACTGTTGCTTTCATAATTTGTAGGATGACTATTCTCAGTTTAGGAAAATATTCCTCAGCAAAGTACATCAGTACATCAAGGAACGACTCTTGGATGCAAAGTATGCCTGCGCCTTTTTATTGAACATAAACCAACATCATTCACCCGAATATAACGAGGTTGATGTTTATGTAGCATTCTAGTGGAATTATCCTTGTCCATTGTTTAGTTATGTGCTCTTCACATGTTTGCTCAATTTAAAATGACGTGACATTTTATTTCATTCTTCCAGGGAAAAGGTAATATACTTGAAGTCATTCAAATCTGTCAGCAAGTCAAAATGCTACAGCTCTCTTTGCAAACTGATGGGAGCTCGACAACTTCTCCAGAATATATACTTGTGTATCTGGTCCATGCCCTAGCGCACCACCCTTCATGTCCTAAAATTTATGACTGCCAAGATGTTAAAGCTTTTGAGCCAATTTATTGGTGTGTGGTCCTGAATTCCTTAGTCTTGCACTAAAAGTGGACCTTGTTTACTCAATAGGAATGTATTTGCTTCATTCTTATGTTTAAAATGTTACATCTCCCGGTTATGGCTTTATTGTTTTTGCATCTCCCATTGTAGAATGTGTGTTGTTTATAAGTGCACTTCTTTAATACACACACATACACACACTCTCTTACTTTACACCTCACAATTAGGTCTACTTAAGGCAGGACAGAATTTCCCATTTCTGTCACTGTTCCTAGTTTGTACATGCGCTTTAGACATTATAATGGGTACATCCTCTGGAGTTCTCGTACGTATAACAATTTTATGAGTTTCTTCATGGCTTAATTGCAACTAAATTTTTTGGGTTTGGATGTAAGAAAATAAAACCTGAATAAATTTTGGGTCGAGTTCGGGTACAACATATGGAAGTCAAAAAGTTTTTACTATATTTGTCTGATTTAAACAAATTTTACTAAGCTAGCCTATATAAGTATTGTATGTTCTTGTGACTGTTAGAAACGAAACATGGATGCATGATTTGATCTTGCTGTGATAGTGTGATGCTCATGTCTGTAGTTCTGTAATATTATCTATAGATGTCATTTATGTTTATTGTTCTAAACTTTTCAGCCGGCTGCATTTATTTCTCTCTACGTTATTGTATGGAGATGAAATTGGCCAAACTGAAGGTGGACCTGACAAGAAAAACGAGAGGTTTACTTCTGTAGCGTCCATCTTCCACAGTATTAAGTGCTCAGAAGATGTGGTTGACAGGGAAAAGTCAAAGGTAGGTGATTGATGGGTCAAAATTTTCCCCTTAATGTGATGTAATTGTTCATCTGAGATGCAACTACATTCTACAATCATATTTTTTTTGTTATTTGCATACTCATCTATATTTGTCTTATTGACATGCTAACTTAATTATATATTTCTTATTTGTGATACAGACATCACAGGCTATATGTGAGCTTGGCCTTTGTATCATGAAGAGATTAGTTCCAGATCAGATTGATATCTCAGGAACTTCTCCACTAGCCCTTCCACCATCTCTGTACAAGTCTGTTGACAATAATGAAGGTGACAGATCTGCGGTGAGTATATTCCTTAAAACACATCTAATGTTATGCACATCCTCAAGAGAGTTGTAAATGTGTGTGTTATCATCATTGGAAGTTATAATAATAAGTAAAATAGTTTAAAGGTAGAAATGACACTATAAATGTGGTTTATGGTTCCTATAGTTATTCTAAACTTGTTTTCTTTATTGCAGTTCAATCAGTCATTTCATCAATTTTTTGGTACTGCCTAACATTAAGTTATAGTGTGATGCGGATATGTGATATGATAATTGCTTTAGTTGTATCTTATTACTCCTAAACGGTGCATCTATTGGTCTATGTTGTGCATTCCCTAACCATTTGAAATGGTTTTTCTCATGTTATCCTCAATTGCCTCAAAATTTCCACGAATATACTAATTTATTATCCTTTGTTTCAAATTATTGCTTTTACAAACATACTAATTTCTTATCCAATTTCTTTTATAAATTTACTGATTTCTTGTTTTAGACCAACTTCTTAGCCTTATTTTATATATGCTCATTTGTTGGACATGTCTATTAGTTGCCCAAAACCTTGATCCACAAAGTATTGTTGGTCTATTAGCTATGTCTTATAGAATTCTCCTTCCAAAACACTTCAGAAGCATTCCTCCATCATGTTTTAATTGTATTAACATCCTTGTCAATCTCTCCATTTTCTCAATTTATTCATCATTGTGGATGACACATACTAAATACTGAAAAGTATCACTCCTAGGTTGAAATTACATTATACCTGGCCTCCCTTTTCTTTTTTAGTTTTGGTTAAGTTACATTTCATATACTTTGTTTTCATCCTACTAATTTTGAACTCATGTATTCCATAGTTTCTTTCAGCAATTTTATTTAGAAGTAAACCCTTCTCTACTTTCATCATTCATCAACTAGCACAGTATCATCTACAAACATCATGCACCATGGAACCTCGTCCAAAAAAATGCTTAGCGTGTATGTGTGTGTGCTTACAATGGTGTAGTCAGAATTTTAATCTAGGGGGCGCGACGCTTATTATGAAAATAGTAATAATATATATATATATATATATATATATTATGATCCCAAAAATATTATATATTAATACCAAATGTCATAAACTATTACAATCACTAAATAATCATTTTCTTTGAGAATAAGACCCTTTGAGACATATTTTCTGAAAATATTGAATGATATCTTTATTGTCAACGAAATCCAATACTTTTTTTTTAATATTTGCTATTAGACAATTATTGATCATCCCATCTCCCAATCAGTTACGTAAGAAATCTTGATGATTTTTATTGTAGAAAGTACTCTCTCTACTTGTAGTCGTTAGTATCAGGTCGTGAGAGACCAATGGAAACATATGCATATTATTAATTATGTAATGAGTCACAATATTCGTGTCGGCAGATATCTGAAGTGGTTAGTCTCAGGTCGTGATAGGCCATAAATGATACAATACAGCAGATACGTGTAGGTATGGACTGAGACAGAACCTTGTTATATGTTCCAAAGTGCATCAGGAACAAGAGACAATGAACCCTAAGTTAACCCAAATATGCTTAACAGAAGATTCCTGATTCAAGAGAAATCCACCTAAATGTTGTATTATATGGAAATACTCGAACAACATATGTAGCATTTGCTGGAATGCATGAAAATGGTGGACTCATTCATGAACTTATAGTTTCCAAATTGAATTCATTCATAAATTCAGCCCCAAAATAACATGAAAATTTGGTGGCGACATAATACAACTGACATATTCAAATTAAGGCTAAATCAGCATCAACCATTATACATGTTTAGACTATTCTTTCAATTAATTATTCATTTTAAAAAATGATTTCAAACCTTCATTAATTGTTTAACCCTACGTCACCGCAAACATCAAATAAGAAACACGTGTATTACTAATTTACTAATTATCTAAACATCTCTTCCCCAACTCAACGCCAATGAAAACCATGCGTATTACTAATTACTATATATAAACAAAATTTAAAATTTCCGGGACTATATATATATACACACAAAATTTAAAATTTTGGGGGCGAACTGCAGCCCCTAGGAACCAGCTAGCTATGCCCCTGTGCGCGTATAACAAAGTTATTAAATGAAATCTTTTAGAAGACAAACTTAATTTTGTATTTTAGGCATGAATATCGTGGACGGTAGAGTAATAAATTTGCCACAAAATAGGGGATAGAAAATTTGCTTGTTAAAAGGAAGAAAACTAACACTTCATACTTGATATTTATTTCATCTTCACTAGCGTAATTATATTTTGATTTTCCTTCACGTCATTGATATGCCTTTGATCCAGTTTGTAGTGTTTTAAACTCCAAGGATACATAAATGCAGTCATCATTTATCCTTGGAGTGTTGTAGTGCTTTAGAATCCGAAACAAACTAATGTGAGTATGACACCTCCGTTGAAATATTTGTGTAGCATAGTTTATATTGACAAATCTTAACCAAATAGAGTAATAAAATACAAGAACCAATTTTTTACTTATACGAGCAAGTCAAGGACCAATTTTTTATTATTCGAGCTAATTTTGGTTCAAAAGTGATCTGAAACTTATGACATTGGAACATTTGCCGACAGTGCATGTTTTTGGGCTGGTACCAAATTTATGGGCCGTTTCAGACCTTGCTCTCAAAGGCAAACAAAGGGGCTGATAATCCGTACCGTGGCTGATTTTTTTCCATCCTTAGGCCTTTTTTAGAAATCTTGTATATTCCAGTGGTTGCTCTCAGACGGCCGCTAATGTTTACTCCTACTTTTGATTTCTTGTAGGAAAACAGCAAACCGACTTGGTTGGGTGGTGAGAGTATTGTGGCCCATTTTGAAGCACTTAGTTTTGAAGACAAAGATCTGGTATGTTTTAAATATTTGTGGAATTTTTCCACTTTGAATACATGTTCTATTCCCTATGTCATGGTTCTATGTGAATTCAGATTGTCTCAGGTGAAGCCAAGGATGAAATTGTGATAGAAGAGAAAGATGGGGATGATAATGAAGTACCTCTTGGAAAAATGATGGAAAAGCTGAAGGCACAGGGATTGAAGAAAAAGAAAACATTAAAAAAGTGCAAGATATCTTCTGAGATGAAAGTTTTAGAGAATGAAGTTGATATTTTGGGAGTTGTGAGGGAAATAAACTTGGACAATATCAAAAGAGATCAGAGCATGACAATTGCTAGCTTAACTAGAGATGATGATCACTTTGTAGGTGAACATTCATCATCTCAATCAATAATAGAGATCAATTCCACTAACATGTTATCTGTCCCAACCCCAAAACGGAAAAGGTCTGCTTCTGTGCAAAGATCTCACTCAAACAGTGCCAAAGGACAGCAGCAGAGCAGGGACATAGGTGACTCGCATTCTGTAAAGACAAAAGATAAGGCACATGTAAGAGAGTTTAAGGAGAACAATGAATCTACCAATTTGTTTGTTTCCTGCTTGTCAACAATCAAAAGTATGACGTCTTGGAGTGATAAAAAAGAATCTGATGGATCAAAAGTAGGAGCTATCAGTAATAGCCCAAAGGTATAGTCTTGCTTCTATTTACTGAAAATTCACATACATACTCCAACACTGAGTTTCTTGTGATTTTGAATGTTTCGCAGACATTATCCAATCAGGTTGGTGTTGCAAAAAGGATCGATAGCTCCAAAAGTTCATCAGGTTCTAACAAGAAGCGTAAAGTAAGAATCAGTTCTGGCTTAGAAGAGGTAATCTGCACATGGTTCTTTATTTACTGTATGAAGAGTTTATGTAGCTAAATTTCCTCATTTTCCGCCTTATTATTCGCTACTTTTAGAATTTCACATTTCTGTCAAACTGTAGTTAATAGTTTGTAAAAGTTCTTTAGGTCATAACAATTTGTTATCTCATGATTGGGTGCGCTTTTGCCTTACTGAGACTGGATCTTGCCTCTTTTTCCTGGGCAGTTCCAATTGACTCTCGTGTGACTGCTATTCATGCTATTGGCCACACCTTGGAATTAGTTGTTGGGAATATTGAAAGTAGTGATATAGTCCCAATCACAAATGCAAAATGGATGCATGAGATGTGTACTTTTCACATTTGCGCCACATTAAAATGCACAGGTAGCACTCCTGTGTAAGGATATTTCACTATTACTGGCTCACTCGAGTTTACCTATTAACCATCGTATCTATAGACTTCCATTATTTTGGTCGACTATCTTGGATTGCGAAACTGTACATATCTTAGCTGTTATGTCAAGATCAGCACCTTCTGTTTTATGCATTTTGTGGACCTTTCCATTTTCTTGTTAGTATAATCCCTTGTACTGGTTTTCTAAATTTTCCTAGCACATTAATCATATTGTTTACTGGGAAAATTACTGTTCTGGGAATACCTATGTGAAACATTGAGTAATCATTGTTTTCCTATTGTTAGCTTTAGAATATTCTTTTTGTAAGCTCATTTCCTTCGAGAAAGGAGAGTTATGAGCTACGTATACACATGTATCTAGTTTACTACTTAGTTTGCTAGTTCTATGAATATAGTATAAATACAGCTTAAATTACACTTAAGTTTGCCACTTATCATGTGCTTAAATCAGATTGTGCTCTAATCAGAAGTCGTGTGTATTTCATGCTTGCTAACTTATTTTATTCGAGGAAGGAGTAAAACATGAAGGACAAAGCAATATACATGATTATTGTGTTTGATAACTACTTCGATTATTGTGTTTGATAACCACTTCATTCCTTAGGGGCTAATACAACAACAAAAATTTGTTAACAGCTTAACTTGAAGTTTGGTACTTTTGTTCACTATGTTTTCTTCTACTAGAGAAAAGACACTAGTTTGATGAACTGTCTTTTGTATTCCTGTAGTGTTTGGGTGATGAGGAGTTGGTTGGATCCAGAATAAAAGTTTGGTGGCCACTCGATAAAGCGTAAGTAGTCTTTTGGCATGTTGGTTTCTTTTGGCACACGGGGCTTATTACTATATCTATACTGTCACTTTGCACTTTGCGGTAACTGCGGTGATTGAACTTGATATAGTAGCATACTAGCTCCCATAGAATTTATGATTCTGTATCCATTCCGGATAAAATTGCTGTAGTTATGTGTGCATTTTAGATAATATTGTTACTACAATTGTTTAATACTGTTTGATGTAAACGATCATTGTGTTCTGAAACAAACAGTAGCTTCAAGATCTCCAAGCTATCGGAAGTTGAGTTGATTTTCTCATACTATGAATTTTCTTCTACTAATATAGGTTCTATGAGGGTATTGTACAATCTTATGATCCACAAAAGAAGAAACACAAGGTAAGTTGTTTTTCCACTCCCTTTCTTTTCTGGGTTGTGCTTGTTTTTCTTATATTCATTCCTCTCTGGCTAGACTGTAATTGCATCTTGACAAATTCATGCCTGTTGCATCTGCCCTATAAAGAACCATATGAAATTAATTAAAACACCGAACTTGTTTCCCCATAGATCCGAGGTCATCATGTTACCTTTGATTTTTTTTATGTGTACTTGTTTTCAGATATCTCATCCTTTTTTTTTCTTCTATAAATATCATTCTAGAATTATCATTGGGAACTGCCTCAAGTGGTTAAAATCTATACTCTAGTGGTTTTATTCATTTATTGTGTCCTAGTTGCTAAAGATCAAATTAGTTGTAGGTTATTTAGCCTTACCTTTAGATGGTACTGAGCCAAGACAAATGGTTCTTGGTATAGTCACCGGCATTCAGATTAGCATAACCATGCTTATAAACTATCCTACTACTCGGTCGAAGCACCAAAGTTGGACATGTATTGGCAATTGATGAATACCATCTCTTCTAAAAAAGTTTTATATTATATAATTCAAAGAAAATATATATGATAGTTCTTTTTGTGATCTAATACCTACTCTGCTCTTTTAGAATTCACAGCCTCAATAGTGTTTTTAGTGTGACCATGCAAACAATATGGCAGCGTGAAAGTAGAAAATGAATAACCTATTCATCCTTGTCTACAAATTTATGGTTCTGGAGTCAGAAAAACCCAGTAATCTCTATCGATGTTCATTACTGTTTTTTGATTTCTAATTAAGAACAACCTGACCATCCCTAGATCTGTCATTGTTAGGAGCCTCATGTCGCTGGCGCTGTTTTCCAAAGTTCTCCTATTAAACATTTCTATTGCCATTTGTATGTGGATGTTACTATCTTCTAGCTTATCCTTGTTTTATGATTCTGCTGAAATATCTAATGTTTATCCTACAAACTGAAGTTTGTTTCTCTCATAGATATTGTATGATGATGATGAGATAGAAATTCTCCACTTAGATAAGGAGAAATGGGAACTTATTACGAGCAACTACATGCCCAAAAAGGTCTGGTATTTGCAATATCTGTAGTCTGTACTTTTATTTTGTGTTACTTCAGGGTAATTTATTTTCATGTGACTTCTGATACGTTCTATTGTGCTCATTTTCTACAGCGACCTAAATATCACCATTCATCCACAAATAAAGAACTGTGAGCACCACTCTCAACCCTTGATGCTTGGACACCAACTAAAGATGCTCAGAATATTTGTATGATTATTTATAGATTAGCAAAAAGATTTGGAATCCACAATCGAATTAGAGGACCAAGAGGGAAATAGGAACATGAGCTGGAATTATCAGTCCCTCACATATATGAATGACACCTAATTCTGAAACCTCTTAACTTGTAACCTTTTGTTTTATTCTTTTCTTCACGCATGTAAAGATTTCAATATCCAACTAGTGATCTTTCAGAACTTTAAACTGCCATATTCCAGTAATTTCTCTTTGTGCTCACACCACAGTTTAAGTCCAGTTTAGCTTATCCCAAGTTAGGTTCTTATGAAACTGTCCGCAGATTCGAATTCTTCATATTGTCTCATTTGCACTGATGCTGCAGGTCAACTGAGAAGAGATATAAAAAGAACAAGCATGATAATTCTAGAGATGATAAGAATCCTCCAAAGAAGTAAGTAGATTAATCCTGTGGGTTCTTTTCTATATGGCATTTTCATCCATTATGAGCACTGCATTCTAACAGGTCTCCATCTTAATAGGGTCAGAAGACCTATTTCCAAAAAGCATATTGATCATAACAGGAGAAAATCAACAAATAATGGCGTTAATGCAGAAGAGGATGATAGTGAGGGAAGTGGGAATTCTGATTTATCAGATACGCATCAGCACTCTGGCTCGGAAATTGCTAACATTGATTCAGGTTAGGATTAAGGAAATTGACAGGTTTAGTTTCTCAGTGGTTGGTCACCCCGATAAACATTTTGGCCTCTTTTATTCTCAATTCTCATTAGAAAAGTAAACACCTTTAATCGTTGACTAGACATTATTGATTTTAAAGAAATTGAAGCCATTGGGTAATATTTACTGATTTCATGGGTTCAGTGTCTTGAATCAGAATGTTGGTAGAAATGAAGGGTAGAGGGATCTCTATTAATTGGATCAGGATATCAAGGAAAACACACTTCTTCATAAGGACACTAGGGAAACAATCAGAATCCATATTCCATGACTATCTCTATGGGGCTGTTTGGTTCGGCGAAGTAAGCCGAACTGAGAAATCGTGAAATTGGCATTTTATGTATGCATTGCGTCGCACGTGATGCGTACACATATTTTTCCACTTCTTTTGTTTTGATACTTTAAAGAAGTGGAGGTTGGAAGTCGCAATTCATGATCCGTTGTTTGGACGTTTGTGAAATTTAGAAATGACAGATTCATTATGTCTTAATTATTTTAAAATGTAATTAGTTCTTAATTAAATAATAATAATAATAATAATAATAATAATTAATTGTTATCATTTAATAATAATATTGTTATTAATTATTTTTTATTTATTTTTCTATTTCCTTATTCCCTCTCTCTTTCTCTTCCAATCTTTTTCTATTCCCCAAGCATGCAACAGCAACACATTCTCTCTCTTAGTTTTCCTATTCCCCAAGCAGTCTTCTTTTTTCCCTTCAAAAAAAAAAAAAAATTCAACAACACCATACGAAAGAAGAAGAAGAAGAAGAAGAAGAAGAAGAGGCCGGAGGACGCGGAGCTCGATGCCGCCACCGCCAGAAGAAGAGGCAGGAGGATGCGGAGAAGACGACGAGACCGGAGGATGCAGAGCTTGCCGCCGCCACCATCCGCTCCACCATGCCGACCGCTTGACGCCACCACCCACCTTCGGATCCATCTCCCTCGGCTTACTTCCGCGTCCACATGCTAGTTAAAAACTTGGATGTGATAATGGACAAAATGGGTGCTTTCTTTCCGACAGTGTATTTGCACAAATCTTGTTGGCAATGCCTCAACCAAACAACGGAAGTGAACGTGAAAGGACTCAAATCTGCTAATCCTCCACTTCCGCGTTCACCAAACACGCCCTATGTCAATATGATTGCCAGTGGCAACCCAATGACTCCAACACTTTTATCAGCTTGTTTAGTCTGTACTGCACATAAAAGACAGTCACTATGACTTTGTAGCATTCCAGTTCAAGTTGTTACAGCCACCAAGGGGTGGCCCAGCTGTTGAGGCTGGTGGGGGGTTATAGGGCAGATCCTGGGTTCGAGCCCAGGCCTCAAAAGGAAAAAAAATGTTGAAGTTGTTGCTTCTTTTGAACCCCGTCTAATAAACTCCTTTCTAATGCTATCTGCTCACGTCCTTAGTTGTAAACATCTCATGTAATTACATCTTGACGTTTTTTAAATCTCTTGATCTGTAACACTGTTCACTTCGCTGTTTCTTCCAGATGGACACAGGGAGAAAGATGCACTAGCAGATTTAGAAATTGAAGAGGAAACTGAAGTAAAAGCAAAACAGATGGCAGAAGAGCCACCGGAAGAAGTAAAACCAGATCCCTCTGCCATTCATTGTTATGGAGACTCGGATGATGAACTTCTCGTAAAATTCTTTCAGCTAATCATTACATTTTTCAAACCTAGGAGCGTAATATGTTGATTCATACTCGTAACACCTTGCTTTTCCACACAAATGATGCAGGGTACATGGAAGATACATGCCTGAAATGGTGTTGAGAGCTCCTACAGTTATCCATTATCTGGCTCCCAAGAACAGAGGATGCAATGTAGATGGTTGATTTTTTAGACTTGCCTCTTAGACACTTGTAGAATTATTTATTCTATTATTCTGAGGGGCATTGTAAAGTAACTTTGTAGGATCTGTGCATAAATAGCTAGAACCATTATTTTGAACTTGCACAACTATTTTTTTCAAGAAAGTTTTCTTTGTATTTCGAAAGATATTACCTTGTGCAGTATTTGTATGATTTGATGAGTACCTCCATTTGAAGTTGGAGGTACAATTTATAAACATGAGAAGTCGCCTAAAATTATTTTATGTATGAAAAGGTTATCAATGGATGCACCAGCTAAGAATACTAAAATCTTAGTTTATTAGAACTGTGGTTAAGGCGTCATTGCCAATCCTTGAGAGGACGGCTTTTAACATATCAACATGTCATAATAAATCATGCAGGCAACGAGCAAAATGTGGTATAATGTTCTTGCAATAGTATGCTTTCAGATTTGGGATCTATTATAGGCACTACAAACAGTGTTAGGGGCAACGGAAATTTTGTTTAACTTTCAATATCCAAAATATCCTTTGAAAAAAGTTGAGGGATATCACAACTTCAAGTATAGGCCTGCAAATTTTTCTCATGTCTCTATATCTTGAACAATGTTTTTTTGTATAATTTTGGAGTAGATAGCATCATTTGAGAGTATTTTTGACGTTTCGAACTTTATTAATGGAGTTTGGAAGCTTTATAATCAAAATAGTTACGAAGACGAATGAGTGTCAAAATTTGTTGTCATTCTTTAAGTTTAATACAGATAGTTTAACAGTAAAGGACAGATTAGTACGTAGACTGTCAAAAAGTTGGTTGGTAGTCTTGTACGGTGATATCTAAACATTATTTACTTGTGTGGAATGGAGTATGCAGAGATTCGTTTGACTGACTAAACATGAAGTCACTGATAACCTTAAAACATTTCAGGCATTCTAGTTTTGATTCTTCAGGATTATGCTCCTTAGTATTCAGAACTAGCCTCTCTGTAATGTTTTTAACCAAATAATCACTGCTTTTCTTTTCTTCTGTCTGTAACAGTAATTTTTATTTCCAAGTAATGTTTCCTTTTGATATAAACAATTAGAAACATAACATATATATGAAACTTGTTCCGACGACTTCATAATATTCAGGTGATAATGAGAAAGACAGAAGAAGCAAGATTGATGGTTTGATTTCTTTCATTAGCTAGCCACATGCATGCTTTCTTTCATGCACAGTTAGCAAAGGAATGGTAATAACATTACATAAAAATATGAGCTTTAAATATTTAAATATTCGCACCATTCCATCCGAAATATGGATGTAACTTCATATTTGTATTATTCGAACAATACCTCAAAAGTATTCACATAATAAACCAACAGTTAGAATTTTCTTGGAACTTCATGCTGAACTTCTGTTCTGAAATTTAGAGTCTAATTTAGTAATTTTTCTAGCTTGGCATATAATTCAGCCGAATTTGGATCTGCTTTAACTAAATAGATATTTTTCATCTTTGAATATAATTCACTATATACGAAAACAAATATACATTACAAGGGGAAAAAAAAGTTAATACAAAGAAGGAAATGTCTTTATCATATTTGACTGTTAGAAGCAATCCAGTTGAAGTCTTCGGACAAGAGCTGATTGGCTGTCTGACATCAAAACTTAACAAGCAACTGTAGTTTCCTGAACAGCAACTTACGGGTAGGACTGGAAAACGATTCAAACAGCTCGCGTTCGGCTCGGTCTAAGTTCGGTTCGAAGCTCGTTCGTGGATTGGTCGGTACCGAGCTCGATTATTTTTTTTATTTTTATTTTTCCGTTCGAAGGGACGTTCGAACCGAGTTCGACTATAGGTTGTTCGATTCGATTTTGTTCGCGAACGGGCTCGAACTCGGTTCGATTTATCGTATTATAGCTTTTTATAGTATGTCTAATGTATGTATATGTTGGAAGCAAATGACACACCCCTAAACAGGGGTGAGCATTTCGGTTTTGAACCGAAAATCGAACCGAACCGAATAAGAGATTCGGTTCGGTTTTAAAAAAATCGGTTCGGTTTCGGTTTTGAAAATACTAATTTTTTTATTCGGTTTCGGTTTTGAGTTTCGGTTTTGGTCCAAAACCGAATAAGAAAAATTTAGTTTATATATATATATATATATATATATATATATATATATATATATATATATATATATATATATATATACAATAGGTATATAGAGGTATATACTATAGGTATATATACCTATATATATATATATATATATATATATATATATATATATATATATATATATATATGTAAAAAAAATATAGGTATATACTATAGGTATATAATAAATATATCTAGGTATATTTATTTATTATATATATTAAAAAAATACAAATAAATCCAAAAATCGAAAACCGAACCGATTTAATTCGGTTCGGTTCGGTTATTGGCAAATTCGGTTCAGTTTCGGTTTTGCTTATTCTGTTTCGGTCCAATTCGATTTTCGGTTATTCATTTCGGTTGGAACCGAATAAAGCGAATATTAACCCCTACCCCTAAAGTCTTCTTTTATCTATTCTTCTATATAATAAGAAAACTTAGATGGTGAAACTTTTGAATTCCGAAAATACCTTTAAATACTTATACTAATTAAAAATAGTTCATTAATTTTAATAAGGACAACTTAGTAATTAGGAAGACTACCATTTGGTCTTCCTAAAGAGTCTTCATAAACTAATTAAAAAAATGTTAAAATACGTGCAAGACACGTGCACATATGCTAGTATCAATTAATATTAAATGGTAACCGGTAAGTAAAGTCAGGTTGGTTCCATAGGACCATAGGTCCATAGCCACACGATGGGTACCACCATTAGCATAGCCACACATTGGGTCCATAGGACCATAGCCACATGTTAAGTTTGGAGTCTCCTAGTCTCCCATGCTTTCATTGAATGAGAGGTACTTTTCCCAATGCATAATTTTGTGCTGAAGGAAACTTAAGTTCCCACTGTCTCCTAGTCTTCCATGCCTAGGAAACGACAATTGAATGAGGCACCTCTCCCAACTAGGGCTGGCGATTTTGCCCTGGTACCCTCTATCCTAGCCGGGTACCCTGTACCCTCAGGTGCCCACGGGTACCCTCTACCCTAGGAGGGCAAGTCCTACCCTCACCCTCTTGGAATTAGGGTAGGGTAAGGGTTTTATTTTGTTACCCTAGTACAATAAACCGGGTACCCGTCCTACCCTCTACCCTGTAACCCTACCCTACCCTGAATCACTACCTTGCCCACTACCCTGTAAATTTGTGCTTTATAATTTTGTATAGTCCCACACTCCCACTGTAGTTACTACTACATACTTGTATAGTCCCACACTCCCTCTGCCCTGTAACCCTACCCTACCCTACCCTGAATTACTACTACATATTTGTAGTTTTTTGTAATTAGTTAGTACTTAGGATTAGGAGAACTACATAGTGCTTGATCCTAAGGAGTCAGGTCTAGCCCCCTCCTTGGGTATGTACGCAGCCCAGGTTCCACTATATAACTGGGTTCAGCGCCTTTAGTAAAAAAAATATATTCCCCCTGTTATTTCTTGTTAAGTTATTATGATTTTTGAATGTTGTAAAAATCTTAATATCAAGGTGTTTACTAGCAAAAAAAATGATTTTCAAAGTTAAAAAAACTAAAATGGCAAGGGTAATACCCTTACCCTACCTACCCTGACCCTCAGCTACCCTGTGAGGGTAAAGGGCAAGGACGGGTAATGGGTATTGATTTTTTGGAAGAGGGCTACCCTACCCTACCCTCATGACTCCTCTAGGGTATCAAAAAAATGTCAATATCCTACCCTGCCCTGCCCTCTTCCTGCCCTTACCTTACCCTACCCTACCCATCGCCACCCCTACTCCCAACCCTTAGATCACACAGTTCACACTATCTCCTAGTCTTCTATGCCTTCATTTAAATAGACCTCTTACATTGATGGATGGTAATTTCTCGGGACATAAGTTGTAAAGCATCATTTCTTTGAAGATTAAAATCTCAAAGATGAAGAGAAATGGTCATTTCCAAGATCGGTCTTGGCTCGGGTTCAGTTCGTGTTCGTCCGAGCTCGCGAGCTAAATCGAGTCAAGTTCGATCCTTTCGAATTTCTAATCGAACCGAGTTCAAACATCATTTTTTGGCTCGATCTTAAGCTCGGCTCGATTCAAACTCGTTCGATAGTTTAGTCAAACCGAGTTCGAACACTCTTTGTTCGAGCTCGTTCGTTCGATTTTTAGCCCTACTTACGGGCAAAAGAGGATCTTTAAATGGTTTACTTTACTGGCTATAAGCTCATTTGGCTAAAGAGAGCCTACAAAATTTTCCATATTTAGGAAACTATATCACTTAGCTTTACATTCATCTCCTGATAACTGTACTTAAAAAAGCCCAACCTGACAAATTTCCCAGAACACAGCAAGAATAGTTATCATTGAAAGGAATTTCCATTATAGATTGAAATTTTGGATGAGAGGCTAGCATAAAATGCCCCCTAAGATTTGGTATTCATTGTTTCTCTTCTTCAATAAGCGTTTAATTTTGGAGTTCCAGCCACGATTCGAGGTGTGTGATAAAACAACTAGGACGTCGTGAAGCGTCGACGAGAGTTGCAACGAAGACGATAGATGATCGATGGCTGAACCGGGACTCAAACTAAGCCAAATAGCAGTGGCAGTATAACGACGACAATATAACAAAGGTATCAGACTTTGGGTGCCTCATTCTAGGACCTATTCTCGGGGTCTAGCGGTACACCACAGTATACTAGTAGTACACTGTCTATCGAAATTCATTTTAGACGTGGACACAAGTCGACATATATTTTTGACCGTGTGATCAAATCTGGACTAATTTAGGAATTTTCTAATCATAAATTAGGATTACTTAACCTATGTACAGAGGCTAAGGGGAGTTGCCAACAAAAGCTCAAGGAAGAGATTCAAGGAGTAAGTCTACATAAATCTAAGAAAAAGTTCGTACTTTGCTCTTAGGGATCATCTTTCGAGATAGATCAAAGAGAAGATTTGTTCAGGTAATCGTCTTCTTGGAAGATCATTACAGGGTTAGGTGAGTGATTTCAATTGTAATATTCTTCTTTCTCGAGATTGATGAGGGGTTGAACTTGGGGGCAACGATCCAACATATTTGTATTTAATCTTGTATTTTTTTAGATATATAGATTGGGATTTATCCAGATGACATAGTCACCGAAAATATGTTGTGTTTGATCTATCTTGGTGCTTACGTGAGACGGTAGTTTGATATTTTCAGGTGGGTTGGCATCGCTTTTACGCTATTTTGCATCGACAATGGGTATCAAAGCTCTCAGGTTCTCGAGATGGAAGATGCTACGTACCATGTCTTTGGAGCAGATGAACATATGTGTGGTTACTCTCAAAGGGGAGAACTGGGTGATCTGAAAACCAAGGATGAAAAATCTACTATGGTACAAAGATTTGTGTGGTTCGTTAGAGGACGATAACGCTAAGCCACCGGACAAATCTGTTGATGGCTGAAAAAAGTTGGATCAGAAGGCTGTTGGATTCATCTGCCAATGGCTGGACGATTCGATGTTTCATCACATGTCCATGGAGAGTTCGGTAAGAACGTTATGAGAGATCTTGCATTCAATGTACGAACGAAAGACGACTGTGAATAAGATGTTGTGCCTCGGTGACACAACATCTGAACGAGGTTCATGATATCATCAATCAATTGTCAGCGACAAAATTGTGATTAAGGATGAGATTCGGGCCTTACTGCTTTTGAGTTATCTGCCAGAAAGTTGAGGATGTTGGTGGTATTTGTGATCAACTTTGCGCCTAACGAGTTGTCACAACGGAGGCAGTAAAAAACAATTTGTTTAACGTTATAGTTACAACCGTCATAAGAGTCCGCTTTGGTAGCTTTCCACGAGAAGGTAAGGCTCAAGTAACCGTCAAAAACAAAAGAAAATTCTAGGAATCTTGCGAGTGTGGAGCGCAAGGATGGCCGCTATCATTGTGGCATTTTCTCTGGCACACCAAGCATTAAGATACAAACTGAGCTACCTCTCGCTTCATGCCATACCACCATACATGCTCTCTCAGATCTCTGTACATCTTGTTGGCTTCAGGATGCATAGAGTACTGAGAGCGATGCGCTTCCTGGAGAACCTCCTCCCGAAGCTCTCCACTCAAAACACACAATCTAGTACCGTGCCTCAGCGATCCATCTTTGGCTATAGAGAAATCGTCTAGCAGCCTTGTCTGTACCTGCTCCCTGATGCTCCTCAGGGTCACGTCATCAAACTGTGCTGATCTGACTCTCTCCATCAACTCAGACTGAATTTGTAAACCCCATATCCTAATCTCCACCCCCGGAACGATCACCTCGATACCCAAACTATCCAGATCGGCCAATAGATGACGATTTGCCATCAAATACATAGCGACTGGATACATGCTCAAGGCATCTGCAACTACGTTGGCCTTTCCTGGATGGTATTGCAAAGAGATATTAAAATCCTTCGTCAGCTCAAGCCACCTCCTCTGCCTCATGTTCAATTTTTTCTGGATGAATACGTATTTCAAGCTCTTGTGATCCGTGAAGATCTTAACTCGCTCTTCGTACAGATAGTGCTTCCACAGCTTCAAAGCAAAAATAATAGCTGCTAACTCCAGATCATGGGTAGGGTAGTTCTTCTCGTGAGGGCATAATTGCCTGGATGCATAGGCAATCACCTTCCCGTGCTGTTGAAGAACACAACCCAAGCCCTTCCCAAAAGCGTCACTGTATATCGTGAAACCACCAGTCCCAGATGGCAATGCCAAGATAGGAGCTGTAGTCAACCTCTTCTTCAGCTCGTCAAAGGCAGCTTGACACTCCTCAGTCCAGAAGAACTCCACGTCTTTCCTGGTGAGTCTAGTCATCGACTCGGCAATCCGAAAGAAGTCCTGGACGAACTTTCGATAATAGCCTGCTAGACCCAGAAAGCTTCGAATCTCTGCAACTGAACTCGGTGTGGACCAAGAGTACTCAACTGCTAAAATCTTCTTCGGGTCCACTGAGATTCCATGCTCAGTCACAACATGTCCCAAGAACTCTACCTGCTTCAGGAAGAACTCGCACTTCGATAGCTTTCCATAGAGTTGTTCCTTTCTGAGAGTCTCTAGCACATATGGTCTCGCGATGTTTCCAGGAACACCCGTGGCCAACCCTCCTATGACCTCATCGGGTGGTCCGTAAAAAGTAGTGGATAGATCATCATCATTGCCTAATATGACAACGGATCCAGTCAGGATTGGAGCAAGTACCACTTAGACATATGTTAGCCATAACCAAATTTATATCAACTATAAATACATGTAATAGTCATAAAATGAGACATAACAAAGTATATAAACATGCAAGTAACCAATGAATAGTAATAAGCAACTGCGTAAGAAATAATGACAATGTAAATAAATTGCTAATCATGCTAATCAAGACTAAAGCATAACTAATCATGTCATGAATTTATTAAAAAAATTAATCTAAGTGATTGAAATACCGTTTTCTACATGTGGATAGTTAGGGGGTAAGATTCGGTCAACCGCACGTGTTGTGTGCGGCTAGTATTAGTCACAAAAATACTGGGATGATGATGGGTAGCCCAAAAGATTACTAGGGTATTTCTTCCGCCCAAACTAGTACTCACAATATCTAAGTCACGACAAGGAATAATCGTAAAGTCATATATAAAGTCATAAGTCTTAGAATATAGTTATGGAGTACTAAGTGTAAACTAATAGTGTCACAAAATCATGTTATGCTAACTACACAAGCATTTATAGCAATATTTAAGAAATCAATTACATAAGTGTAGAGTAATTGCCTTAAAAGGTTGCTGTCGACGTGAACTATACGACAAAAAATATTAGAAGCTAACAACCATAATTAATTCCAAAGATAATATGATTCCGACGAAGATCATAACGTCCCAATAATTTCGTCGAAGACTAACTGCGTAATAATTCCAAGTTATGCAAATAAGATTGTCCAATTTCGCCAAAGTTCGTGATCAAGATAGAAGTCAACGTTCAAGGAGTAGGAAACGTACAATTATTCATGATCAAGATTTGATCAAATTATCCAAAAGGAATTGATTAAGGATTAGTCTTGGGGACAAATATTTATAGCTAATAATATTTAGCCAAAGGATGACATTGAGAAACACTTTAGAATTTCCAATATTATTTTGAAGGCTAAGGCTAAATATTAATTTATAATACAAGCCCAAATCAAATAATTAATCAAATATTATATAGGGCCCAAAGCTCATGGTTGAAATATAGAAATATTTGTGTAGCATCCACTACCAAAAGAACACCAGATAGGTTGGGTTTAGTAGTATAATACCCAAATTTATTCTTATCTTAATAATTTTAGATGCATGATAATAAGTTTATAGAACTCAATTTGATAAGGTTGGAGTTTGTAAAAGCATAGAGAATAAATTTTATATCTATTTAAATTTAATAATTTTAATTTTTTATATACATAAATATGTTTTTAAATTTTGTAATTAAGTAATATATTTATATCTTTTTGACTTATAATCTTTAACCGTGCATATTACTATAACTTATTTGGATTAGAACTTTAGGTTAGAATTTTATTTTAGGTTTAGATCTATATTAATTTTGTTATTATATAATAACTTTAATTAATAGAAAAAAAACTAAGATTTGTAATCATAGTTATGATTGGATTCCAGAAAATTTAAATAATTTATGTATTACATATTATCACCTATTTGAACATGATTACATGCACACACACACACACACACACACACACACACAAATATATATATATATATATATATATATATATATATATATATATATATATATATATATATAAGATAAGAATCCAAATCCAATTCAAATTTATCCTTTCAAATCTTCTAATTCTAATCATATCCAAATTAACTATCCATGTCTATTAGACATAAGTACTTAATTAGGTTGATGGCAATAGATCGTGGTTAGACTCTGTTGGACTTCGGGCTCACAACTCAGTGTATATGGACGAATATCAAGCAAGTATACCTTATTATATTTACAGTTTATTGTATTTGTTTTTAGCATGTTATTATTTTATTTCATATTTGTTTTAATTTTATATGTTATAAACTGTGCGTCCAAGTTACACTTGGGTACAAATGAATGTGTTAGTCATTCTACTTGTCTTTTCTTTATTCTATGTGTGTTGACTTATTTTCAGCAGACTACTCGATATTGTAGAATATTCTAATATCTACATGACCTTGACACACTTGACACGGTATGATATTAATGATAGGACACAAGCCATCGTATCCGACTGATGATCGATACATATGGGATGTGTGGTAGCTAGATATCGTAACTGCTATGATTAGTGTTTTAGAGACTCAAGCAGTTATAAAACTGGACAAGTTATGGACATGATGGTCAGAGACTTCGGTGTTGGCCGAGTTACTGATGTCAACGAGATCCCAATCGTTAAGAAGGTACTACAGATGGTAGCTAGGGTCGATGTGGTGGTTGGACGAAGGAAGATACAAAGTAGCCTGGGGAATTATAGATCAATGACGAGAGGAAGCATTAACTGAATTGCGGGATGACATGCATGAGTCCAGTTGATGAGTCATGGGGGTCCATACCTCTCATCATACTGGAAGGGGTATTTGTTGGGGTTTCCATGCAACCTCGACTCGAGGTGTGCGGAAAAATAGTTCGAGTATCATGAAGCGTCGATGAGATTTGCGACGAAGATAACGGAGGATCGATGGCTGAGCCAGGCCTCAAACTGAGCCAAAACAGCAACGACAATATACCGGTGGTGGTATACCGAAGGTACCAAATTTTGGGTGCCTCGTTCTAGAACCTCTTCTAAGGGTCTGGCTACGATATACTAGCGGTATATTGCTTGTCAAAATTTGATTCAGACATGTGTCACGCTCCGACTCCACAAAATCGTTCGTCCTTGCATCAATTTTTGCCGAATGGATCGTCCTTGCTGGAGCGTGATGTTGTATGAGTCTGAAGTTGCACTCGTACAAGGTAAGATGATAAATCGCATAATTAAGGTTATCTCAAATTATATTATTTACAGCGGAAAAAACTGAGTCATATTGAAGTTAAAGCGAAATAATCTCTTTATTGATAATGAAGCTGATTATAAAGGCTCTCAATAGCCCCAATGGATATGCCAGATTGGCCTACAACACTCATGATCTCTCTTATTCACAAAGGATCTAGATGTTTAATACATCATGTCTTATATATCCAGGCAACATCCTTGGCTGAACATCTTCATGTTGCAAGTATGAACCCTGATGCCTCAACACGTCCAAGCCACTTCGTACCGGGGGGTTGGGGTATCAGTGCATATCGGGCACTAGTGAATGGGGAAACCCACTCTCCTAAACTGACACTAAGTAATTATGTGAAACATGCAGTCTAACATAGATAATCTTTCTATTTTGCCGTATGATTACTTTCATGACATATTATGAAAACAAGAAAGCATGTATACCGCGTCGCTTCGTAGTGGCTTCTTATCCATCTGATGCACTCACCCTTGTACTGATGCAAGGTGAATACCTAACATCATTCCCTGTCATGTTAAAGGTAACATTAGTAATAAAAATGTGTAAAGTTTTGTGTCCCTGCACCAGACATTTTTAGCCTCATAAAATATATGAACATAGTATTTATGCGCATCCTCGCGACCAAATGGCTAAGGCTGCAAGCAGAGAGTATCACTAGCTATACTTGAATCCTATAGACGCATTCATCAACCATTCATTTTATTCTATAAAGCGAGCTCAGCATATACTGTAGCTCCCCTTCCCGAATTTTTTTGGAATATTATTATTATTATTATTTATTATGATTGTTAATTAATATTATTATTTTATTGGTTATATTATTTATTGTCAAATAAATATAATGTATATGTGTATGTGTATATAAATATATACGATGTACGTGTATATTTGTATGTATATATACATAAATATCTTATATTATAATATATATATATATATATATATATATATATATATATATATATATATATATATATATATATATATATATATATTATATAAGTGATTATATATATATATATATATATATATATATATATATATATATATATATATATATATATATATATAATAGTCTATGTGTGTGTGTATATACACATATAAATATTTTTTTATGTATATATGTATATATAAGTATACAAATAAATACGTATATATATACGTGTCTGTGTATGTGTACATATATATATTTATATTATGTAAGTGTATGTATGAATAAATATTGTATACGTGTATTTATATATAAATATGTATTATATAGATATTGTATATGAGTATATATATATATATATATATTTTTTTTTTTTTATTTTTTTATTTTTATATATATATATATATATATATATATATATATATATATATATATATACATAGATATCGTAAAAGCGGGTATATATATATAAATAATATATAGGTATGTATGTGTATATATAAATACATATCATAGGGTGTATATATAGCTATCTATATATATATCGTATATATATTGTATATGTATTGTGTATGTATTGTATATATATATATATTATATATATATATTTATATATATATATATATATATATATATATATATATATATATATATATATATATTAATAAAAAGAAAAGAAAAAAAAAGTATAAGAGAAAGAAATAGCAGCCAAGAGCCAGGCCTAGACCAGCTGAGCTCGGGCTCGAGCCAGGCCCGGCCCATGACAGCTGCGGCTAAAACCCAACAGCACACCTTACTTCATTTGGTCACATACAACTCGGCCAACTATGTAGAGCCATTATACAAAACTATTGATTGAGCAAGAAAAAAAAAAACCAACGAAAAAGAAAACCCACCAGCACTAAGCTTTCCCAGCCAAGCCCAAGCCCACCCAAACTCACACGCCTGTGTTCCCAGGTCAGGCCGACCCGAGTATGTACACAACAGAGCTACATATATAATTGTATATATGCAGAGAGAGAGCGGAAGAGAAGAATTCGATTGATCGAAACCCTAACACAACTCCTCCAACCACTTCGCCGCGACCATCCCCTCACCCAGGCGCAGCCCTACGCACGCGCACGTGCCACCGCGCGCGGCCAAGGTCGCTGGAACAGCGCGCGCTCAGGCGCACACGTGAGTCGAAGCAACAGCAGTAACGGCAACGCCGAGCCAACTTCGCCGTGGCGGTTCTTCCTCCACAGATCATCGTTTCTCGAAACGATTGCGCTGGTACAATCCCAACCCTACCCCCTTTGAATTCCTCTATATAATTTTATTTGGTTCGCGGTATATGCATCGCACATCGAGCCCAAAGACGGGGCGAAAGTCTGTCCTAAAACAGAACAGTTGTTTGGGTTTAAACACTGTTTTGGAAGGCGAATTCCCGTCAGTCTGTCGACAGTTTTGGGAAATTATTTAAGAACATTCCTAGAGAACCAATACGGCTCTGCAACCCACTTCGCAGAAGTCAACGTGATTGACCGAGCGTCGAGAAATCGACGTCTAAAAATGACCAAAAACCTGTTTTTCAAAACCTTAGAAAATAGAAAATCACTCCGATACCACGTCCGTCCCGCCATTTCGGGCGACGTAGTCGCGCACCGGAAGGATCGAAAGCTGCGTAACAGCTTCATGGTCGTGTGGGCTTTGACGAAATTTAAATTGGTCGCGTGTGCGCGACGAATTCGACGCGTATCCGTCGGAATCTCCCCGTATCCGTCCAATGCAAATTCAGTCATAACTTTGTGCACGCTCGTCAGATCAAGACAAAACTTATGCCAAGAGAACCGTATCATTTTTCTGGTCCTGTATGCCAAGTTTGGTCCGATTCTGAGACCGTTGATAAAATCGTCGTTTTGCGGGCCCCACGGTCCCACTCAACGGGCGATTTTGTGCACGGCCCGCCGGAATCCAACTTTGGACATACGGTTGGGTTCGTATCGGAAAACTGGATCCGTAGACATATAGTTTGATGACTTTAGAGACCGTTGACTTTGGCACACTTTTTGGTGCAAAGTGGGTCCAACGGCGGACACCGTTTTGGCCCAAAATTACCGTTTTGCCCCTGTGTCCAGAATTGGACGTAAGGACAGGCAATCCTAGCTAATTGGACTATTCTAAGATCATTGGTATTGTTTATTTCAGCTTTCGGGGACTGTTGTACGGGTTTTGACTATAGTGGCACATTGAGTAGTTCAGATTGTCGGTTTCACCAGCAAAGGACCACAGGCGAGTACAGTTTATTGTCTGTATTTTGATATTGATCTTTACTATATTTCATTGATTAGTCATTGGTTATGTGATTATTTTCTATTATAAATTATTGAGTCGGGATTGAGAAGTACCAACGATGTGTGATCTGACCTTAGACAGTGTAGACAGTGTAGACAGTGATTCATTATATCTTGTAGATAGTGTAGACAGTGATTCATTATATCTTGTAGACAGTATAGACAGTGATTTATTTATTGCAAAGTAGACAGTGTAGACCATTATTATTACTGTATTTAAATTATGTAGATCGTGATTATTATTCTGTAGACAGTGTAGCTTTATACAATGTAGACAGTATAACTTAGACAGTGTAGACAGTGTAACTTAGACAGTGTAGACAGTGTAACTTTAGACAGTGTAGACAGTGTCGCATAATTGTCCCGAGACCGATCACATATCAAAGGTACTTCTAGCAGTTGGGGAAAGTCTGTTGTGTCTATTTATTTACTATTAGTTTTCTGTATTTTCTGTTTATTTTCAAAACTCATAATTGATGTCTAACCTTTGTTTTATAGTCATCTTCTTTATTTGAAATTGCATTCAGTGAATTGCGCTCGTTCCATTCCTGACTGGAAACCAACATTTTTCAGGTTAGCCGTGAATTCATTTAGCTTGGGGCGCGACGGGTGTACTTGCAAACGAAAAGCCTAGAGACTATTTAGAATAGATGAGTTGTAGTCATTGTACAAGTTTATGTTTTTTTTGCAAAATGTAAAACCTGTGATCATTGTAAATTAAATTAATTATGTGAATGAGCATTATTTGTGATTTTGATCTTCATGGCCGTGACAGCGTTCTACCGCCGACACTGCGGCGTAGGCTGGCTTGGACACGTCTCGTATCCATTTAAAAAAAAAAACGGGTGCGGGTCGTGACAAGTTTTTGTGGTGGCCCATGCAGGTCTGTCTTCGCAAATCATGCGAACTCGTGATAGTACTCAAGTTAGTTGTACTATTGCGAGCCTGCGACTAGAAATGCTCATTCACGAATTAGAAATTAATTTAATTTAATTTACGAGAAGGACTAAGACTAGGAGTCCCTTATACAAAGTTACCGATGGGTAGTCTAGGTCATGCAATGTAGATAGGGAGTTATAAATTTTGATAGTTTATCAGATCCCCATAGGTACATTATTATCTCTTGATATGACGATGTAATCTAATTTGGATAGATTATTTCCTTGGTAAGGCAGGGCTTCGTAGAATTAATGATCTAGCCTGATAGGTTATTCAATTCATTCTCTCGCCTCTTAGATATCATCTTCATATCTTAGTCGAACTGCCTATTTAGTTTCTATTTGCCCTAGGAATTAATATTTTGTATAAGTTCTGATTTTGTTATCCATATACGGACTTCGAGTTAGTTTCGATTCAAGTTTGTCCCTCAGAGGCTTGAATTTCATATGGAAGAGTTAGAATGTTTGTATTTCTTTTGTCCTCAGTTATTCCCTCCTGTGCAATCGTTTATCTTAAGGGTTGTGACTGATAGGACAAATGCGTACGCTTTATTTCATGGGCAATTTGTTTGAATCTCTAGGGGCTCATGGGTTTTACGGATGTTGTTAAAAGAATATTAGTTGACTCATGATGGCAGGACAGCAGCGCACTGTCGCCATTTATTTGAATTATAGAAACCATAGATTCACTACAGCCAGCAGCGCACTGGCGAGACACGACCCCTAGAATTGAAACTAGTCTAAGAAAATATAGGTTATAGAATATTTCTAAACTATGGCCAGAGGTCCTCTTTGAACGTAGTTACCCTTGTGCCAGGTAGAGTATCTGATAGGATATCACATCTGAGCCACGGAACCAAGGGTTTACCATCGTACGAGTATACGGGCGAGGCGTAATCCTCGGTAAAATTATTTCAGACGTGATTATAAGTTTGGGATACCATAGAGGATAGGGCAATGCCATGCATGTCCCATAAGATCCAAAGCCAATATTAGTGGAAGCTCTGTAAGTTAAGTAGCATGTCTCCCAACCTAGCATTATGTGGTCCTTGTGATCTATTGACGAGGTAATTGACTGACACTAATAAGTTACCAAGAATATAGACTCCAGAGTTCCATAACCCGTTAGTTGACCAAGACCTTATGGACAGGAAGATTTTAGAAAGATTGTATAAGCAAGGACACCAGGTAAGTTTTGATTCTCTCTAAACTCGAACTACTTGTGCCTCTTTTCAAAAATCTCACGTGCTTGTATCTTGACTATCTTGACCAACGCTGCTATTACAGCTTAGTTTTTGCAAGCTTACTCTGTTCTCGAGCTTGATTCAAGGCATATGTTTAGTGGGGACGCCTGCTAACTTATTGTCTAATCAGAATCAGTGTATTATGGTCTGATCAACCATGATGCATTTGGTTCGCACTTTATTTAATTATCCTACGTGGATTGAGATGTAGATGTCTCTAGGGTCTCATCCACGACTGCTTTGACAATTCCTCTTGAATTACACATTCGCCTTTGAATCACGTAATTGTATTCGGTGACATCTCTCTCTTGAACTCCTTATTATTTTGTCTTCCACCGATTAGAAAGACAAAAGCTCGTAATTGATAGATAGATACAGAGTATTCCCATGGCTATGATAGTTGTATATGCAAGTGTAGCTACCAACGGCCAGCTCTGTAACTAGAACCTTGCCTTGAGTTATTCGTCCTTCCTTCGACACTAAACCTACTATCTTGATCTTCTAGTCATTGGAGTCCGAGAATGATTAGGGTTTTACCCTTAGTCGAAATGTCTACCTAGGAGACAACCTATTCTTTAGAGACCAAAGGTTGCGAGTCTCTAATTATTTGCCGGAAGCTTGCCTTAACTAGCAACCCTTAAGCCTTGAACCAACCCTTCCTCGACCGAAGCCCACAGTTAGACATGAGATGAGTGGACAATAGGGTAATCATTTACCGTGACACTCCTCCCGAGATTGGTTTCCAACAAATATTACTCTAGTTATGTAAATGTTTGATATTAAGACCTAACTAGTGTTGGAACACCACAGTCACTTGTTTAGCTAATACCATAGATTAAATACCCTGTCAAATTTACCAGTTGTTAACAACAACGCATGATCACTACAGCCTATACCACTAGAACCCTTATGACAATAGTCTGACAGGTTTGACACAACTAGAGATTCACGACTCAGTTGTTAGAAATCTCTTCATAGGACATGCCTTGGAGCTGGTTACCCCGTCGATAACTTTTGTACACTATGGATGGGTATCTTCCTCTATGTTATCGACCATGTGTTATTGCACACACTCGTTTTCCATTTATTGAGGGACGATCCTTGACTTGACTTAGATCTACCGTATTCCGTTACGCCGTGCCTCATCCTTTATTAACAAGAGCCGAGGTACAATATCTGGACTTTGGAATTTTTCTGACCACATCATTCCTAAAACCATATCCTAGTTTCTAAGGTGGGTAGACTGTAAGCCTCCTAAAATTTTTGGGAGTATATGAAGATTACCGATTGACTAGAATGATTTTCCACTGGGGTGATGATTAGTGCCCTTGGACTCCCACTTTTCAATTAGATCATTTTGTGTCCCCGGCCGTGTCATTAATATCCGGAGCACGAGACCAGTTGTTACCTTCCAACAAATTTTATATGTAAGGTCTAGACGAGTCCACCTTCATCTAGGTATATCATGTCCCACTCAAACACGTCCCCTTGTACTCTATTTTTATGGTACGACTTTCAGGTAGAAAGGACTAACTATAACCCTTACCATGGTACCGGTAAACTTCTCGATTATGATTAGGGACTCAACTTCGACTTGAAACCTTCAACCCAATATATGGTTGTGATCGACTCGAGCCCACTGCGCACATGTCACTAGTGTGCCACTCAATGGTGTCTTCTCGTGCCACTTAAACACAGAAGTCACGGAAGGTACACCTTTAGGGCTTAGAGAACCTATTTAACCAACCCGACTGTCCAACTAGCTCAACCACTTGGGTTGAAACCTATTCTAGGTTACCCTAAACTAGTAGACATAGTTTTATCTTGAGATCTTGTTCAGTCCTTATAGATTGAAGTCCAAGGTTCATCCAACCGACGACTGATGCCAATTGGGGAACCCATTAAGACCCAGTAATACCCATTCATGCGTACCACCATAAGTTGTACTATAAAATCGAACTTTCTGAAATAGGTACCTATACCCATTATGTTGTCTTCCCTTCTTAGAATGTGAAGTCATTCGTAACCCTTCCCATCTACCTGGAAGTCGCGATGCGACTTTGTATTGTATTTATATTCTTTGCTCGTTCATTTAAATAACCACGGAATAGATCGCAATCTTGATTTCTCAAATTCTGTTCTATCATGAAATCGTGCTTAGTTTTAATTTTGATAACGGGACTTTCGTAGTGCATAGGTTGCAAGCCTCTCTAAGAAACGAAGGGTTCTTCGACTTAGCAAGTGACTGGACTAGAGTAGCCCAATCTAGCAAAATAGGTCAATGGCTCATAAACTTTCTTTCAGTCTGTATCATTGGATACTCTCTACCGCTCTAGGAACTTCTTATTCGCCTTTGATTATTTTTTCTTATCTTCCTGTCCTTCCCATTGTAGGGTGATGAATGGTCATGCTTATTAGAATTTACCAATATTTCTTAGCTACTTGTGTAAATTTGTTGCTTGCTAGATTTTGGGTTGTTTAATAGATGGGAGAGGATTATAGAGGCCAATAATAATAGATATCTATTTGTGGCAATTTAAGCAAGTAGTAGGAAGATTATAAAGTTTTAGCGACATAGCGTTGAGGGAGTAGTGTGACCAAAGGTGGGTAGAAGTCCTCAAGGATTTGTAGTTACAAAATGGCTAGGAGGAGGATATAAATTAGTTCGAGGAATTAAAATTTAAGGAGATTAAGGTTCAGGTAAACTTCTTATTGTAAGAAATAGTTATGGATTAGAATTTCGAGGACGAAATTATTTTTAAGGTGGGTAGATTTGTAGCTCCCCTTCCCGAAATTTTTTGGAATATTATTATTATTATTATTTATTATGATTGTTAATTAATATTATTATTTTATTGGTTATATTATTTATTGTCAAATAAATATAATGTATATGTGTATGTGTATATAAATATATACGATGTACGTGTATATTTGTATGTATATATACATAAATATCTTATATTATAATATATATATATTATATAAGTGATTGTATATATATATAAATATATATAATAGTCTATGTGTGTGTGTATATACACATATAAATATATGTATATATAAGTATACAAATAAATACGTATATATATACGTGTCTGTGTATGTGTACATATATATATTTATTATGTAAGTGTATGTATGAATAAATATTGTATACGTGTATTTATATATAAATATATATTATATAGATATTGTATATGAGTATATATATATATATATATATATATATATATATATATATATATATATATATATATATATATATATATATATATATATATATATATATTTACATAGATATCGTAAATGCGGGTATATATATATAAATAATATATAGGTATGTATGTGTATATATAAATACATATCATAGGGTGTATATATAGCTATCTATATATATATCGTATATATATTGTATATGTATTGTGTATGTATTGTATATATATATATATTATATATATAGATTAATAAAAAGAAAAGAAAAAAAAAGTATAAGAGAAAGAAATAGCAGCCAAGAGCCAGGCCTAGACCAGCTGAGCTCGGGCTCGAGCCAGGCCCGGCCCATGACAGCTGCGGCTAAAACCCAACAGCACACCTTACTTCATTTGGTCACATACAACTCGGCCAACTATGTAGAGCCATTATACAAAACTATTGATTGAGCAAGAAATAAAAAAAAAAACCAACGAAAAAGAAAACCCACAAGCACTAAGCTTTCCCAGCCAAGCCCAAGCCCACCCGAACTCACACGCCTGTGTTCCCAGGTCAGGCCGACCCGAGTATGTACACAACAGAGCTACATATATAATTGTATATATGCAGAGAGAGAGAACGGAAGAGAAGAATTCGATTGATCGAAACCCTAACACAACTCCTCCAACCACTTCGCCGCGACCATCCCCTCACCCAGGCGCAGCCCTACGCACGCGCGTGCGCTGCCGCGCGCGGCCAAGGTCGCTGGAACAGCGCGCACTCAGGCGCACACGTGAGTCGAAGCAACAGCAGTAACGGCAACGCCGAGCCAACTTCGCTGTGGCGGTTCTTCCTCCACAGATCATCGTTTCTCGAAATGATTGTGCTGGTACAATCCCAACCCTACCCCCTTTGAATTCCTCTATATAATTTTATTTGGTTCGCGGTATATGCATCGCACATCGAGCCCAAAGACGGGGCGAAAGTCTGTCCTAAAACAGAACAGTTGTTTCGGTTTAAACACTATTTTGGAAGGCGAATTCCCGTCAGTCTGTCAACAGTTTTAGGAAATTATTTAAGAACAATCCTAGAGAACCTATACGGCTCTGTAACCTGCTTCGCAGAAGTCAAAGTGATTGATCGAGCGTCGAGAAATCGATGTCTAAAAATGACCAAAAACCTGTTTTTCAAAACCTTAGAAAATAGAAAATCACTCCGATACCACGTCCGTCCCGCCATTCCGGGCGACGTGGTCGCGCACCGGAAGGATCGAAAGCTGCGTAACAGCTTCGTGGTCGTGTGGGCTTTGACGGAATTTAAATTGGTCGCGTGTGCGCGACGAATTCGACGCGTATCCGTCGGAATCGCCCCGTATCCGTCCAATGCAAATTCAGTCATAACTTTGTGCACGCTTGTCAGATCAAGACAAAACTTGTGCCAAGAGAACCGTATCATTTTTCTGGTCCTGTATGCCAAGTTTGGTCCGATTCTGAGACCGTTGATAAAATCGTCGTTTTGCGGGCCCCACGGTCCCACTCAACGGGCGATTTTGTGCACGGCCCGCCGGAATCCAACTTTGGACATACGGTTGGGTTCGTATCGGAAAACTGGATCCGTAGACATATAGTTTGATGACTTTAGAGACCGTTGACTTTGGCACGCTTTTTGGTGCAAAGTGGGTCCAACGGCGGACACCGTTTTGGCCCAAAATTACCGTTTTGCCCCTGTGTCCAGAATTGGACGTAAGGACAGGCAATCCTAGCTAATTGGACTATTCTAAGATCATTGGTATTGTTTATTTCAGCTTTCGGGGACTGTTGTACGGGTTTTGACTATAGTGGCACATTGAGTAGTTCAGATTGTCGGTTTCACCAGCAAAGGACCACAGGCGAGTACAGTTTATTGTCTGTATTTTGATATTGATCTTTACTATATTTCATTGATTAGTCATTGATTATGTGATTATTTTCTATTATAAATTATTGAGTCGGGATTGAGAAGTACCAACGATGTGTGATCTGACCTTAGACAGTGTAGACAGTGTAGACAGTGTAGACATTGATTCATTATATCTTGTAGACAGTGTAGACAGTGATTTATTATATCTTGTAGATAGTGTAGACAGTGATTTATTTATTACAAAGTAGACAGTGTAGACCATGATTATTACTGCATTTAAATTATGTAGATCGTGATTATTATTCTGTAGACAGTGTAGCTTTATACAATGTAGACAGTGTAACTTAGACAGTGTAGACAGTGTAACTTAGACAGTGTAGACAGTGTAACTTTAGACAGTGTAGACAGTGTCGCATAATTGTCCCGAGACCGATCGCATATCAAAGGTACTTCTAGCAGTTGGGGAAAGTCTGTTGTGTCTATTTATTTACTATTAGTTTTCTGTATTTCCTGTTTATTTTCAAAACTCATAATTGATGTCTAACCTTTATTTTATAGTCATCTTCTTTATTTGAAATTGCATTCAGTGAATTGCGCTCGTTCCATTCCTGACTGGAAACCAACATTTTTCAGGTTAGCCGTAAATTCATTTAGCTTGGGGCACGACGGGTGTACTTGCAAACAAAAAGCCTAGAGACTATTTAGAATAGATGAGTTGTAGTCATTGTACAAGTTTATGTTTTTTCTGCAAAATGTAAAACCTGTGATCATTGTAAATTAAATTAATTATGTGAATGAGCATTATTTGTGATTTTGATCTTCATGGCCGTGACAGCGTTCTACCGCCAACACTGCGGCGTAGGCTGGCTTGGACACGTCTCGTATCCGTTTAAAAAAAAAATGGGTGCGGGTCGTGACATATACCAGAAAGAAAATCAGGTCCTCAGAAGGGATACAGCAAGATACATAATATACATGCAGGACATAATGTCACGCCCCGATCCGAAATCATCCGAATTATCGTCCTCGTAGGGGGCGTGATATCGCACGAGCCTAGAGTTGCGCTCGTGCAAGGCAAGATGACAAGTTCTCAAATGGTTATCTTTTGAATTAATATTAACAACAAAAGAAAAACAGAGTATACGAAACAATTCTCTTTATTAATATTCAAAAATGAGATTACAAAGGCTTTTGATAGCCCAACAATATATGCCGGATTGGCTACAACACTCAGGTTCTCTCTTGCCCACAAAGGATTTCATCGTTCCATACATCATGCCTTCTATATCTCGGCCGCATCATTCTTGTTGCATGTCCGAGCGTCAATACGATCGCACGCTTCAATACGCTTCGACATTCCAAGCCTCAACGCAAGCGAAGCTTCACCACGAGCCATCCATTCTCTGCACCCTGCATGAAAGCTGGTGGGGGATCAGTACGTTCGTCCTTGCATGTACTGATACAAAGACCTTTCTAAATCGACATTGTAGTATTTATGTTAAATCATGCAACTTAGCTTATGATCTTGCTATATTCTCCTTAGGGTCGATTTCATGGTATATTCAAAAGCGTAAAGCATGTTATCATGGCAAGCATGTTATTCGAATTGAATAGGCAAGCAGACAAGCAATCTCGTATTTGATTCGTGGCTTACCATCGTGGACGCACTCGTCCTTGCACCGACGCAAGGTGAATATGCCCCATTCCTTTCCTGTCATGTTATAAGTGCATCTCTAGGCAGAATCTATATGTACGGGACACATACGTGCTTACACTTTCAATCCATCGTTCCTTAGCTATATGAAGGTCTTGGCGTATCTGTGCCGGAATGGACTAAAAGAGTTTCTTACTTTCTTTTTTCTCCTTCTTTTATTTCTCGAATTTGGGTAGCCTGGCATTTCACGGGTTGGGTTGCTATCCCAAACAACCGAAATGTTACCGCTGTATACCATCATTTGCGGCTTTTTCTATCTCGTCAAGCGGTTGCTAATCGTCTTACGGATGTGCGCCTATCAAAGATATATTCCCTCCTAGGCCAAACGGTTCCAGGGTGCTCCGGCACTTAACCGTTCGAGGGAACACCCATGCACGGGTTATTATCTCAATTATCTCAAGTCCATTCCATTCGACCATGCAACGCACTATTATTCAAACAACCAAGCATAGTTTTGAGTCCGAGACTCAAACTTTATCATATCGTATTTCTTCTATTTATTTTCTATGTTCTTACATTTCATACTTCGTTTCAATGTTCGATGGCATCATGTCTCAACTCAATGTTCGTCAACCGAACGACCCGAAGGTCCCGAACACCTTTCGAGGCATCATGTCATATCCGACAGTTCTGCCACATTCATGCCATAACTGTATTCTTTCGCAACGAAGCCATCTTTTATGATCTCGTGCACGTAGTCACGTTTCGACCGTATTTCCATATTCTATGCCTTATTGCTCAATGATCATGGCTTGCACGCTAGGACGCTCGTCTATTGTCTTTCAATGTTCTAGCCTTTCTAACTCGTGCACGAAGGCACGGTATGGTTCGTGTACTAAGGCACTCGCCGAATACAGTTATCACATGTTCTTGCGGCTTGCGCATTGGGGCACTCGCCTTTGCGATATCCAATGTTCCGTAGTGACTCGTGCATATGACGTACGTTTCATTTCAATTGTTCTAACTAGTGTTCGACACACATTATCGATTTATCTTCCGATCGGACCACGTCCGTGGCGTCGATAGGTTAACTTAGCATATAATGATATATTCTGACTTATTGCATGAAGAAGTAAAAAAGAGTGTCAATCCTCCCACCTTGAGTCGATACGCCTTGTCATTTCGCCGAGTCGATGAGGCTCGATTTCATAACTTCGTTGCATGGCCACTCTTCTGACTTAGCCATTCGAGCACTTCGTGCTTCATTGAATTATACGTCCGATTTGGCTTACCGGGCCCAAGTCTCAGCCTGTCGTAAGGCGACAATTTGGTTTCGTGGACCCCTTAGTGAATAAGGCAGAATATCGACCTCTAATATTTTAGTGTAAACGTATAGCCTGCACAGAAAACAAACTAAAATCAATACTTTCATCAATTCGGACTTGCGTCTTGGTCGATTCGATTTCTTAGAATGTTCGAGCCGATTCAACGCACTCATCCTTCGGGGCAACGCGGCATTTTGTATCGATTCAACTCGATACATTCTTTGGGACAAGGCAACTCTTTGCATCGACTTAGTTCGATGCATTGCTCGGGATAACGTAACTCTTGTATCGATTCACATCGATACATTTGATTCAGCCGACGCAACTCGTTGAGTCAACGTCTCAGCGTAATACGCCGTACGGAGCGGGGCATTACAGAATATACCACTCAAAAGAAGGTTCGTCCTTGAACCAAAACCAACACTACGACTAAGTGTTTTATAGATCGTTTCACGATCTCATCTTACCAATGTTGTTCAATTTCACACTATCTTACAAGCTTTTTATTAACATTTCAAAGTCTTTCCTGCAGCTCGATTTGAATTTGTATACAACTCGATGTGGACCTGTACCTATATTCAAGGCGTCCCAAAGATATATGTATTTTGTCCAAGTCCAGTCGTAGCAAATTGGAATAAAGCTAATATGTAAATTTCAATCCTATGCTTGCCATCTCATATCTCGATCGGATTTATCTTTAGCAACTGTTCTCGAAATTTAATCGCATACATATATTCGATACATATGTGATTCATCCAATAAAGTCACTGTGCGCGATGCGATTCAAAATCGCATTTCTAATTTCGTATGTTTTGTATGGACTATCAACTCTATTCGTCGCATCGAGCCGTCGCGCATCCGATCGCAACGATCCTTCGCAACGCCTTGCATTCGAAGTCGCCACCCAACTATTCCGAGGTCTGGCTATGTAACTTATCTCGATACATTTTTCTTATCAATATTTGGGACTACGCCCGCTAGGTTACTTACCTAGACACCGTGCTTAAATTCTTCCGACGCAATTCAAATTGATATTGCACAAAGGCCACAATCTATCCGACACAAGTTTAATTCTAGTCGACGATGCTTAAGGCAACAATCGCCTTGACACGAAGGTCTTTACGACGCATCTTACATTCAATTCCTAACGAGTAGGAATTTACTAGCCAAATTCCCTACTTATTTGTCTCGCAACATCGAATATAAGTTCGATTTATGCAAGCTCAATTGTAAGGTGAATCCAAATCTAACGACACAACTCGTAAGTCATTTTCTTATCATTCTCTCTCGTGCATAGCACGATTCTCACAATCGCCTATCCAAATCACCAAGTTCATTGGTAAATTTCAAGTTTGATCGTCGACCAACATAACCATTCAAGTATTCATCCGATGAATACTCAAAATCTATCTATATCATTCTCAATCGAAAGTTGTTCCAACAATTCTCGATCGCCTAGACTTATCGTCAACATGCATCGATACATTTCTTGCTCGATGCAATTTTATATGCGACATCGCACGGGTCATCTTACGGTCTGTAACATTTAATTTTATTTGGCGGTAAAGTCTTCTAGGGTCAGCTGCCCCGAAGCTACGCTCCATAATTATGGATCATCACCGAAGGATAGTTTTCTACGAACCATGCTATATCTTATTTCGGAGCCAAATCATGTTTCGACGATTTCTATGCGACTACCCAATTTCGGACCAAACCATTTCTATCGGCACAACAGATGCGCAACTCTCCTCCGAGTAAAGTCATGCAGTACCGTCGATGATTCTGCTATTCACGACACATCTACTCGTACTGAGTTCGAGTCTATCTTATTTACGGTCGACACACGAGATGCTATACGCATCGAACAATCGTCGATGACTTATAGTCTCGTCTTACTCAATCACAAAGTTTATGATCAACCAGTTCGTTCCTTCTCGTATTGTTACTTACAAAATTTTGATAGCGCAAGGCGCAATCCGTTTTGTATCCTCACATCGTGCTTACATTTTCTTGCGTATCGATCTCGATACATCGTATCAATTTTGATAGCGTAAGGGTCAACTTTGAATCCGTTTCAGCGTCTACTTGCATTACATATGTCTAAGTTCTCCACAAACATTTTTGTACGTCTCGAATCATTTCTCGATTCGTTGTATTCCGTTATACTTTGATCGCGAACCGAGTTACCGATTATCCAACATCGTGCCCTCGAGTCATGCAAACATGCCCTCTAAGTTTCATATAACTTCGTCATGCTTACAGTGAGTCTCGTCTCGACATAACCAACTATCTTTCTTAGGCATGGCTATCCAAATCAACCAATGTTTTCATCGAAATCGTAAGTCGTGCGATTCGATTACACTTTGCATCGGCTAATATTTCTATCGAGATCACAAGTCGTACGATTCGATTTTGACTCACGTATTCTACCATTTTTGTCGAGATCGCAAGTCATGCGATTCGATTATAATTTGTATTGCCCAACATTTTTATCGAGCTCGCAAGTCGTACGACTCGTTTGTAAGTTTCAGTTTTTCTTTCCTGTCGATCCGATTTTTGCTTCAAGGCATAATCGTTCTGCTAGTCTCGATCGTCCGACCGACTTATAACTTCCGTCCGACGTATCATTCATTGATACGAGTCTCTCCTTACTACCCTAACCGATTTCGAAGAACACTTGCATCAATATATCCTCATATAAATTTCCAATCGAGTATCGGTACTCTTTCGTCTGTTGCGGACAAACCTTCCGTAATTCTCACAACGCGTCGATGCAATTCATCGCACAAGTGGTATTATCATATACCACTCAGAATCGAGTCATTCATCGCCTACGTGTATGGCATATACTGTTTGCAAAAAACAAAATTTTGTTTTATTCCAAACTTGTAAAAGAGTACAAAGTACAATAAATTCTAGAGAAGTACAACTTTAGGAATCTGATCAGAAGACGATCACTTTATCCCTTGGACTATGTGAACTTGAAGACTGTAGCCTCTGGAGAATGCAGCAACAATTTTGTAAGAGTTCTTGATCTCCCTTGATGATGATTAGAAAATCTATTTATAGAGTTCAGGAAATAACTGTTTTAGCAGTTATTCTCATGTGCGCCATACTGGATTGCGCCATATTGGATTGCGCTAACCTCCTGTTGTGCCAACTTCCATTCAGTTGTCAATCGTGTACTAACTATATTTAGACGCGTGGTATCGTATGATTGAGATACGCGTGGTCGTGTACAGGATAATATACACGTCTTGAGAGATTAGTGGCATGTGTGTCACGTCATCCTGCTTTAGAATGTAAGTTGTCACAACTTTATTAGGTTGCACGAGCTTCAGTCAATAAGTCAACATGCGCTTGATTTGAGCTGCGCCTATACACGTGGCAGCTTCTGAGTAAAAGTCGTTCAGGTTGCGCCCAGACGCAACTAAGGATTTTGTTTAGATTGTGCATGAGCGCAACTCACGAAATATACAGGACAGCTGTCCACCAACTTTTTCTTGAACGGCACACTTCACGGGATTCGAACATATTTTCCTCGTTCTCTGTTGTGTCAGTCGTCAGTATGGTCAGGTAATGATGACCATTAAGTGTCAGATGCCACGTAGGCTTTGGCGTAAAAAGATTGGGCGCAGTCTGATATCAGGAGCAATCTGATCGGTGGCACAGTCTGCTTCATATCAGTGGCGCAAGTTGACTTTTGGGGCGCAACTTGATCACTGATCAGTATATTGAAGGCACAACTTGATTTTTAGGCTCTACAAGACCCCCTTCAAAGTTTTCAAAATTTAAAGACATTGTAAAGTTTTGGAATACTTTGAATAAAAGTTTTGACTAAGTCAGGTTGCGCCGATCTCATGCAATCTGTTATGCACGATTCAGGATGACTGTTAGGATTCTGATTTTCTGGCTATAAATAATCCCCGTTTACTCCATTGTGATTTTTTACTTTCACTTTTAATCTTCTGAGAAAACTTTCGCAACCCTCTTCTTCGATCATCTTCTTGACGACATGGCCCCAAAAAGGACTACTGCTGACAAGGAAAAAGCCATCGCCACTTCTTCAACTCGTGTTCTGCCAACCCATGTGCCACAATATGTGCCGCCTTCGTCTCGTCGAGAGACAGCTAATCCAGCAATAGAAGGTGATTAAGGACGAGCAGATTCGATTTTTGTGATTTCATCAATAATTGATCTGTGCCCCTCTTTTTAGAGTGTGGTGCATCATAAACCTTGCATCACCCCTTCTTAGGGTGTGATCGCTCTCTCTTTGAATAGTGTTCATTTTTACGAATACCGTTTGCGCACAATAAAAATTGTGTCGCAACCTGAGGTGTGGCGCAACTTGAGTTTCACGTAACACACTATGTGGCGCAACTTGGGTTGTCACGCAACTTGATATATCGCGTAACTTAAGTCTCATGCAATACATCTCATGGCACAACTCAGAAAATCTGTGTGATATAAGAAATCTTACATCTTTATTTTTTGTTTCTAATAATTTATATTTATGCATTTCTCTGCAGTCAATCTCAGGGAAGACCCGGATGCAGAGAAGTTTGCTTCAACTTTTAATGTCCCAGAATACAGAGAGAATTTATCTTACGTCACTTTTCCACATTACGATGGCCCTCAAGCACGAAAGAGTCTGCTCGTAAATCAGGACAATCAAACCCTTTTGAACTTAATGAACGGTGAACCTCTGCAGAGCTTGGATACTACAGTTCACAAGAAACCTGCCTTTTTATTTGGAGATGCAATCAAGAAGACTTTCCAACCTAAGGCAAGAAAAGAGACGAGATACTTCTTAAAGGGAAATAATGCCATACATCTGCCAAAAATATCCAGGTCCATGGCATTATCTCAGTATGCTTTTGCTAGCTATCCGAGGAGGATGGCATGGGATTTGACTCCTCTTCAACAAGCAAGAGTCGTTCGAATCTATTATAAAATGGGTCCACAGAACAGAGACCTTTTTTATAGTACTTCTGAGAAATATAGCAGACTCCTGAGAGGTTAAAGACCGAGCTGTATTCCTCCTGAGGACTCCTTGCTGCTCCTTCCTGTCAGAGTACCCATTTTTGCAAATACATCTGCAAAAGCTAAGGGAAGATATCCAGACCGTGCTATTCGAATGACAGGCCTGGTAAACCCTGGAATGAAACGTTGGAGTAGCTTGTCCATATGGATTTTGGAGGAATTCAAAGACAGACTCATTGATCTGGGCCTCTACAATCCCATCTGTACTACGGTATATGGTATTCATCCAAATCCTCACATGTTCTTGGCTCTGGTAGAGAGATATAACAAAAGCACTAGGACTTTCATGACACCTTATGGAGAAATGGGGTTTGCTCTTAACGAGATGGAATATATCTCTCATCTGCCGATGGGTGACAACCCATATGAAGAATATGTACCCACAAATAATGAATTAGATGCTCTAACAAAGGAGAATCCCCAGATGATCACAATTTTTGAAGAGCTGTTGTGCCACTATAAAATCTGCTCGCTCTATTATGAAAGTGCCACTGCGGGTACTTATTATATTACAAAATGGATGCCATATCTATTCCTGGGTCATGTGTGGGAGGATAAGCCACTGGACAGTCAAGCTTGTACGCCCCGTTTCTTTGAAGCTTTTGATAGGAGTGATATACAATTATTGATGGATAAGAATAATCATGGGGATATCACTCTGACTGAGGACTCGGGTCAGTTCAAGGCTGGCAACGTTCTTCAAAGTTATCTTCGACAAGGTTACAGACCTATGTCTCCAGAAGCCCAGTTGGCGGGCTTTTTATCTTTATGGCTCCGACGCTTTGTAGTTCCAAGGGCTAGTGCAGTTGACAGGTTTCATCAGGGTGTCCTATTCGCTGCGACACGTCTTGTATTTGGATACAAAATGGATCTGCTTTCAGCCATGACCTGTCGCCTGAACGCAGGATTGCGTTCTTTTGTGGATACTATGCTGAAAGAAAATGATAATCAGTCAGATTTTTTCTGTACAGAAATGCCATTCACTTATTTGTTTGGATGGTTACTACTACACCATTCCTGCTTGATGGACCCAGATATGGGACCTCCTGATGGAGATTTCATTGGGCGTTTTGCTAATGCCCACTGGAAATATACTGCTCTTACAGAATGCCGACTTGCTCTGAACCGTGGGTCAAGATGGTTCTTTCAGTGTGTTGGGCCTCCTACAGGGTATGATACCATGCCTCCACAGATGATGGATTTAGTCGAAGAAACACTCCGTTTAAGTCCAAACATCTTTTCCTGGCTCAAAATACTCCGACCGTCCCACTTGGTTTATAGATTTGAGGAAGAATGCTGTTTGGAGCCGTATTTGCCGAGTCGATTTACACGGCAATTCGGGTATGATCAACTTCATGTAGGAAATGCGACCACTTGCCTCCAAGTTACATGCTATCTCATTGATGGGGCTAGAGCTTGGAATTATTACAATGCTCGGAGAACAAAGGCTATTTTTTCCATGCCTTACAAACTTTCCCAAGGTCCGTGTATGTTATATTCATATGCAAACTTTTATACTTCAGCAAACACATTTGCTGAAAACTTCCATCCCTCATATAGCTTTGCAACTGAAAAGATAATTAAACAAAGAAAACGCACTATTCAGTCTTTTCGAGATATAGAAGACAGGGAACCTGCTGATGTACCCCTGGAAGCATCAATTTTAATGAACTTTGCTGATCCGGTTCAAGATCCTTTAGATATATCTCTAAAGATGCAGAAAGACAAATCCCCTGTCAAAGGTTTGAAGAAGAGAAAGACTAAGGGGACAACAGTCTCTCCTCAACGGGATAATCTTCCTAATTATCCAAGGACTCCGGAGAAGAAGAAAAGAACATCACTGGTTGTCAATGAACCAGTGACCACGAGAATAACTTGTTCTCAATCAAAACAGCTACTTCTCAGTTCTTCATCAAGAGAGAAGGATATTACTCCTTCTTCTATTCAGAAACAAGGGACGATTACTGAAAGTGGAACTTCTGCTTCCTTGATTGATCCAGAAGGTACTCATATCGGGGCTGTTGCAGGGCTAAGCGCACTGATACTCAAAGAAGTTAGAAGAAGGTTGGACATCGCTGAAGAGGAACCATCTCAAGAAGGTAATATCGAAGCTGTAAAATATCTTCCTGTATTAACTTTTACCAGAGATATGTATCTCTAAATTGCTTTTTCTTGATTGCTTAAATAGATGTTCGTCCTTCTCCTGTCATTGTGACAGTAAATGTTCCAGCCAATGTACTTGCTGTAGCAGGGATAACGGTTCCCTTTCTAACTCCTATGAGTCCAAAAGCTTCCTCTCTGAAACAAGATCTACCTCCACAAGATACTTCTCAAGCTCAAATATCTACTCATTCAGGAGAAGCAATGATTGATGCATTGAATGGTTGTGATTTCGATGATGAGACTTATGATGAAGATTGGGATAACATTGCTAAAGAAAAACAAACTTTAGCGAATGTTTTACCATCGCAAGAAATCCCAATTGATAAAAATCCTTCGCCTATTGCAGACGAGGGGGATGCGAAACCTGTCAATCTTCCTGGAGTTAAGGAATCCGCAACCACTGAGCTACCTGAAGTGCTTAAGGAGATAATTGAAATAAATGAAACTCCAGTAACTTTACCACCTTCGACTGAATCAGGAGCATAGAGTAGTCAGGCTGCCATGTCTACAGAGACTCTGTCTAAACTTCAGTCTGAGACAACTAAGATGATCGAAACTCCTCATGCAATATACTCAGCCCAAGTAAGTTTCCCCACTATAAATGATTTGTTATTGCATCTTCAACATTATGAGTCATAACATACGTAATTTGTAGCAGCACCCACGAGGACTGTAGCCGGAGAAGGAAGCTCTTCTCATATTAGTGCTCCAGATGAAATACCCCCTCCTGTGAAGACTTCTTCAAATATAGTAGCCACTCCAGGGGCCCTGGCGACTAACAAATTTGTAGTGACCTCTTTCACAAGAGTCTTCTTTACGTCTCTGGAGCCTCTAGCAGTTATGGAAAGAGAAGATGTCCCTTTTAGTACTGTTAGAACTCCCACCACATTCTTAATTGAAGGCATTCAGAGTCAAGGAGACGAAGCTCAAGCTTCATTTTTAGAACATATTTTGGATGAACTAGAGAGTTCAATTAAGGCTTACAAGGAGTTGAAAGGAGGAGATATCGAGCTGCTTGTAAACACGGAATATGAAACCATGGTCCAAAAAGTAGAGATTAGTAAAGCTGATTTTGAGACATTCCTGCTGGCTTTTACTAGACAGTCTTATGAGCTAGATGTTCAAATCTCTAACATAACTGTTGTTGCTGAGAGTCATAAGACTAAGGCTATAGAAGAAGAGAAAAAGGCTGCTGATCTAAAAGTCGAAATTGCTCGACTTCAGGCAGAACTCCAAAATACCGAGCATAATATAGAACAAGAAAATCAGTTGTATCGATCTGCTGTTGAACATGTGGATACTTTGAAGGAACGAAAGAAGGAATTCGAACATCTTCAGAATGAAGAGCTAAAATGCCGAACTGCTGCTCTGCAACCTTTCGATCCGGAATCAGGACGAATTGAAGCTAGGCAGAGAGTGCTAGATTCTCGTGATGGAAGAATTCAAATTCTGAAGAAACAAATTGCAGAACTTATCATCTATCCTTCAGAGTGAAAAATGGGCAAATGCTGTTGTTCTTTTTTTCTTTCTTCAATGTACTACACCAAAAGAACAATTTTGAAACATTTTGCACTTTTGGCTTTGGAACACAATGTAAGTGTTCCTAGAAGCTGAAACACTTTTTAAATGTTACAAATTGGTTAAATGTTCCTAAAATTACTTTTTGCTAAATTTCAGTAATTATTTTATATTTTGGAACAGTTGACAAAGGTTTCTTTTTGTGTTTGATCACATGTGCTAGTCACGTGACTAAACCCAAGTGTTCCATAAGAATCAAATTTTCTCTCTCATCTTATCTGTACCCTTCTCTCTCTTGCTCTGCCCTTGGTGGCCTGCGATCTGCTCTTCGCCCCTTCCCGCTGGCGTCAATTGATTGACCACGAAGCCGCGACGAAAGAGATCGCCAAGGGCCTCGAGCTCATGACCCGCTTCCATTCGCTCCTCCGCGGTGCTGGAGGTGGGTCGGCCAAGAGTAGCGACGGCCACGGCCAGTTACGGATGGAGTCCCTGTCGCATGAATACAGGTCTTGGTCGCGGCGCTCTCGCTCCTCATGCCTAAGCCCATCGCCGACCCGCCCCCACCTGCATCTGCATCTGCATCTACAGTAGTGGTCGAGCGTCCTATGATCAATTCGACCGCGACGACGGCGGTGATGGCATCAGCGAGAGCACGGGCGCCGGTGGTGCTGGATATCACTCTGGCATGCCCCGGCCGCGAGGGGATCAAGATTTCGTCTTCGGAGGAAGTCATCGAGATCTTGGCGGCGTCAGAAGAGAAGACTCACAAGCAAGACATGAAGAGGTACATTTCCATTCTTTACATTTTTTTTTTGAACTAGAGTTTAAGGTCTTATGTGTCTAATTAAAAAAATTTAAACTCCCATTCCTCTCCATGCCATAGATCTCTTCTAAGCCAGTACACCACCTCTCCGTTGATGGATTTTAACCTAGTTTAGTCTGCCCATACCCCCCTCTCTCCCTCCCCCCATGCCCTCCCTCACCCTCCATAATCTGAAATTGATCTCTTACATACTAATTAGGGTTTTCTATATAGGTTAGGGCTTGCTTGAAATGGTTGAGGCTTTGACTCGAGCAATCAAAATTAAGGTACCTTAATCTCAACCATCTCGGTATTTATTTTCTATTTTGGACTTATTTAGGGTTTATAAATGCATAAATTTAAGTGGTTTGTGAGGACATTAAGTTACTTGATTTTGGGATACTTGATTTTGGGATATAGGTTAGGGTTTGCCCAAAGAGGAGACCGAGAACCCACCGGGGAGTCAAGACCTTGTGACTGAACTTCCTGGACAACCGGAAGTGGGGTTCCGCCACTATGCTGGTCACGTGAGGGTGGATGAGAAGAACGGAAGGGCGCTCTTCTACTGGTTCTTCGAGGCTTCATCGGGCCCTGATGAGAAGCCTTTAGTCTTGTGGCTCAATGGAGGTAAGGAGTTTGCCTCAACAAGTATTGCTCTTAGTATCTGCCTGACATAGGAAAATCCAGTTTTTTTAGCACTGTTGCACATAGGAAACACCTGCACTTCTGCCATCCATGTGTCATTCTGCACGATTCAAATCAACATATTTGCAGTCACAGATCAGGATCAGAATGGTTTAGTTGCGCGAATATTACAGAGATGAGTCTACAAAGTGTTCTTTTTTTTCAGAAAGGTAAAGTCTTTAAACTGAAGAATTTTTTTCAATGGAAAGGTGTCCAAGTAATGCGCAATATGCAACTTTTTGGACTCTTGACCCAGCTTTTTGATGTAAGAAGAAGTGGCAGAATTTACTTAAAAGTGGAGAGGCTTTCCTTTTGTTCCTCTGTCAGGATAAGTTAGTTTCTAAGTTTAGCTCATGATCCACTACTTAGGGAACAAACGGTATTCTAATTATAAAATGTATTAATGTAAGTATTGAATTAGAAGTGTCATCGGTAAATAACCTTCCCTTTTCTACATTCAGTAGCTAATTAAAAGTGCCTACCGATTCCAAAGACTTCTTAATGGACAAGGATGAAAGAGACTACTGAAACAATCCTAATCAAAGATTTGTAGCTTGAATTAATTTTAAGCTTTTGTATAGGTCCTGGGTGTTCTTCAATTGGCTATGGAGCGACGCAGGAAATTGGTCCTTTCCTCGTTGATGGAGAAGGGCATGCTCTCAAGCTCAATCCTTATTCATGGAACACAGGTCTAGAATATGCTTTTAAACATAAATATATTTCAAGTTTGCTCATGAAGTTCTTAAAATATATTGATACACTTAAACTATCCTTGTTTTCAGAGGCCAACCTCTCCTGTTGGTGTAGGCTTTTCCTACTCAAACACCACTAGTGATTACAATATCCTGGGAGATTCTCTTACAGGTAAATCAATAATTATTGTTGATATTATTATATGTCTAGGTTACAAGAGAGCTTCGTGTATGGTATAGGTTTCGCGAATTTGCATTTTATCTGAAAGAGTAACTTGATCCTTCAGAAGTTCATTCGAATATTAATGAAATCCTACTTTGCTGCTTTTTTTTTTCTTCCATGGATTGCTCTTGATTAGCGAAAGATTCTTACACTTTCTTGCACGAGTGGTACAAGAAGTTCCCATCATATAGAAAACGAAGCTTCTATATCGCGGGAGAGAGCTATGCAGGTAGGATTTAGATCTATGAATTTGCTTAGCAGCTTTCTGAAACTTAAATAGGACTTGATTAGTTCTATTTCCCATGGCAGGAAAGTATGTACCAGAGTTGGCAGAGTTGATATACGACATGAACAACGACTCTTCCTTGTTCATAAACCTCAAGGGCTTCTTGGTACAGTCCATAATTCCTTCACTCAATTCCTATGTATAACCAGAACATGCTCCTAGAAAGAGTGAACACAACTAGGCCAGAGTTTAGGTTGATATTTTCCCAAAATTAATCTTTCAGTGTTGTTAAGACATCTTGCTGGACAAACTACTGCGCAGTCAGAATCAGGGAATATTTTGATTATTTGCACTGCAAGATCTGGTCTGGAATGTATTCTATAGACACTAAAAGTTTGTCGAATCTGAATTGCTCCCAACATAAATTTCTATGTATTTTTCAACTATTTTTTTGTTTCACAGTAACTATTTTGGGATATAGAAGTGTGAAGTAATTTATCTTAACTTATATAAAACTATTTACACTGCATGCTAGAATATCTCTTCCTGGAGAAGGCAATCTTGCTGGATCTTACTCATTGGTTATAGACAAATTGATACAAAATGAGGTCTATTGATAATCCGCGGCTTATATTAAATTACAGCTATTAAATACAATGTTTCATATGGTAATTCTCAGATGTTTAATATCTGAACTCACTATGACAAAATTTATATTTGACTGTATATTTGTTCTGATAAATGTAGTTGGGTAATCCCGAAACTTCTGATGGTCAAGACTGGGAAGGTCTTGTGGACTATGCTTGGAGCCATGCCGTTATTTTCGATTCAACGCACAAGATCATCAAAAATAACTGTGATTTCTACAGCACCGACACATGGAGCAACAAGAAGTGTGGAGATGCTGTGGATGAACTCCTCAAACAGTACAAGTTTGTTGACATCTACAGCTTGTATACTTCGGTCTGCATTCGGAACTCGACATATTTGGATGCAGGGTCATTTTGTGCAATTACACTTGTTTTATATCCTTGATTGGGAAGTTTGTAGATTAATTTTAAAATATTTTCTACTGTTATAAGATGGTTCACCATACATGTTATTTATGTTGGTTTGGTTTATTTGAGCACTATGCAACCAATCATTACAGGTTCATGCAACAACTGAGGGTTGAAGTTTGGTTTGTCAATGTCTACATCACACTTATACAGTTAAATCACTGCAAAAATTCCCAGATCATGTTAAGAGTTTGGGAACTTGGAAGAAGTAAAGCAATTGAGAATACAGAGTTCTTCATTATTTGTCATGTGAACCCATGCTTCCCTTATTCTGTAAGCAAGTTCTTAGTTGTGTCTTTCACTATTAGCACTTAGTGCAAGAGATTAGAACTTAAACAAAAGATATGTATGACAATATTTAGGCCTGGTTTGATTATGTGGATTTATTACGTGTTTATGCTGTTACTCAAGCCTTGCATCGTACCCTTATTTATTATGTTTTGTTTTATCTGTATGCATTAGTTTATTTTTTTTGCATGATTATATTGCATATGTGTTTTTATGGAGTTATTTGCTGCATTGATTGTCAAGTGTTTTCTTGACTTTCCTGTCTGGAATTCTAATGTAAAAGGTCTTATGTCGATCTTCTGGATTTCAGTATTATGATGGTGTCATATATTTTTTTTGCAGGTTCTGTTTAAAAAGAACTATCCTTCACCATACCTGGAATTCCAGGCATTGTTCAGCATGAAAGTTTGAATAATAGAAGGCAGGTTTTGACAAAGGTGATTATGACGCCCCTTTATTTCTCGACTCTGCATATGAAATTGTTTTCTAGACTCTGCATATTTTGGATTTAGGGGCATCTTTAGTTGCAAAGGTACATTTTTTTTACTTCCTTTGCACATTATTGTAACAGGATACAGTAGGTTCAGTTAAGCTGTGGGAGATTACTAGGGGAGTTGTGATTGAGGACTATGGCAAGGTATCAATCTTAAATTTCTAGTACATGCTTTCATTGTGTTAGTTTGGTCATTGTTCACAATGGACTTCTAGTCTACATGAATTTGCCTTAGTAAATAAGTACTTGCTCTAGACTAAACAATATATTCGGTCTTACTGCAGGTTTGTTTTGTCAAAGCTAGTCCGGGCTTGCGACCTACACTTAATGTAAAGTCAAATTTCATAAGAAATCATACTAAAGTAGGCTGAAGATGTTATACAAGAGAGGAAACTTTATTGTTAGCTTGAAGTGCATTAGAAGGACATCACTAAAAATATGCCAAGTGAACCAGGAGGAAATGTGCATTTTTTATATGGCTTGTGCAGCAGAGGAGTCTAGAACAACGACAACATCTGTATCTGGGGACTGATATCACGATAAAAGACGACTTCTCTTGTAGTCACAGTTTAAGAGTGTTTCTTCATACAAAAATTTGTAGTAGCAACAACATTAGAGATTGCTTTTGTTAGTAGTGTATGGATTCTTCTTAGATGATGTTGACGACATTTTATTTGTATATTTTACTTTATATACTGTTGACGACATTTTATAAAGATTAAATTTTCTGATATGTTATTAGTTGTTCTATATAAAGCTGATAGGTTTGGTTAATCTAATGGAGCTCTTAGATGTTGATTTAGGGAATGAGTAAACAAATACTGCACTACTTATTATATTTTTAATGGTCAGTTTATGAATTATCTGATTTGTGTTTCAAACTAAAAAATGGTACGTGACGTTTAAATTAAAAAAATATATGGGAACGATAATAAAGTGTTTCAAAACTAGCAACAAAAATATTGCAAAAATGTTACAAATTACATTAGGAACGAGTATAAATTGTTTCAAAATGACATTTAGAATCGTTTCAATAACGTTCCAAAAATAATTTAGGAACGTTTGATAACTGTTTCAAAATCTAATTTTAGGAACGTTTGATAACTGTTCCAAACTAAATTTAGGAACGCTTTATAACTGTTCCAAAGATTGCAACGCCACTTTTAGGAACGGTTATAATATGTTCCTAAAAATATAAGAAACACATAAAAATTGTTCCTAAATGACTTTTTTGGTGTAGTGATGTACTCTTTTATCTTCTTTTGCAGAAAAGAAATAGTAAAATTTTTTATGTGGTTCCATTACTTGTTGCATATCTTGTTATAGATATAAGTAATAGAATAGAAAATATATTCAGAGGTACTGGACGTAATATATTTCAGGATTTTAGAAAATAACAATATTCATTATATCTGCTTAGAGGTAATGTGGACGTGGCAGAATATAAAATTTAGCAATACTGTTATTTCAATGGACAACTTTATCAGAGGTAATAAGGACATGACAAGTTGCTGATATAAATAATCGAAATTCAGAGGTGTAAAAGGACGTGAATTCAAATTATTTGAATAAGAGACAATAAATGTCCAATGAATGATAAATCAAAGAAAGTGAATGAGCTAATAGTCACTTCAATTTTCAAAGAAAAGATGCCGACTCATTAAATCTTGACTGTGATCTTCTTTGAGACGACTTTTGACAGCAATATCGTCAACATAGCATTCGACAGTCTTTCGTAAATGATCTCGAAAGATAATGCTCATAGCCCGATGGTCAGTTGTACTTGAATTCTTAAGGCCAAACGACATGACCGTATAACAGTACGCACCCCGAGGAGTACGAAACGAAGTATGTTTTTTATCTTCAGGATTCATCCGGATTTGATTATATCCAGAAAACCCAACTATGAAAAAAATTCGTTCGAATCTACATGTATTGTCAATCATAACATCAGTAATTGGGTGAGAGAATTCGTCTTTGGGGCAAGCATCATTGAGATCCCGAAAGACTATGCAAACTCGAACCTTTTCGGTCTTCTTCAGGACAGGGACGACATTGGCCACCCAGTCAGGATGTTGTTCTTCTCTGATAAAGCCACAAGCTTTTTGACTTCATCATCAATTGTATCCATCATTTCAGGCTTGAATCGCCGTTGTTGTTGTTTGACCGGTTTGACATTCAGCAAGATGTTAAGCTTGTGAGTTGCAATTTGAGGATCTAATCCCGGCATGTCTTCGTAACTCCAGGCGAAGACGTCAATGTATTCACGAATAAGGTGAAGTAACTCTTGTTTATCATCTTCTGAGAGATTTTTGCTGATGAAGATTGGTCGTGATACACCTTTCTCTCCAATATCAACTTGGACCAGTTGATCTTCAGTAGGTGGTTCTCGTTGTTCAAAATGAAGTTCCCACTGATTGTCCATCCTTTGTACTCAAGAATCCATTTTAGGAGCTTCTACAATGTCACTTTCGTCGTCTTCTGAGAATTCAGAGGACACCATATTAGAAGATACTATTGTCTTATGAATATGACCGATGCTGGTATCAGAGTCCCATGAGATAGAATCAGAAGAATTTGAACGTTCTTTTTCATCAAATTCAGAAGGTTCTGGAGTTGGAAGTGGTGACATATTACCTAGTCCTCGTTTCGTTTTACTGTGGTATTGTTGTGATTTTCCTTTTGGAACAGCAATACGAAGAGGGGTTCGCCTTCCTTTACCATTGTTGAGACCTGTTCTGAAATCATAGCCCATTTTACGGATGATGGCTTTAGATTGTGGACTATAGCGTCGTAATTGTAGCCTTCCTGTATCATCTCTATCATCATTATAGAGCATGATTTTTGGTTCTTCTCTCTTGTTGAAGAATATAGGCTTTTCATCTTTCTTTCGAGACGGTACTAAGAACTACGACTCTTGTATTGAATCCAGTGATACCACATTTCGTCGAGATGATACGACTTCTATTATAAGTGGCTTAAAATTATCTAGCATATCCAAATAACACTGAGTATAGTAAAAAAAATCAGTATATTGCAAAGAAGATGCTTTATTGATCTTTACACCATCATTTACAACAAAGACTTTAGCCTTAGTAGGCTTAGTTAGATTGATGACAAGAGGGGGAGAAGAAGAACGAGAAGGAAGATGGAGCTTCTTGCGACGAAGATCGGTTACAAGAGGCTCAGAAGAGGTGAGCTCCCTTTGTTCCTGACTATCACCTTTCGGTCGCTTGTCATGGGAAGGTAGATAAATAGTCAGTGGTTGGGAAAACTGAGGACAGGAGGGACGTCCCTTGACTGGAATCACTAGAGTATCATTAGGTATACTCTTCTGTTCTTCATCTGTGTCCATTGCTAGTACCACCTTCATGAATTCCTCTTTGTACATACGAGAATCGTTGTAATATGCTTCAACTCCTTTGAAAGGATTCAGATCTGCAACCTCTTTTTGGACTTCTCCATTACTATCCACATATTTGAAGCATTGGTGGAGTATAGAGGGTACAATATTGTGTTCATGGAGGAATGACCTTCCCAATAAAGCATTGTATGAGCCATGATTGTCAATAACATAGAAAATTACCTTTGTACGAAGATTGCCAATTTGAAGTTTTAGGCGTATCTTTCCCAAAGGTTCACTTCTTCCTTGATTGAATCCCAGGATGGTAGTAATAGTTGTAGAAAGATTATGTACTGGGATTTTCAAAGCATCCAATAAGGACTTTGGCATGATGCTAAGTGCAGACCCGGGATCAATCAGAATACGGTCGACTTTCATGGTATCCATATATCCCGTAAAATAGAGAGGACGATCATGACGATTGTCTTCTAACAACATGTCATCTTGTGTAAAAGTGATATTGGGCATTAACTCAAATACACTATAACAATGTGCACAGCTGACTGGCTCCTTTTTAGGCTTCTTGAGAAGAGTTAAGCAGGTGTCAGCCTGCATCAAAGCCTCACTTAACGTCTCACGAGTTTCTCTTGAGAGACGTAGAAGTTCAAAAATTGACAATCTTGCTGGAGTATTGGCCAATTGAGCCAATATGTCAAAATTGTAAGGCTTTTCAAGTCCAAGAGATGATGACTTTTTCAATGCTTTATCAAAGCGAACAGGTTGCTTTCCCTTGTCTGCTGATGTTGGTTTAGGAGGAGATGGTTCCGCCACTGGCTCAGATGTAGACGGTGTATCTTCAACAGGAGAAGATGATGGAGGAAGAGCATCCGGGGATAGAACAGGGTTTTCTTGATTTTCGGAATACTCCCGAAGATAAGATTTTCCAGATCTAGTGCCCATTAGAATTTCTTCTTCTGTTAATGGTTCAATGGATACCATATTGCAGTTCTTTGATTTAGACTTGGAATGCTTCTTTTGTTTAGAAGAGAAAGGCATTTCAAATTCTGTAACCAGATCTGGATGAATCTACAATTTCTAGAGTAGTCTTTAGAATGGGGACAGCCCCATCTTGTACGAGTTGTGGTAGAAAATTGCCGAATTGGAGAGAAACCACATTAGCAGTCACTGTTTTCTCGTCCTGCTGTAGAGTAATTGCTCCAGAGTTGACCAACTCTTGGATTTTGCCTTTGAGCACATAACATGCTCTGGTTGGATGCCCTATGAATCTGTGATAAACACAGTATTTAGGGTGATCAGTTTTACCAACTTCTTCTGGTCGCTTTGCCTCTGGAAGCTAAAGCTTATTGCTTTTGATCAAGCAATCGAAGATGCTCAACGTATCATCTTCGTCGAAAGAATACTCTTCTTTTGGACGAGTTGACTTTTGCAGTGGTGCTGATGGGGTAGATGCCGTCTGAGTAACATTGACAGCCAAAGACTCTTTGCCTTTAAGATTGATGGCCAATGTTTCTTTATTCTTGCGGTTATTCTGGCGATTACTACCCCCAGATGTAGAATGTTCATCTTGGTTAGGGTGAGTCATCTGGACTCCTAACTGCTTGAACTTTTCTGCACTCACTTCTGCCGCCTTTGCATTAACAATGAAAGAAGGCCAATCCTGGAATTGTGTAGATTCCGTCCACATACTGATAATAGGCAACAAGTTTGATTTATAAGTGTCTATTGTTACAGCAGATGGAGTACCTAAAGGCATTTTGAGTGCCTCTCGGCAGAATCTTTCAATAAAACTCTCCGTGGATTCATTGTGCCTCTGTTTAATTTTAATGAGGGCAGACATTGTCATGTCATTGACTCCCTCATAAAATCGTTCCAAGAATATTTATTTGAAATCGGCAAAAGAAGTGATACAACCATCATGTAAGCTACGATACCAGTCATATGCTGTACCGGCTAAACAATCGACGAATACTCTGGTAAGGAGAGCATCATTTGGCTGTAATTGATCAGTCATCACTTCGAAATAATTGATGTACTGACTTGGAGAAGTGCTACCATCAAACAGCATAATGGTTGGAAGTTTATACTTAGGAGGAAATGGAACTTCCTTCCACTCTGTAGGATATGGTTGCTTGATGCCCAATCTTTGAAGGCCATCCTTTTGCTTGAAGGCCTCAAACTGAGTGCGTAAGAGTTTCACAGCCTCATTAGCATCCCCTGATGTTTGAGAATTGGTGGACTGGTTAGGAGTGTTAGGAGGAGGAACATCATGGTAATTACCACCCCCAGTACCAGACTGACTTGGATCAGCTTGAGTTGGCACAGAAGCGACCTGAGGGGCCGGTACCCCCAGACTAACAGGTACAGAAGATGCTATAAGCTCCGAATTTGTAACATGGTTTACAATTGGAGGTACTGTATGTTGAGCTACCATTATGGTGTACATGCTTGCAACCATTTCTGTCATAGTTTTCAATTTGTCTTCTAATGCAACAATTCGTTGCTCTTGGCTGATTGATGTAGAGGCATCTTGATCTTCTGTAATGGTATATGCCGTCACTTTTCTTGCAGCTATTGACGAGATAGTTTGTTCAGAACTTTCATTATCTGCATCAAACTCTGAAAGAGAGTCCTCTCCCATATGGGTGATAGGGAGATCTTTTTGATTAAAGACACCTTGGATCAAATGTCAATTTTTTGATCTTGTGTATTGAAAGACACCTTCACTGGATGCATAGATCCGGTCTAAGTATTGTTGACTAGGATTACGGGATGCATTACGTCTTGGACGTTTTCCACCCCCAGTGCCTTGAGAAGTCATGTTAACAGAAGCATATAATAGTTCATCTTCGTCTTCTATTATATGCTCAGGAGTTGAAGCATAGTTCAGACGATCGAAGACAGATCGTCGAGCCGATTGGCAACAACAGTTGATGACAACTTCATGTAGGCAATGGCGATTTGAAGCACGATTTGGAGGTGAGGAAAGCATTCCCGTAGTTTTCCGTCTTTGTGTAAGACGTTGCCGGAGATCAGTTACGACCACAGGACGAGAAGAAGTCGGAGGGACATATTCCTTAATGATGTTAGGAACATGTCTCCTATTCTTTAGGTGTTTGGTTCCTTGAGTGTACAAAGATGTAATCAACTCATTAGCATAGGTAGAAGGGTCTTTCTTTTCAAACTTTGGCCTTTGATATAGATTGGCCTTTGGCATAGGGTTCTTACGTTTTGCCAAAGCTGATATTGGTTGACACCTATTGAGATAAGCGCGTAAATCTAAAAATTATGCTCCTGGTGTCTCTGTTTGTGATACCTACAATTTTCTTTGTTTGGATCTTGAAATTTGTAAGGTAGGAAGATCTTGGCCAGACCCCATAGGAGTAGGCAAGATACCTCTATGATCAGTATTCTTTCCAGTATCAGAGATCCTAGGACCTCTGTTTACAGGAATGGAATCTGATACATCTTCCTCAGAGTCATAGACCAAGGAAGTTTGAGAAAAGACCAAAGGGTATTTTTCTTTATTTTGAACATGGTTAGCTAAGAAGCGTTTCCCTTTGTTCTGTTGTGTGATCATTTTAGACATAGATTGTGCCAATTGAGAAAATGCCATAGGACTTTTCCTTTGTTCTGTCTAGTGTTAGCACTAGGACATGAATTCTCTAAGTTCAGAACTTGAGAATCAGAAGAGGGTATAGCCAAAAGACTAGTTCCCTTAAGTTGCGCCGGAGTAACAGATTGCTTGGATTGCGCCATAGTCCTACGGACTACTGGTAGCGCCTTGGTAGCAACTTTGGTAGAATGTGCATGGGCAGCATAGGGAGCAGATTGCGCTTAGCAACAGAAACAGGCTGTACTGGAGCCACTGAGGCGGATTGCACCTTGGTCATTGAGCACTCAAGTTGCGCCTGAGCAACAGCGACTGTGGAGGATTTAGAAGTCCACACAGCCCTGTTTTTGGCAATAGCCACCGTACGCTTGTTGCTCTTGGTGTTGATCATGTTCTCGTAGGCTGTCTGGTTGACTTGAACAACCAGAGTCTTCTGCGTCTTGCCGATCGACGCAATGTCACATTGAGTTGTCACTTTCTCGTTCGGAGGAAAAAGTCGTCCCCAGCAGAGTCGCCATTTTGTTTGCAAAAAATAAAAATTTGTTTTATTCCAAACTTGTAAAAGAGTACAAAGTACAATGAATTCTGGAGAAGTACAACTTTAGGAATCTGATCAGAAGACGATCACTTTATCCCTTGGACTATGTGAACTTGAAGACTGTAGCCTCTGGAGAATACAACAACAATTTTGTAAGAATTCTTGGTCTCCCTTGATGATGATTGGAAACTCTATTTATAGAGTTCAGGAAATAACTGTTTTAGCAGTTGTTCTCATGTGCGCCATACTGGATTGCGCCAACCTCCTGTTGTGCCAACTTCCATTCAGTTGTCAATCATGTACTAACTGTATTTAGACACGTGGCATCGTATGATTGAGATGCACGTGGTCGTGTACATGATAGTTTACACGCCTTGAGAGATTAGTGGCATATGCGCCACGTCATCCTTCTTTAGAACGTAAGTTGTCTTAACTTTATCAGGTTGCACAAGCTTTAGTCAACAAGTCAACCTGCGCTTGATTTGAGCTGCGCCTACACACGTGGCAGCTTCTGAGTAAAAGTCGTTCAGGTTGCGCCCAGGCACAACTAAGGATTTTGTTTAGATTGCGCCTGAACGCAACTCACGAAATGTACAAGACAGCTGTCCACCAACTTTTCCTTGAGCAGCACACTTCACGGGATTCGAAGAGATTTTCTTCATTCTCTGTTGTGTCAGTCGTCAGTATGGTCAGGTAATGATGACCATTAAGTGTCAGATGCCACGTAGGCTTTGGCACAAAAAGATTGGGCGCAGTTTGATACAAGGCGCAATCTGATCGGTGGCGCAGTCTGCTTCATATCTATGGCGCAAGTTAACTTTTGGGGCGCAACTTGATCACTGATCAGTCTATTGAAGGTGCAACTTAATTTTTAGGCTCTACATATACCACTCAAAAATCAAGTCATTTTCCTCGCATTACACTTAGTATAAACCGACAATCTCTTCCGACTCACGATTTCCGCAATGATCGTGCTTGATCACAACCGTAACTTTGATTAAATCAAATCCGACACAACTCGACCAATATTTTCATTTGCCAACACAAGTTCGGTGTGCAACCAAACGATTCATTCTATCGATTTATGATTTCAGTTTCTTCCGTTGCATCTTGTGCAATAATTTATTTTACGATCTCCTTTGTACTCCGTGCAACGATTACTTTGATATGCGTTGCACCACGTGCAACAATTTATTTCTGACACGCGTTGCACATCGTGCAACGATTTATTCCTGACTTTTAAAGTCAATGCTCAAATCCGTTCAACACATTCGATATTGACTTATCACTTTCATTGCAACACATTAATTAAGCTTCCGTATTGGTGCAACCAATACTTACAACCCATTGCATATCGTACAAAATTTTATTTCTCATTCAACATGTTACATTGCAACAATATCTCAAATTGTAATTCACAATTTGTTGCACTTGCAGCAACTAACATTTCACGGCTTGTTGAACTTAATTCAGTAAACCCTTCGCGACTTTCTTAGCAAACATCATATAATTTCCGAAATACATGTGGCAAAATTACACGATTTATATTAGACTTATTATATGGAACATCTAGTGCGACATCGAGAGTCAAGAGTGATTCGATGGTGGTGGGCGACATTTTAGAATTAAAACAAAGCAACCGTCCTGAGAAAATTGAGCCTAGAGCTCTGATACTAATTTGTCACGCCCCGACCCGGAATCACCCGAATCATCGTCCTCGCAGGGGACATGATGCCGCACGAGCCTAGAGTTACGCTCGTGTAAGGCAAGATGACAAGTTCTCAAATGGTTATCTTTTGAATTGATATTAACAACGAAAGGAAAACAAAGTATACGAAATAATTCTCTTTATTGAAATTCGAAACTGAGATTACAAAGTCTTTTGGTAGCCTAACAATATATGCCAGATTGGCTACAACACTCAGGTTCTCTCTTGCCCACAAAGAATTTTATCGTTCCATACATCATGCCTTCTATATCTCGGCCGTACCAATCCTGTTGCATGTCCTAGCGTCAATACGATCACACGCTTCAATACGCTTCGGCATTCTAAGCCTCAACGCGTTCAAGCGAAGCTTCACCGCAAGCCATCCATTCCTTGCACCCTGCATGAAAGCTGGTGGGGGATCAGTACCTTCGTCCTCGCATGTACTGATGCAAAGACCTTCTTTCTAAACCGACATTGTAGTATTTATGTTGAATCATGAAACTTAGCTTATGATCTTGCTATATTCTCCTTAGGGTCAATTTTATGGTATATTCGAAAGCGTAAAGCATGTTATCATGGCAAGCATGTTATTCGAATTGAATAGGCAAGCAGACAAGCAATCTCGTGTTTGATTCGTGGATTACCATCGTGGACGCACTCGTCCTTACACCGATGCATGGTGAATACGTCCCATTCATTCCCTGTCATGTTATAAGTGCATCTCTAGGCAGGATCTATGTGTGCGGGACACATACGTGCCTACACTTTCAAACCATCGTTTCTTATCTATATGAAGGTCTTGGCGTATCCGCTCCGGAATGGACTAAAGGAGTTCCTTACTTTATTTTCTCTCCTTCTTTTCTTTCTCGAATTTGGGTAGCCCGGCGTTTCACGGGTTGGGTTGCTATCCCAAACAACCGAAATGTTACCGCTGCATACCATTATTTGCGGCTTTTCCCATCTCGTCAAGCGGTTGCTAATCGCCATACGAATGTACGCCTGTCAAAGATACATTCCCTTATAGGCCAAACGGTTCCGGGGCGCTCCGGCACTTAACCGTTCGAGGGAACACCCATGCACGGGTTATTATCTCAATTATCTCAAGTCCATTCCATTCGACCGTGCAACGCACTATTATTCAAACAACCAAGCATAGTCTTGGGTCCGAGACTCAGACTTTATCGTATCGTATTTTTTCTATTTACTTTTTATGTTCTTATATTTTATACTTCGTTTTAATGTTCGATGGCATCATGCCTCAACTCAATGTTCGTCAACCGAATGACCTGAAGGTCCCAAACACCTTTCGAGGCATCATATCATATCTGACTGTTCCGCCACATTCATGCCATAACTGTATTCTTTCACAACGAAGCCATCTTTTATGATCTCGTGCACGTAGGCACGTTTCGACCGTATTTCCATATTCTATGCCTTAGTGTTCAATGAACGTGGCTTGCACGCTAGGGCGCTCGCCTATTGTCTTTCAATGTTCTAGCCTTTCTAAGTCGTATGCGAAGGCACGGTATGGTTCGTGCACTAAGGCACTCGCCGAATACAGTTATCCCATGTTCTTGCGGCTTGCGCACCGAGGCACTCGCCTTTGCGATATCCAATGTTCCATAGCGATTCGTGCATATGGTACACGTTTTATTTCAATTGTTCTAACTAGTGTTCGACACACATTATCGATTTATCTTCCGATCGGACCACGCCCGTGGCATCGATAGGTTAACTTAGCATACAATGTTATATTCTGACTTATCGCATGAAGGAGTAAAAAAAAGAGTCAATCCTCCCATCTTGAGTCGATACGCCTTGTCGTTTCGCCGAGCCGATGCGGCTCGATTTTATAACTTCATTGCACGGCCACTCTCCTGACTTAGCCATTCGAGTACTTCGTGCTTCATTGAATTATACGTCCAATTTGGCTTACCAGGCCCAAGTCTCAGCCTGTCGCAAGGCGACGATTTGGTTTCGCGGACCCCTTACTGAATAAGGCAGAATGCCGACCTCTAATATTTTAGCGTAAACGTATAGCCTGCACAAGAAATCAACTAAAATCAATACTTGCATCGATTCGGACTTGTGCCCTGGTCGATTCGATTTCTTAGAATCTTCGAGCCGATTCAACGCACTCATCCTTCGGGGCAACGCAGCATTTTGCATCGATTCAACTCGATGCATTCTTTGGGACAAGGCAACTCTTCGCATCGACTCAGTTTGATGTGTTGCTCGGGACAACGTAACTCTTGTATCGATTCGCATCGATACATTTGATTCGATCAATGCGACTCGTTGAGTCAACGTCTCAGCGTAATGCACCGTGCGGAGCGGGGCGTTACACGTAATAGTAATAAACATGCAAAAAAAGACAAGTAATACATGTAACAAATACGGACTGTGCAACAATGCAATCGATAAAAAATTAATATACCATAACACCATAGGATGCTCCTGGTACGAGCACATCTCAATACCGTAACATCATAGGATGCTCCCGACCATGAAATGAAATAACAAGTCTCTATTAGCTTAATGTCATGGGACACTCTTGGTCCTAAAGATGGAATCACAAGTCTCTATTACCATAACGCCATGAGACTTTTCCAGTCCTAGAGATAATATAGTCCAGTGTCTAACAATCGATCTCGACTAAAGACTACGGGACAAGTCAGATCAAACTCAATGGAACGGGGACATATAGGACCAAGCAAACATCATCATGATATATACACACTACAAAAATATTTATAATTAGCGACGGAAACATCCATCGCTAAGTATGACTTTTTCATCGCTATTTATATTTACCGACGGAATGTGTACGTCGATAGGTTTATTGTCGCTATGAAAAATACGTCGGTAATCTGTCGCTACAGCGACAAAACACCGACAGATTTATCGACGGAAGTCAGCGACGGATTAACAATATATAAAACCTGTCGGCAAAAGCTGTGACATCTTAGCGACAATTTAGCAACAGACTTTTATGAGCCACAATTACAAATTTTCCAGAAGCTTACCGACAAAAATTTTTGTCGCTAACTTATTTGGTACGTAATTGGGTATCAGACATGACTTTACCGACGGAAATATCCGTCGGTAGATCGTCGCTGAGGTGTAGATATTCCGCCGGTAGGAGTCACTAGTTCGTCGCTAGCCTGCAAAGTTTTTCAGGAATCTGTCGGTATTCCATCACTGTGCTTGTCATTATTGTCAGAATAATTGGCTCCTGCTTTGCTCAAACATACATACATATATATATATATATATATATATATATATATATATATATATATTCAATAACATGAACTCCATAAATACCTCAAATAATACACAAATTCATCCAGCTCTAATATATACAGTAACATGAACTCCATATATATATTCAAACCTGCTCAAACCATACAAACTCATCCATAAAACTCTTAAGTAATACATACACACAAATCCCTCAAATATAGTACATAAACTCCATAAAGTCCATACAAACTCATCAATCCAATACAACAAAAAATCAAATAAGATGCTAAAAAACATCAAACTTATGGTAGAGGAGGTGGAGGATTCGGATATAACGGAGTATCGGCATGTTTGAACATATCATAGAACTCTTTTTGCAGTAGGATTTGGATCCTCCAGATCAAAACTTGGACCGGCCGCATCAAATACCAACTCACATGCCAAGTTTCGATGCCGATATTCGAAGTAATCTCCAAGAATGGACTCTTCCACCTCCGTATTGAAGGAGGACTGATATTCCGAAACCAAAGGTTCTCCTTGAGTCGTCCACTCATTGTAGTTCGGTACAAAATCCTTCTTGTAGAGGTGTTCTCTCAAGAGATCTACCTCTTTGAATGGTATATTATGATATTTGACACAAGAGCACTTTATGAGCCTCACGTCCATGAAATAAGGTTGGCTACTAGCATATCTTAGAATTCCTCAACGTCCGTCTTGAAATCATCCGTCAAACCAATCTTGCTCTCATGTTCGATTGTACATCCACGAACGGTCAACTAAGTATTGACTCATTGCTTTCTAATACGTGAATATTTTGCACAAAAAAATTTACGTTTGAAACCTACGTTACTTTGATATTGAAAAGGACAAGAAATTAGAGACTTGATATTTCAAGAGGTGAAAGTAGTAGAAAAGTATGATGATCAAGTAAGGCTAAACATTCAAACTTGTCAAGACCTAATAAGAACCCACATTCCGTGGATTGTCGATCCATCTTGATTATATCGGTCATGCATTCATAGCGAGGAAAGTAGTGGTGTAAGTCTTAACTCATCCACCACCGTGAGCTTGTTCTGTGCAAACAAATGACACACCATGGTGTTGTAATAACAAAGATAGGAACTAAACTGGTTTAAATATCTCCAATCAATTCTAGGAAGAAGTTTCTCCTGTACTCTTGTTGAACCTAATAATGGCAAGAGTGATCAACTTGGACTTTGTCTGTTATAAGCAGGGAATATTTGGATAAAGTCCAAGAATCTACCATTGTTGATGTAGAGGTGATAGAACAAGAGTAGGGATCATTATGCAGAATATACTTCACCTAGTGTTTGAAAGTTTCCAACTATAAGAGCCATCCAGTAATTCAAAACTCTTAGTATATTTATTGTCAATGATCAAACTTGAGAAAACCAATCAAATTACGAAACCGCTGTATACGACATGTAACTCAAGGTTATTCAAGTTTTGGAATTGTAGATGACACATTGGCTCACCTATCAAATCATCAAAGCGTCATTAACGTAACACCACCCCCCCATCCAGAGCCTCAAAGAAAACTGCATTCTGAGTTCCAGGTTACATGAATTCATACTACAAGTATAAAGAACATCACGAGTACAGAAATCCAGATATACCAAGAAAACTTCGGGGTAAATTTTGCATACAGAAGAATCTATTATACATCCACAAAAAGTTTTGTAACTAGGTTTCTTAGTTCCAAAATAAAGTGTTTCACAATGTAAATGTAGGTTAACATCTCATAAAGCTAACTATCTTGAACTAACCAATTCCTCCAATTTTTTTTGAAATAATGCTAGTGGACAATTCCTCAAAAAAAATTTGCAAACACTTATGCGTGACATGTATTAAAAAAATTTACAGATAATATCCTACTGTAATATCCTATTGGGAACCTACATTAAAAAAAAATTGAACTAACAAAGAATAATTAAAAGGGAAAGGGGGTTAGGGTTACCAAGGGGGCGTCGTCGACGATTGAGCCCGGAGGGGGAGGGGTCGAGCCCGGAGTGGGAGGGGGGTTTCAAAAGATGAGGGGCACCGGAGATCGTTGAGTGGAGGAGCTAGAGATGTGCGGAGGAGGAAGGAGGAGACGGAGGAGGAGGCCGACGAGGGAAAGGCGGAAGGAAGAGGGGGCAAGAGAGGGAGGAGTTCGTTGGAGAGGGAGGGGGTCGACTGAGAGAGGATGCGAGGGAGAGGAAGAAAGTATTGGGGGGAAACAAAAAATGAGAAGAGTCGGACGCGCTGGAGTTTAAACGTTTCGTAGCGACGGAAGCAGTCCGTCGCTACTTCGTCGCTACGAATTTAGCAACGCCTAAGCAACGGAATCGTGACAAAAATATAGTAATATGTTTCATTTAAGTATTGTTGTCACTAGTTAGTCGCCTTTCCGTCGCTGATCAACGACGTATTTATTTCAGTCGCTGACTTCCGTCGCTAAAATATAGTATTTTTGTAGTGATATGAATTAACAGAGATATCTAGAATAAAGAAAATAACGTACGTGCACGTAAAATAATAAAAATAACAATGACATGAACATAAGCACCAGGTAATCAAGTATAACAAAAAAGAAATAGAAAAATGCATGAAAATACTGTCGTACAATTCGACAATGTATACCTGCCTGGAATTCATCCTTAATGAGGTATTGCAGAGATTGCTATACCACGGTCTGGTCAAGTGTACAATAACCAAAGAAATTGTTAACATTATATAGGTTTTAATATTATTCAATGAATATAGTTTCTAGTTACTTTGGTTCTTTTTTATTACTTCATATGTATCCTAAGTGCTAATCGGTTATTATTTTACTATAATTTAACTATCTATATATATAGCTTTAAAAAATATTAACTTAGTTTATAAGCAAAATTGGTAAGAAACTATAATGATTTTTTTTAATAATAATTTATTTCAAGTAATATGTAATATATATAATAGGGCGAAGAGCTTGTAGCTAATAAATTTAATTAACATAGGCTACTAAATTTATAAGAAAAGGAATGTATGTAATTTTTTTGGGATTACTATGCAATTAAATAAGAAATGGGGGTTTTATTTGGAACTTACCAAAAATTTCATGGTTCGTTTGTCGAGTTAATTAGTTGTACCCCCCATAGTTTGTATGCATTTTGGTAAACTTTTCCGTTGTTTTAAAAATAAAGAACATCCTCCTGGTTTATAGAGTTAATTAGTTGCACCCCCTGGTGCATAGAAGAAAATGAGTAAAAAATTAAGCAGCAAGGGGGGCGTTCTTTACTTTTAAAATAACAAAAACAGTTACCAAAATAAGTACAAACCATAGAAGGTACAACTAATTAACTTTTCGTTTGTCTTTCTTGTTCTTTTTCTATTCCCTTGCTACAGTACCACCCCTTTATTTTTTGCAAGTAGTGATACTATTTCTCTTCCCTTATTTACAGGGGTGAGCATCGGTTCGGTTCGGTTCAAACAGAAACGAATATGTGAAAATCGAAATAACCGTAAACCGTATTTTTCAAAACCGAAAACCGAACCGTTTTTATAAAAACCGAACAAAAACCGAACCGAATTAATTCGGTTCGATTTTCGGTCGGTTCGGTTTCATGGGCCAATGTGCATGGCCTTCAAGTTTTTAGCAAAATGGGCCTATTTAAATAACAAAATTTTAAAAAATATATGAAATTATTGTATTTATAAATTGTTATATTACATAGAGTGAAAGATATTAGTATATATAGATTGAGGATAGATAGAGAGAGTGCTCAAAGAAGCACCGACATAGAATAGGAGAAGAGAGTGCACTCAGTTAGGGGTTAATAAACATTAGCATATGTATATTGTGGGTAGTTTGATAAATTACTAAATCTAAATCGGTTTTCGGTTCGGTTTTTTCGGATGAAGAACCGAAAATCGAACCGTTATTTCAAATTTTCAAATTTTCAAACCGTAAACCGAATCGATAACCGAAAAAACCGAACCGTTTGTCATATTTTGGTTCGGTTCGGTTTGATTTTCGGTTTTCAACCGTTATATGCTCACCCCTACTTATTTATACTACTAATATGGACGAACGGGAAGGGGAAAAAAACTAGAAAAGCCCACCTCTTCACCACTAGTTCTGACTGATCCATGCGAGAACGACACTGCATGCGCCTGGCGGTTCTGTTCGACAATGTACGACGGACCGGTGATGGTTGGCGGGGTTCTCAGTGGCATGGCTCTGCCGCCATTGACCCGAAGGGGTGCAGTTTTCAGCTGCGGCGAGGACAAGGGCGCGAAATTAGAATTTTAGTTTATCTCGGACTGAACTTAAAATGGCCTAAAAAATTGAAGGATAAAAATACTGGTTTTGTAAAAAAAAGAAAAACGAAAAAAAGGAAACGTCTACAAATTTATGGCTACTGTCATCTTAAATTCAAGATTTTACACTAATGCCCTAAATTGTACAAGACATTTCAAGGTTAACCCATAATCAAAAAATGCGTAACTATTCCGTGACGACACTAATGTAGCTGAGAACTCAAAAGGGTGGAAGCACACACACACAAAGAGGAAGGGAAAAGGAAAGAAAACTTTTCGTTTGAAGAGTTAATTGCTACTTGCTATTGTTCTATTGAAGTTTACTTAGGAGCCTTTTATAGCTTACAAAAAAGGATCTGACACAACTAAAAATATGAAGCAAATGGCTCCGCACCATATACGAACAAAAGACCAGGAGCTACCAGGAGCTCCTCACCACACATGTGCTTTGGAATTCCATACAACATGATTAAGTCAACAAATCACCCCTAATCCTGTTGTATGGAATTCAGATCTACGATGTCGAGTTTTTATCTCATCTCAATGAACTTGACTCGCCCGAGCGCCTTGGTAAGGATGTCCGCGAGTTGTCCTTCAGTGTTGATGTACTCGATCTCAACCTTTCCTTTTGCTACGCACTCATAATACCTTGTATCAATATGTTTGCTTCGGTCATGGAAAATGGGGTTCTTGCTGAGGGAGATGGCGAACTTGTTATCCACCTTGAGCACGACATTGCCGGCCTCCTCATTCTTCAAGTCACCTAGGAGATTTGTAAGCCAAATGCCTTAGCATGTTGCCGTTGTTGCGACAATGTACTCAGCCTCGCAAGATGACAATGCTACGACCTTCTACTTCTGAGATTGCCAGCTAATAAGGCTACAGCCGAGGAAGAATAGCACGCCAGTAGTGCTCTTACAAGTGTCGATGTCACCTGCCATGTCACTGTCGCTGTAGCCGATCAGCTGTGGTTCCTCCACCTTCTTTTTTGTAGCGACAACCAAGGTAACCTGTACCGACGACGTGGCAGAGGATGCGCTTGACAGCAACAAGGTGTTTAATGATCGGGTTCTTCATGAACTGACTCACATAGCCCACCGAGTAGGAGATTTCTGGGCGCTTGTGCACCAGGTACCGGAGGCTCCCGACGATGCTCCTGTAGAATGTGGCATCGATCGACAGGGCTGATCTCACCTTGCTTTGCTTGAACCTCGGTTCCATGGGGACGTGGCACGGGTTGCAGTACACCAAGCCACTCTTCTCCAAGATATTGTGCACATATGCCTCTTGACTAAGGGTAATGAAGCCATTGGACTGTTGCACTTTAATGCCGAGGTCGAAAGAAGCAACCCCAAGTCACTCATTTTGAACAAGGCCTTCATCTCCTCCTTGAACCTGGTAATCCCCTGTGGGTCCGTTCCGGTGATTATGAGATTGTCAACGTACATTCCCATAAGTAGGCGAGCTGGACCTTTGCCGCGTGCATAAACAAGCGTGTTCCTGTGCACTTCGGTGGAAACCAAGTGACAGCAGGCAACTGTCAAGATTGGTGTTCCAAGCCCTTGGTGCTTACCGCAGTCCGTACAGTACCTTGTCAAGTTTCAGCACTTTGTGCTCCTGGCCTTCGACAACGAAGCCGGAAGGTTGGACGACGTACACCTCCTCTTCGAGGTCGTAGTTGAGGAACGCCGTCTTCACGTCCAGGTGGTGAACCGACCACCCCTCATGTACGACGAGTGTGATCAACAAGCGGACGGACTCCAGGCGAGCAACTGGCGCGAACACTTCCTCGAAGTCCACTCCTTGCCTTTGCACATAGCCTTTCGCCACGAGCCACGCCTTGTACTTAAGGACGGTGCCGTGCTCATCCTTCTTGAGCTTGTAGAACCACTTCAGACCGATCGGACGGCGGCCGGGTGGAAGATCGACGAGACACTAAGTACGTTTCTCCTCAATAGAGCTCATCTCCTGGAGTATAGCTTGGCTCCAACATAGGTGTTTTTCGGCTTCAGAGAAAGTGGCAAGTTCCTCGCCAAGCATGAGGAGCATCTCGTTGGCATCGAGCTTGCAGACTGTGGTCGTATCATGCAAGTTCGCCAAGGTCCTGAACCTGCGCGGCCCGTTGTCATCGGCGATGAGCATGGCCGAGGCGTTGGTGGGCGGCGAGACAAATTCCACCCCACCTTGTACCATCGAGTTGTACGTTTTTGCTTCGGACACCGACGTCAACGGCCCTGGACCGGGCGCTTGTCACGCCCCGCACCCGGATATACGGATACGAATACGTGGGCCACGCCCAGCCTACGCCACAGTATCGACGGTAGAACGCTGTCTAGTACCCAATAAATATACACTACATCTAGAAGGTCCATGAACTACAAATGTACTCAATCACAACCCAACATCTAAAGAAGATAAGATAAGAAAGATAACTAAGGCACAAAAACAATTAGAAACTACTAGAAGGAATCATAAGACAGAAAAATAAAAAAGAAAAAACAAGACAAACTAAGGATAACTACCAGGCAACTCACATAAAATAATAGTGAGATCCACCTCAGCTAGCAACATCATGAAGTCCAATAATGGCATAAAAACTCCTAAAATATTTTTAACATATCCAGTCAGGATTGAACGAGCACAAATCTCAAATAACAGTTCTAATTAGACGATATTGAAAATGTAGCAGTAAATAGAGAGAATATACAAGAAATCATGAAATGTACATGTGAGTATCATGGCAAGGTAAGCTGTAAATCTAGAGCTAGAACAAGGCAAGAAAAATCAATCATACCATGTACAAGAGTCGAGAATCATACCATCTACGTGAGTGAATACTAGCTACGACATGTGGCAGGCTTGGGTCTACACAAGGTCTAATGATCCGGCCAATCATACGTAGAGTGTAGGATTGACTATTAAACAAGGTCTACAAGAATAAACAAGATGGATAATGACCACACATCTACACTAATACTCCCCGTCCCCGATTAGTATAGTGGATCCAACCATAACACATCATGACATGCAATTCTCTGAGAGGGTAGCTAGCCTTCGCAGGAATCGTGTCTATACAATGCACAAGGAACAAGAAAGAATTGTACAAGATATACCAAGAAAAGTAAGAAATAACATCTCATGATGGAATTCAGAGAAATACCAATCTGTATGAACAATGTGTTAAGAGAACAAGGATATCTACACTAAATATAAGAAATATAGACGATATCATAAAACAGAAATATTATCAGAGAATGTACTCGCCTGCGATCTGGTGGAATATGTCAACTGAGTCCTAGAACAGTGCCTCGAGGACCTATAGGTGGAATACTATATCAATATAAGGGATTGGAAGTAAAATCAAGTCATACTAAGTCAAACTAGGTCAAGGCAAGTCAAGGGTTGACTTACAGTTGACTTTTGGTCAAAATAGTCAAGTGTGGTCAACCAAGGTTAAAACTAGTCTAACCAAGGTCAAATATTGACTCTACTTCGACGTTCAATCAAATTAGTCAACCAAGGTCAACAGGGTAAAAGCTAGTTTCTATAAACATCTACAGGGTCAACATATCAATTTTAGTGATTGTGAAATCACTGGAATCGATGGATCTCGAAATACAACCAAAGAAGAAAGATTATAATAATAGGGTGAAAACCTACAGATTTTGTCGGATGGTGAAACAACCATCACCAACGTGTCCAGAATGGTAAAATCAGCTAGGATGGCCTATCCATAAGTCCAATTTTGACACAGGGGCAAAAAGATAATTTTGGGTCAAACGGTGTCCGTGTCAGACCCACTTTGCACCAAAATAAAATTACACTAAATCTAACAAATTCTATCTCCACGAATCCAGAATGACGATACGAATCCAACGGTATATCCGAAATTGGATTTCGATGAGCCGATCTCAAAATAACCCATTAATCCAGATATTGGTATCTGACTTGCACCGAAATGCGTGTCGGAACCAATGACCACTAAAACCTAGCAAATTATATGTCAATGAGTCCAGAATGATGATATGAACTCAACGGTCTATCCGGAATTGGATTTCGATGAGCCGACGTCAAAAAGTCCCGTTGACCCGGAATATGGGGCCCGCTTTGCACCGAAATACGTGCCAGGGTCCACGTCCTCCAAACTAAGCAAACTTTATATAAAAACGTGCCAGAATGATTCCACGAGTTTACTGGTGGTGTCAGAAATTGAATCCGAAGTCCCGGGTTCAAAAATGGAATTTTACAACTTAGAATTTACGAATTCGGACGACCAACTTTGGCGTCAAATTCAACCAACCAAACATGCTCACAATGAGACGAAACTTAAGGGACAGGAAGAGGGTTATACCAGCTGTGCATAGGAACTGGTGGCATGCCAAACGGAGCTGCGACGAGGGAGTTACGAGCTGACGAAATTCGCTCCGCAAAATTGTCCAAAAATAGCACAATTTAAATTGTCAACTTGGTGGCCGGTTTTGATGTATCAAACAATAAAATTAACGGACAAAAATTGAGGAAAGTGAAGAGCTATATACCGAGATTGAGACGGAGCAAAGAAATTACCGATCCAACGGTCAGATTTTCTGAAAAATATGTGCGAAGACGCTGTGATGAGGCACCATTTCTGGATCTCGTTCGTGCGCGCGTCGACGGGATTCCGTGCAAAACGCACGAATCGCCTAGACGACGCATCCCGGAGGACGGTGGCCGCCACGGAAAGGTACGCGGAGGTCGCCCGGCCAGGGGGTGGCCGACCACGACGGCCGTGGCGTCGGCTGCGGTGCCTGCACCGCACGGCCAGGGGCACGGCTGCTGCTGCATAGGCTGCTGTTGCAGCTGCGGTTGCTGCTGCTAGGCGGTACGGCGGTACGACGAGGGTGGTGGTGGTGCGTGTGGGTGATGATGGGGGGGTGGTGGCGGTTAATGGTGATGGTGGTTATGAAGATGGTGATAATGATGGAAGTGGTGGTAATGGTGATGGAAGTGAAGAAGAGGAAGAAGAAAGAAGAGGAATGAGAAGTGTGAAGAGGAAGGAGGAAGTGAAGAAGGAGAAAAGAATGGGGGGCATGGCTGCTGCTGTCGGCAGGAATGGAGAGGGGGTGTGTATTTGTGTGTGATGGGAAGGAGATAGACAGATAGAGCGATTATATATATATATATATATATATATATATATATATATATATATATATATATATATATATATGTATATATGTGTGTGTGTGTGTGTGTGTGTGTGTGTGTGTGTGTGTGTGTGTGTGTGTGTGTGTGTGTATTATATATAGAAAGTGAGAGATAGATATTATTAGAGAGAGAGGAGAGAGAGAAAGTAGAGAGATGGGAGGTCGGCTGTGAGGGGAGTGAGGTGGGGTGTGTTTGTGTATAATAAGGGAGAGAGAGAAAGTTATATATATATATGTGATAGAAAGTTATATATATATATATATATATATATATATATATATATATATATATATATATATATATATATATATATATATGTATATGTGTGTGTGTGTGTGTGTGTGTGTGTGTGTGTGTGTGTGTGTGTGTATTATATATAGAAAGTGAGAGATAGATATTATTAGAGAGAGAGGAGAGAGAGAAAGTAGAGAGATGGGAGGTCGGCTGTGAGGGGAGTGAGGTGGGGTGTGTTTGTGTATAATAAGGGAGAGAGAGAAAGTTATATATATATGTGATAGAAAGTTATATATATATATATATATATATATATATATATATATATATATATATATATATATATATATAAAAGAGAGAGAAATAGAGATATTTGTATAAAAGAAGAATATTTTTGTGTAGAAAAAAAAGACAAATATAATAGTGGTGTGTATAAGTAGTCATGATAGTGCATACACCAAATTAGATTGGGTGTTGGACCAAGTTTGGTTGAGTTGGGGCCAAGATTTAATTAAAATAAAAATTTAAACTAATTAAAATTATGGATGAAATGTGAGCACAAGGGAGATCAATTTGGTGGCACGCAAGTGGTACGTGCATAGTAGAATCAAAACAGGCCAGGGCCATATATTGGGTCGACTGGATTGGACCGATGTCGGGCCCCAAAATTAAATTGAAAGTCAAATCATAAATTACGACAGACGATAAATTGGTCTAAATTGACCCGAAAGTTGCGCAAAGCAAATGGAGCACAAGGGAACAAGTTCGAGTAGGACACGATATATCAATATGAAGATAATCTCGTCTGCTACAAACTTCAAGAAGGAAGTTTCCAGAGACTGGCATCCCTGATGCTCTAGAAATCCAAGTCACGGTAAAGAGCATTTAATGATCAAAATTAATTAGTCAAAAAGAATTATCGAAAACAATTCATTTAGAAAATTCAAAAATAAATCTCGAAAATTCAGGGGGCGTACAACCTAGCCACCTTATAAAAATTTCCTCCTCGAAATTAAAGATTGGTAGTAGGGTTAAAATAGGATAGAAGATTTAAGCAATATTTTAGGCACGATCCAAGAATGACGAGTTTTGCACGATCTAGATAATCGATTCAATATTGTTCAGGCACGATGAGGGATTTGGCACGATAGAATCATGATATGAACAAAATTATATGTGCATGATTTTAGAAATAAGTCAAGTCATTGGGGGACGATTTTAGAGACGATTAGAAGAATCAAAGATATAAATGAAGTTCAAGTATGGGGTGATCTGTAGGACTTAGGTTGATGGAAAATCTACCTGAAAGTCGCACCGGCTCGATCAAGATGAAAAGCAAACCATGACCAAAACAAGGTTTGGCATGATTGGGATTTATAATCACAGCCTTGTAGGTAAGCACGAAGCCGTGACTAGAAATATCAAGAATCGTTCGATTACGAACAAGTCAGAATCAGGTCAAATATCGATAAATATGATCCAGGTCGAAGAAATTAGATTTAGGGTAGATCGGCACGATCAAGATAAAAATGATGTGAATAGGCATTGTTAGGAATAAACGATGCTTAGCACAAAAGTTGATCAAGAATTTAACCACCTGGTCATGAGTGAAATCAAGACCTAGACGCGTTCAAGAATTTTGGAATGATTAACCACTTAGGCACGATGTAGAATAGAGCAACAAAAATCATAAAACTAGTCATGATTAGGAATAAAACCTGAGCACGAGTGACTAGAGAATCAAAATTAGGTACGATAGAAGAGATGATCAAAGTCGTTTGGTCGTGATCAAGAAAATTATGATTTAACGATATTGAAAACTCAAGGGATGATTCAAAGATATGGAATGAGTCAATTTTCTCTTTGGTAGAAAATCAAAAGATAAGGTTTCATAGGGAAGCCAAGTTAATCATCTCTCTCTGATACTATCAAGTTTATCCGATCATCATTTGTCAGTCATACCTTTAACCCACAAGTCCAAATATAAAAACCAATCTTATACTACCAGAATTACCCTTCCGTCATGAAGATTAGACATTGTCATGATACCATAGGCCAGATCCTAAATTCCAAAACCCTAATCAAGAATGCAATGTCTATTAGCGGTTAATCCTATCGCACGGTTAATATATAGCAATGTCTATTAGCGGTTAATATACGTACTGGTTAATATATAGCAATGTCTATTTTTTTTTATTAGCGGTTAATCCTATCGCACGGTTAATATATAGCAATGTCTATATATATATATATATATATATATATATATATATATATATATATATATATATATATATATATATATATATATATATATGTATATATATACACACACACACACACACACACACACACACACACACACACACACATATATATATATATATATATATATATATATATATATATATATATATATATATATAGTATTTAATAATTAAAAGACCAAATAAAATATAACAAAAATCCTAATAATTTAACTAAACCTTATAAAATATTTTAAAAATATTCTTTGGCAAGTAGATACCATAGAAAGATATTCACACCAAAACGTTTTATATCTAGTTATTTACCAAATAATTTGATTAAAGCAACTTATCGTAAAATATTTAGAATAAAATCTAAAAATTTCGTAATCACTTGAAAATGTATCATTCAGTGAGATTGTGCAGCAAATACTAGGAGTAGCATTTGTGTTGCCAATTTGCTATATAAAAAATTTCACAATTAATTATCAAAATCGTTATATAAAAAAATATATAAAATAATTCAACACCACATAAATAACCAATTAATAAAATAAAATAATTCTCCAAAAATTTTGGGGGATTACATCCTACCCAACTTATAAAAATTTCGTCCTCGAAATTAATAAAAACTTAATATAAAGATATAACAACAAATCTTAATGGAAGAATAAGGGTGGTGTTGTGCTTCAAATATCGAAGTCACGGTAGAGGCATCAAAATGGTACTTAGTAGAATTTGACGTCATAAACCACTTGATTTATCAACTCAAGTGGAGAACTTTTGTCAATTTTAATGGGGCGTACAGAGAGATTGAATGATTATCTAACATACTAAGGTTATTGACGGGGTCACAGATCATGCATACAGTTTTCTAATGGTACAGATGATTGTGTTCATTCATTTGGGTTGTGAACTAGTAAATCATAACATAGAGAATATTATGTTATGCCTAATGTCTAACTATCAAAGGTGTGGTTTTAGTGATAAGTCATGTCTAATAAAATATTTGGTAGAAGTAAGGTAATACCTGCTAGATCCTCAATCTCAGGATGGGTGTCTATCGCCTCCATGGTAAGTGCTTGCCTATGCCTATGCCTATGCCTATGCCTATGCCTATTCATCTCCTGCCTAATATGAGCTGCCTGGTCAGGTAGGGGTGGTCTTTGCTGATATCCTTGTGGTGCTCCCATTCTCGGTACTAGGGGTCTTAGCATCTGCTGCTGAGCTAGTGCTAAAGCAAGTAGCGTTGGTCCTTGGGCCTGCTGATGCGGTGCTAAGTCATGTCATCCAGGACAATCTTTGACCTTGTGTTTCTCCGATCCACATCCTAAATACTGGCCCAACCGAATGCGACAATCTCTCTGAATGTGCCCTTATCTTCCACAGAAATGGCAAATAGGCTTCTCTCGAGCCTGGTAGGGCCCTGCTCACTCCTGCTGATATGCCATGGGACGTCTGATAGGTCCACTCAGGTCAACTCTAACTGGTCTGTGCATTGGGGTAGGACGCCTCTGGTCATGCTGTGCCTCCTTACGGAGGAGCTCCTGTCTACGTGCTTCCTCCAAAACATATACATGAGAGACTCGAGACTGTGTGGTAGTGTAGGGCTTGAGCTCTGGTTAAAGCCCTTGATGGAATCTCCTCGCTCTCTCCTGCTCCGTTGGTATCAATGACCCACCAAATTTACTCAGGCGACTGAACTCCGCATCGTACTCATCTACTGACATGCTCCCTTGCTTTAGATGAAGGAACTGGTCGTAGAGGGCATCTCGAACATGGATGGAGAAAAATCTCTCATAGAAGAGGTCGTAGAACTGCTTCCATGTGATTCCAGTGCCCAGTTGCCTCTCTTCAGCCTTCCACCAGTGATGAGCATTATCTTCTAAGAGTAAGTCGACTGCTGTCATCCAATCATGTGCCGGCAACTGGGATGCCTTCAAGTATTTCTCTATGCTGATAAGCCAAGCAGAAACTTCTAAAGGACTCTCGGTACCCTTAAAATTCTTAGGCCCCATGTCGATGAAATCCTTAATGGAGCCCAGATAAGGTTGCGGAGCTGGTGCTGGATTTGGTATCGGGGCTGGTGGTGGAGGTCTAGCTAGGTAGGCCATCATGCTCTGCCTCAACATTTCTATCTGTTGCCACTGAGATTGTAGCATAGCATACACAAACTGGGTGGTTGGGTCCACATCAGTCGGAAGTGGAGGCAGTTGGGGTCCGAGCTGTGGTAAAAACTGCTGAGGCAATAGGGATGGTGTAGTCTCTCCTGGTAGTACTGCAGTGGTTTGCTCAACCTAGCTGACTGGGGGCACTTGGGCTTCCTACTGCACCGTCGATGGGTTCGTGGTATTCTGTTGTGGCTCTAGCTGATACGGAATCACCGGGATCATTGGGGAAACCTGTTCTCCCTGGGAAGTTACATCACCGGATGTGATGGCTAGGGTAGGGCGTGTCCGCTGCGTAGAGTCATATTGCTGGCACGAAGATAAGGGCAATGTTAGAATAGATTCAGATAAGTTTTGAGTCAAGCAATTGAAATAGAGTTTAATAAAGAATTCAAAATGTCAACAACCAGTAGATGAGATCCTAGAGGGCAAATATGTTAAGTTAACCACATTTCAATCCACGTAAAATCGTACGAAAGGCGAACCAATTGCACTATGGTTGATCAGACCACAATACACAGGTTCTAATAAGTCAATGTATCAGTGGGCGCCCACCATAAAACATATGTCCTGAACAAGCTTGATGAGAGAGTAAGCTCGCAAAACTTGGCTATAAATAGCAACATTAGTCAAGGTAGTCCAATTACAAATACGCAAGATAATGATGAAAGAAAATACAGGTAGTTTACGCTACTTAAGAATCTAAGTCGTGTCCGGTGTTCGTGCCTCTACAGTCGTCCTACTGTCTTCTTGTCTAGGCCTTGGTTAAAGTCAAAGGAATTCAGGTTGTGAGGCTTCCTACCCAACTTATAAGAGTTGAACTAGTAGTGTGATTGAATGGTGGAACATGACGACCTAGTATGTACGATAGTGGGATAAGGGTTTACGGAAGAATAATTCAAGCAAGAAGCAGTCAAGATAGACAGTTGGGAGTTCGATTTGAAGGCAAGATAGAATGTCATATATGTGGATGAGATCCTAAATTTTTAATCCTATACGCAGGCTTGCTTGGTACGGTAAGGTAACCAAACAATTTATCTAGACCTGCATGGGCCACCACAAAAATATGTAACGCCCCAGTCCCAAAATACGTAGGACTAGGAACGTAGCATGCCAGCTGCATATATACGAGATATACCCCAATATATGGAAATCTCAAATATACACATAAGCTGTATTGTGAATACTAATAACAAACAGTCACAGATAAAAGCTACATCTCATCCACAGTAAATATAAAGAAAATGGTAACTCATGAATCAAAGTAAATGTCAAAATATAGCTGTTGGCCGGGCGGAGACAAATCCACTACCGGCACTAGAATGAACTGAAAGGAAATAGAGTCCAACCTCTAAGATAAATAAAATAAGAAATGATGACTAAATAGGCTCCTCGACCCAATAGGGACAGCTGTGATCAGAAGGTACAACCCGCTCGAACGTGAAGGATGAGTCTATAGCAGAACCATACTCCTGCGGAAAGTCCTGTACACCTATACCTGGAGAGATCACCAGGTCCTCAGAGGGACGTAACAAGATACAAAAGAACATGACACATAAACTGAATAAATATTGCTCAAATAAATAAATCAATTGAATTATAACATGGTCCAATACGCACCTACTGAACGAGCGTACCATCCCCCCAACCAAACAAGGATAGGAGATGGTAAACTAATTCACGGTGACGTATCTTTCCATGCTATGAATCCAATATGGTATCCGAATCCCAACAAGGTTCAATACCTTCTCATCGAAGTAGTAAGTCACACCTACAACCAAACAAGGACAAGATGTGGCAAACTAATCCGCGATAAGTTATTGTTCTAAGCCACGGTCAGATACAAATTGTCACTCTCCGTTCCCAGTATACGTATTTTTAATACATGTACTGCTTAAATATATTTATTTAATATTTATCATATATTTTTTTGTATTTAAATTCCTTTAAATTTATGTTAATTAATTTTCTGCATTTTACTTTCTACTTTTATTTCTCTGCTTTAGCTAGACTTGGGTTCGGCTTGGTTTGGTTTAGTTAGTTGGTTCATCATGAACCAAACCTAACACCCCCACCTACCACCACCTTTTCATTTAAAGCCAACCCCCCCTTTCTCTCTCTTCATTATTTTTCCTTCACCATCACTCTTCTTCTTCTTTCTCATTACTCACTCCACCTACCAAATCCATAGGCAAGTACATCTTGCTTCTTCATAAGGACCTATTTTTATGGTTCCATTCTCTTTTCCTTGTGATTCTAAGAGAGTTTAGAACTTGGCATTTTTCGTTTTGAAGCTTTATTTTTAGTAGATCTAGAAATTAGTTATTTTTTGATTTTGGTAGTTTTGATCTATCAAACTTCTTTGTTTTCAAGTTTTGATGGTTTCATATTGAAGAAAATTTTATTCTACCCAATTTTGACCTTTGCAAAGTTGGATTTGGACTTATTTTGACCAAGTTATGGACTTTTGAAGCTTTGGGTTCAAACCATGGAGTTCTTGCTGATTTGTAGAAGACAGTGAGCACTGTATGCGAGCTTTTTAGCTTGTGCCACTGGGCTGCGTGCGCTCTTTAACGCAGCGCAATCTGACTCATATGCTGCCCTTTGGCGGCGTATGTCTTGCATACGCTACCTTGGTAAGGAGTCGTATGGAGTTCATACGCTGCCTTTTGGAAGCGTATGACTTGCGTACGCTGGCTTGGATGGTAAGGAGTCATATGGAGTTCATACGCTGCCTTTTGGATGCGTATGACTTGCGTACGCTGGTTTGGATGGTGAGGAGTCGTATGGAGTACATACGCTACCTTGATGAGGAGTCGTATGGAGTCCATATGCTAGCTTGACCTGAGCGTATGCTGACTTGAGCGTAGCTTGACTGAGCGTATGCTGCCTGAGCGTATGCTGACTTGAGCGTAGCTTGACCTGAGCGTACGCTGACTTGAGCGTAGCTTGACCTGAGCGTATGCTGACCTGAGCGTATGCTGACTTGAGCGTAGCTTGACTTGAGCGTAGCTTGACTTGAGCGTAGGCTGACATGAGCGTAGCCTGCTTACTCTGGATCTTCTATAGCCCTGTATGCTAATATTTCTGTTAAATATAGATTATTACGTGAGATGCACCATGTGTCGTAAATTGAGTTACAGATACCCCGATTGACTGGAATTAAACCCTGAGAGTTGTAAGACTCGACCCCACTGAATATTAGTTGACTTTCATGCCTTGTCACCATTGATAATGATTGTGACCTTGACTAATAATTGATCATGCGTTCCTAGTTGAAACTAAGAGACTGGCTAGTCGTCTTATTAAATTGAATGAATGAGACACATTCATATTAATTATGAACTATTGAAATCGACTGGCTAATCCCGAATCTTGGTATACAGGCACATGCAGGCTTCAATTCATTTATTATTTATTTATCTTACCAAAGAAACATGTGTACTTTATGGTCAAGGCATGATTACTCCGTGGTTAGTTTTGATTGTTACATTAGGCTATGTAAGACCTATAACCTGACCGCACTGGTATCATTGTAGAGTTGCGCATATCGTACCCCGTACGAAAGTAATCATTCTGAATGACCATGATCCACGGCATGGTAGTTCACTCAACGTAGAGACTATTAAGTTAAATAAAATAATGATTGCATGGAGAGAATGGATTTCTGAGTTCTTACATGGCAGCCCTCTTGGGACTAGTAGTGCCCGACAGGCCGGTTGGTCCCCACAGATGCTGCAAATCTGCCACACGGGCAGGGAGTGGTATCTGGTTATATTATCTATTGAATATTGTATATTAATGACGGGCGTCCCGCTGGAACTCGTCTAATTCATGAATGGCGCAATTGATTGACTGGATAAACTAGCCTTGCTTGCACATAGTAAGAACTGAGAAATCCTCATTGCATAAAACTAGGATAACTTGGGACTCACAATAGCAAGCCGTAGTAGTTGCCTGGCCGTTTAAATTGATTTGTTTGTACACTGTACCTACTCTGTTGTCTAACTAAGATGATCAGAATGTCAGGACATGACGGGCCAACTTCTGTCCTTGTTTGGTTGGGAGGTTGGTTCGAAGTGTCGTGATGTTATGAGAATCCTAGTGGCAAGCAGAGATCTATTTATCATATTTCTCATTTCTGGTTTTAGTTCTCATGTCGTGCTTCCTTGTGGTACTTGCTATTAGAGGTCTAACCTCTCTGGTTTTGCATGGCCAGATTTAGAGCCGGTTCCCGAGGACTCAGCTTACTTCTACCTCCAAGATGGTCAACACTAGAGGGATGATCGCAGGAGGACTCGAGTGGGTTTCTTACTTCCTCGCTCGTTTTGTTATCTACTTTATACTTTGCCGTTTGGCACCGACATGTTAGTCGGATTGTCTTGTACCTACTTTTGCATAATTGTAACTAAGTCAGACTGCAGCTGCTAACAATTGTGTATACTTACTACATCATCTGGCTGTATTTTGTAAAGCCAGATATCAAGAACATTTTGACTGAGCGTTTGGGACGCCTTACTGCTTTATCTCACATGTTCTCTATTTCTGTTTCTTGTTTGAATGATTGAGACAATAGATGTGAAGTGACCATAGCGAGACTTTCATGTAGTATGTACCCCCTCGTCTTGTAGACAGCATTGATCGTATTATACGGTATTCATCTACCCGTAATACGTAGCTGGCTGAGTCATTCCCCCGCTCTCCAGTATTCTGGTTCTGGGGTGTGACACAAATACTCAAACCAAGAGTACTCGTACCTAACGGATAAGGGTATCCTACCATTCTATGTGAATGCAGTTTAAGTACATCCTTCCAACGCATGGGCCCTGGCTAAAAAAATGGGATCGGCATAGTCCCCCCTTGGGGCACCAGGGGCCTCTGGCATAATCGTTCCACGAACGTCAGCGGCCAGCAGTAATAAGGGGTCGTCAACCCGCATCTCCAGTGGAGCGTACGGTCACAAGGGAAATGTGTAAAGTAGCCCATATGCTAAGGATATGTACTCCCCACCCAATGCCTACTATGTTGTATCCGCAACACATAACCCCTATTAACCGCTAAGTCAATCTAAGCATGCAATGTCTATTAGCGGTTAATCCTATCGCACGGCTTATACATACTGGTGGCCAGCCAGTCACGCATGTCCGAGTTCTATATGTGACTCACAATACGTGGTACAGATGTGTCAAGGCCTATGAATGCAACACACAAAGGGTGGTCCCTTAACTCTAAGTTGAATGGGTAAGAAAATAATACATAGCAGGAAATATAACTGAACAGTAAGTTCTAACAGGTTATGCCATATATCACAGTTTATTTTGCATAAATAAAATAATAAATAATGCATGAAATATGAGCTGAATAAATAAACAGCGGTGGCAAGGTATCTTGCCTGGGGGGTAGTGTGCAGAATGGCGACGCCGGATGACTCAAATCGTTAAAATAGGGATGCGATGAAAGCCAACTTCTACGAACAACCTCGAATGCTGAAATAAACATCACAAATAGATTTGGAATAAAAGAAATACCCAGGAAATGCCTGTCCAAAAGTCCAATTCTGGAACAGGGGCAAAATCCTAATTTCGGGTCAAAACGATGTCCGCCGTTGGATCCGTTTTGCACCGAAATGCGTGCCAGAATCTACGGTCTCTAAAGTCGTCAAACTACATGTCTACGGATCCGGTTTGAGGAGACGAGCCCAACCGTACGTCTAAAGTTGGATTTCGGTGGGCTGTGCACAAATTCGCCCGTTAGAGCGGGTCACGGGCCCGTCAATTTTGGCGTTCCGATCAACCTTCTCAGAATCAGACCAAACTTGGCATGCAGGACCAAAAAATCGATACGGTCCTGATGGCGTAAGTTTTGCGTCGATCCGATGAACGTGCACGAAGTTATGGTCAAGTTTACAAAATGTCGATACGGAGGTATTTTGACGGATACGCACTGATTTCGTCGCGCACACACAACGAAATCGAGTCCCGTCAATTCCCACACGTCGGAAACATCCATACGCGCCTTTCGATGCATATAGTGCACGACCACGTCGCCCGGTTTGTCGGGGCGCACGTCGTATCGGTTGGTTTTATTGAGATTTGGGTTTTGAAAACTTATTTTTTCTCAAATTTTGAAATCGATTTACTCAGCATATGATTAGTAAACATTTAAACCGCAAGAAGGATTTTGAAGTCCTATGAGTTGACTACAACTTCGTTCAAATAGATTTTATAAATCGTTACTAGGTTGTTAACGCATCGCCATCAAAACATGGCACATGAGGTACTGAAAACTGTTCTTCGAATCAGTTTTTCTCGGGATGTTTCCATCGATTTTCTGGATCGATGGCGTACCCCCATCAAACTGGAACTTTGAGGGTGCTTAGAGGGTTATGTAGGCTTGCTACAGGAAGTTACGAAATTGTAAACGATCGAAAAATCAGGAAGTTTTTGGTTCGGAAAGATGGTACCTGAGCGATCGGATGAAATAAGACACCCCCTGTTTCTGGTCGGATTTCGTGAGCGCGGCGGCACTCCGGCCAACCTCGACGGCGTGCAGGTGGTAGAGGTGATGCGCAGGGATACTGGGGAGGCTTGCGCGAAGGATGGGGCTGGTTTGGTCGCAAGAAGGATAGGTTTCTTTGATGAACTCTCGGGGTGTTACGCGTATATATATATATATATATATATATATATATATATATATATATATATATATATATATATATATATATATATATATATATATATATATGTTTATATAGTTTAAATCCTATTTGAAATCAAATTCTAACTCAATCCTGCGTGGGGATCCCTAGGATTTATGTGAATCTATAGGATTTGAAATGGGGAGATTTTGTTGGAGATTTAGTTAAAATCGAATATGTGTTGGAGGAGTCGTTCGCTGGAAAGAAAAAAAGAAGGGTTCGTTCGCTGGAAAAGAAAAGGGGAGGAGTCTCAGGTTGCGGGTTTGAGGGAGTACTGTTCCTCCCATGTGGGGGAACAGTAACCATGATTTGTTTTTTATTTATTTTAAAAGAAACAGTAATATATATATATATATATATATATATATATTTATATATATATATATATATATATATATATATATATATATAGTATTTAATAACTAAAAGACCAAATAAAATATAAAAAAATCCTAATAATTTAACTAAACCTTATAAAATATTTTAAAAATATTCTTTGGCAAGTAGATACCATAGAAAGATATTCACACCAAAACTTTTTATATCTAGTTATTTACCAAATAATTTGATTAAAGCAACTTATCGTAAAATATTTAGAATAAAATCTAAAAATTTCTAAAAATTTCGTAATCACTTGAAAATGTATCATTCAGTGAGATTGTGCAACAAATACTAAGAGTAGCATTTGTGTTGCCAATTTGCTATATAAAAAATTTCACAATTAAATACCAAACTTGTTATATAAAAAAATATATAAAATAATTTAACACCACATAAATAACCAATTAATAAAATAAAATAATTCTCCAAAAATTTTGGGGGATTACACATCGCCACATATAACTAAAATTTCTTCCCCATTATTAAATTTCAAACTTCCATCATAACCTCTCCGTGAAATACCTCGAGAACCAATAACCTAAAATTATCCCAATTTAAAAATGTTTCACTCTCGGATATCCTTGTCAAGTTCAAAACTATATCCACGAAATATAAATTTTCATACCATTAATGTACATCCTATTGTCCTTCTCATTTGAAATCCTTGAACTTGCTTTCCAAGTAATTCATCCTCGAAATACCCTAGTAACTCATTTCTAAACTGATTACATCGACCCCTTGGTTTCAGTTCCAACCTCAATCATACTTCTATCTCAAAATTCTACACTAGATCCAATATCCCATATTCTTACCAAGATACCACTTGATAATAGTACGACTTCCGAACGAGAGGATTTACGATACTTCCTTAACCTTTCTAAGGTGAAAAGATACAAAATTTCAAATGACTTCACAGTGTAGTTGACAGGAATAGATAAAAGACAAGTGATTGGTGTAATCAAGACATAATTAATCGGGATGGATGAAGTAATGACAAGATAAGAAAATCATCATATGATGAGAAGAGAACGACGGAACAAGAAATAATGCTAGGAATTGTCCTTGATCAATAGGTAAAGAAGTGAATCAATTTAAGGTATGACCAGATAACCATACATGTCTATCCAAAATTATGTTGCCAGAATTTATGCCACACCAGTAAACATAGCTGCAATAAACGATGGAGTCCATAACTATGGTATACACCCTATAATTATGTCATCTAGATTCCTTAACATGCCAACCGGTATGGCTACAAGAAAATCTAAATTCCATAACTAGGATATTATATCCAAAATCAGGATCCATGTCCCTGTCGTGCTAGCTAGTATGTCTGCAATAAATTCTAAACTCCATGAATAAAGTAGACATTTACCATTCTCATCGTCCCTATCAAATATGTTTATCAGGATATCTTAACTCAATTCATAAAAACTGATTTTTGATACAAAGTCAAAGTCGACAACGAAAGAACATCAAGGTTCAAAATTCAGCAACGAATCAAGGATAAGTAAATAAAAACTAGCAGAAATAGATTTCGAGACAGGATTTAGGAAAAGTTCTCAGGAGAAGTCCCAAAGGTACTATCTAGGTCAAGATTGAAAGTTCTGGAATATAATCTAAAACAATCTCAACCTTGATATGACATTGGTCAATCATATTCTCTCCTCAACCTAGATGATATATAAGTTCAACTTATACCTTTCCTCTGGGATCAACAACTCTTCCCAAGAAAGAATAAAGTTTGATACGAACAAATATTTTAAAAATCAAGACGAATAGAAACAAGTGGGAAAAGATTTGAAAAGCTTTTCAAAATAAGATTCCCAGGGGTTATCCCTAGAATCTACCAAGAGTTCCTAATATGTGACTGAGTACCAAAATCCTAAAATATTCCATTGTTGACACAAAGTCACAGTCAACCAAATATTGACTACATTGACTAAATAATATCTGTATAAATTCAATACGACACACGACGTCTGCTTTCAGTTCGGGACAAACGACAGCTCAGTTTCTGACTCTCAGTATATTTTTCGAGTCTGTACTTTTACATTTCATTGAGTCTAGAAGTATGTACTCTGAGTTATGCTGAGCTCTTGGAACTTGGTCTACAAGCCTACCCAAAATCCCAAGCTCCACCAAAACAAAATTGCCCACAAGTCCCACTTAGAATCACTCTGTGCTCTGGAGACAGAGTTCGGGCCGAACTCTGCCTCCACACAGAGTTCGGGCCGAACTCTGTCCCCTAGAAATCAGGAACCCTAATTTTAGGGTTAGCTGGTTGCTAGCTGTCCAACGGCCAAATTTTTGAATTCTCCTACCCGAATTCTGGCCGAATTCTGTCTCAAAAATCAGTATAAATAGGGCATGAATTCTCTCATTTTGAATCACTCAATCTTCTCTTCTCTTCTCTCCTACAAGCTCTATAAGCCATACCCTTCCCATCTACTAGCCACAAGCCTCCTAAGTCTCGAGTGCTCAGCATCTCTCAGTTAGGATTCTTGTGCAAGAGTGAAGAAATCGCTTAGACAATTCCAAGCAATCGCCACTGCGATTCTCTGTAAGAAGTTGACGTGCTCTTCTGAAGTAAAGGCACGGGTTGTAAGCTACTATTTCACAAATAGTGGATTTAATCCTGAGCTAGAGTTCTCAGGCCTGGACTAGTCCTCCACGAGGGAAACCAGGTTAAAATTGCTGTGTTTGCGTATGCTCTCTTGTCTTTCATTTACATTCCGCATTTTACTCTGATTATTCATTGTTCGTGAAAGAGTAATTTTTTTAATTGGTCATTATATATATATACTCTATTCACCCCCCCTCTAGAGTTGCCAAACTGTTCTTCAATTGGTATTAGAGCTCTGTTCTCTTTATAAGGACTAATATCCTAAGAGCTGATCCATGGCAACCACACAATCCTTGATCTCCAATCATGGTGAAGGTCAGTCCACTCATAGGCCTCCCCTATTTGATGGGACTAACTACACATATTGGAAAACAAGGATGAGTTTTTATCTGAAGTCTTTAGACTTTGACCTGTGGACTGTCGTAACTGACGGTTACAAAAAGCCCGCCAGAATAGTTGTCGATGGTGACCTCACTGAGAAACCACACGACAAATATTCTGTCGAGGAGAAGAAACAGGCAAGTCTAGATGCTAGGGCTATTAATGCTTTATTCTGTGCTATAGACAGGAACGAGTTTAACAGGGTCTCTACATGCACCACTGCTCATGAAGTATGGAGACTTCTGGAAGTGACGCATGAAGGAACCACTCAAGTCAAGGAATCAAAGATAAGCCATCTCACTCAAGAGTACGAAGCCTTCAAGATGAAGCCAAATGAGACGATCACTCAAATGTTTACAAGATTCCTCGACATCATCAACCCGTTATCCTCGCTTGGTAAGCAGTACTCAAACCATGAGAAGATCCGCAAGCTACTCAGAGGGCTACCAAAGATTTGGAACCCTAAGGTGACAGCCATCATAGAAGGAAATGATCTCACAAGTATGTCTATGGAGACTTTGATGGGCAAGCTCATGACTCACGAGCTTGACCTCAAGGACTTCGAAGAGCCTGCTCCGAAGACCAGGGAGATCGCACTCAAAGTTTATCGACGAAAGGTTGATCACGATGAGACTGAAGACGATATCTCAGATGATGAAGACCAAGCTCTCATGGTACGTAACTTCAAGAAATTCCTTCGCTTCAATCAAAGAAAGAAGGAACCACAAGAAGACGATGAAGAAGAGCCAACCTGCTATGGTTGCAAAAAGACTGGACACGTCAGAAGAGACTGTCCGCTCTTAAAGAAAAGCAACCGGTATGAAAAGCCCTACAAGAAGAACTCATCAAAAAGGTATGCCAACACAAGCATTTGGCATGAAAGCGAAGCAAGTGACTCCGAGGAAGAAAAGAACTCTCCTCAAGACAAAGCAAATGTGTGCCTCATGGCAAATTCCACCAAGGTATCAAACGAAACTTTAGATGACTTCTCTTTTGATGAACTTGGCGATGCTTTCACCGATTTACTTGATGATCACAAAAAGGTTATCGGTAAATACAAGCATGCCAAGGACAAAATCAAAAGTCTAGAAGATGAGATACAAAGAATTTCTTTACTTCTTGATAATGTTAGAAACACATCACCCACAAATGACACTGATGAAGTATCCAAGCTTAAATTAAGCTTACATGATGCTGAAGCACGTATTGAGCAACAAACTCAAGAAATCACTACTCTCAACACGTTGTTTGCTGAAGAAAAGAGTAGACACAAGATTTCCATGACTAAGATTTATGGCTTAAATATCAAGATTGATGAACTGCAAGCTATGTCTAAAAGATTAGAAACCAAATTGGGTAAACAGGTTGTTCAACCTCAAACCCAATCACATGGGCACAACACCACTCATACTAGTCAACCACGTCATTCTCATGCAGCACATAACCATGCATTTATATACACAAACTTTCACAAACCACATGCACGTAAGAATATTCCTCATACTCATTATACTGCACAAAGACACAACCAATATCACTCTACACATAGACAAAGTCATCATACCATACCACATCAACATGCCATGCCACGTAGACAAAATCATCATGTTATGCCACATAAGCAAAATCATCATATCATGCCACAGCATCACACTATGCCATATAGACAATCTCAGCATGCCACTCCTCACAGTCAATATCATCATGCTATGCCACACAGACATCATCATCATGCCACTCACTCTATGCATAGTCATCATTACCATGCTAACTCTCCATATCATCCTCATCCTGTTGCTTATAGATATCATTCTCATGCTCCCAGTATAAATAAAAATGCTATCTGTACTTACTGTAGAATACATGGACACATCTCACCACAGTGTAGAGTTAGAAGATTGGTAGACAAGAAAATATATGCTTGGTTTCCAAAAACTAACTTTTCAGGACCCTCAAGAAAATGGGTACCAAAGGTCACATCTACTCTTGATGTAGGTGGACCTTCCCTCCTCAACTGAGAGTAAGTGGATTCTCGATAGTGGATGCTCGCGACATATGACGGGAGACGCAAATCTTTTTGCATCACTATCGATGAAAAGAGAAGGATACGTATCCTTCGGTAACAATCTCAAAGGGCACATAATAGGTAACGGTATCATTGGTCATCCTCCTTCTCCTGTTATAAAGGATGTCTGCCTAGTGACCGAGTTAAAGCATAACCTGCTCAGCATTAGCCATCTTGCTGATCATGGATATGATATTAACTTTGGACAAAACTGTTGCTATATCTATGATAGGTCAACAGGAGACATTGCTTTTGAAGGGAAAAGAGAGGACAATATCTATATTTTCTATCTCTCTATAAATACTAACCATGCAGGTAGATGTTTATATGCCCACAAAGACGAACGACTACTTTGGCACCAGCGTCTCGGTCATGCCAACATGGATGCTATATCCAGGCTTTCTACCAAGAAGCTAGTGAGAGGATTGCCTGACATCACATTCAAAAAGGACACGGTATGTGCCGAATGTGAACTAAACAAGGCAACTAAATCCTCATTTCATTCCATCAACTCTGTAAGTACTACTAGACCCTTGCAATTACTTCATATGGATTTATTTGGTCCTAGTAGAATAGCTAGCCTTGGTGGCAAACTTTATGCTTTTGTTATTGTTGATAATTTTTTGAGATTTACTTGGGTTTTCTTTCTCGCTAATAAGAGCGACGCTATCTCTGTTTTCAAAGTTTTTGTAAATAAAGTTCAAAACGAAAAAGGCTACATGATTACTCGAATCCGAAGTGATCATGGAGGCGAATTCGTAAATTCAGATTTTGAAAGTTTTTGTAATGCAAATGGTTTTGATCATGAATTTTCTTGTCCTAGAACTCCTCAACAAAATGGTGTTGTGGAGCGGAAGAATAGGACTCTTGGCGATATGGCTAGAGTCATGTTGAATAAATTTTCTCTTCCGAAATATTTTTGGGCAGAGGCTGTAAGTACAGCATGCCACATTTTGAATAGGGTGCTTATTCGTCCCATTTCGAAGAAAACACCCTATGAGCTTTGGTTTGGGAGAACCCCAAATGTTTCTTATTTTAGAGTTTTTGGCTGCAGATGTTTTATCCTTAACACCAAAGACAACTTAGGCAAATTTGATGCCAAAGCTGACGATGGTATCTTTCTTGGTTATGCCGCCAAGAGTAAGGGATATAGAGTTTTCAATAAACGCTCACTTATTGTGGAAGAGTCAACAAATGTGACTTTTGATGAAGACAACAGTACAGCAAATACTCTTAATGATGACATTGAGCCATCAACTTCTACTCCAATGAATACTTCTCTGGAGGGTTTGCCTAAGAAATTCTCTTTCAAACCTTCTCATCCAGAAAATTTAGTCATAGGTGAAGTTTTACGTGGAGTTACTACTAGATCATCATTAAGAGACTCTGTTGCTAGCACTGCCTTCATTTCACAAGTAGAGCCTAAAAACATTTCTGAAGCTTTTACTGATGAATTTTGGATCTCTGCTATGCAAGAAGAACTCAACCAATTTGAGAGAAGCCAAGTATGGGAACTAGTTCCTAAACCGGCTAATCACTCAATAATTGGTACCAAATGGGTGTTTAGAAACAAAGTAAGTGAAGATGGTTCAGTCACACGTAACAAAGCTCGTCTAGTAGCTCAAGGATACAACCAAGAGGAAGGTATCGACTACGATGAGACATATGCTCCTGTTGCTAGACTAGAATCCATTCGGATGCTTTGTGCTTTTGCCAATCATCAGAACTTTAAATTATTTCAAATGGATGTTAAAAGTGCTTTCTTGAATGGCTTTATTAAGGAGGAAGTTTATGTCAAACAACCCCCTGGCTTTGAAAATCACAAATTTCCCGACCACGTGTTCAAGCTAAAGAAAGCGCTTTATGGCCTTAACAAGCCCCCAGAGCTTGGTATGAAAGGCTAAGCAGCTTCTTGCTTGAGAAAGGTTTTTCTAAAGGGAAAATTGACACTACACTGTTTATCAAATCTTTCAAAGACACCATTTTATTAATTCAGATTTATGTTGATGATATTATTTTTGGGTCTACTGATGAAACTCTTTGTCAAGAATTTGCCAAGTGTATGCAGACGGAATTTGAGATGAGCATGATGGGAGAGCTCAACTACTTTCTTGGTCTGCAAGTAAAACAACTGGCTAATGGAACTTTCATCTGCCAATCAAAGTACACCAAGGACATACTGAAGAAGTTCGATCTTGACAACATCAAACCAATCAGCACGCCAATGGCCACTTCAACCAAACTCGAACCAGATGAGAGCGACAAACCTGTTGATCAACGTAAGTATCGAGGTATGATAGGCAGCTTACTTTATTTAACTGCTAGTCGTCCCGATATCATGTTCAGTGTTTGCCTATGTGCTAGATATCAAGCTAATCCTAAGGAATCACACATGACCGCAGTTAAGCGTATCTTTAGATACCTTAAGGGTACGGTTACAGTAGGCCTATGGTATCCCAAGTCAACATCATTTGATCTTATTGGTTACTCTGATGCTGACTTCGCTGGATGCAAGGTCGACCGTAAAAGTACGAGCGGCACGTGTCATTTATTAGGAAAAGCTTTAGTCTCCTGGTTTAGCAAGAAACAGAACTCTGTTGTACTATCCACAACAGAAGCTGAATACATAGCAGCTGGGCGTTGTTGTGCACAAATTCTGTGGATGAAGCAAACCCTGGAAGACTATAAGTTATCTTTCATGCATATTCCTATATTCTGTGACAATACTAGTGCCATCTATTTGACTAAGAACCCTGTATGCCACTCACGCACTAAATACATTGAGATCAGACACCACTTTTTGCGTGATCATCAGCAAAATGGCACGATTAACTTAGAATTTATTGACACTGATCATCAGCTGGCAGATTTCTTTACTAAGCCACTATCCGAAGAGCGTTTCAATTTTCTTTGTCGTGAACTTGGAATCTTAGATGAAGCAGTCATAAATTGAAACTCACCTGCGTAAATATCGAGTATATTGTGATTCTTTTACGAAGAATTTGGTATGGATACAAGCCGAAAGGGTCCTTCTGACAACAAGGCGTAAAAGCCTAAGCGACACGGTGCACTAGTCCTCAGGACTACCGCTAGCTGGGATCCGGCCCCTGCAGCTAACCCATGGCAAATTTGGACTATTGAACCACAATATATATCCTTATTTATTATATGGCTCGTTTCGATTTAATATTGCCTAATTGATATTTTCTAAAAAGTTCATTCTGTTTTCTGTGTACCTCTCCTTCTCTATCTATTCTATTCTCTTTGGTGTCCTCAACTTTCTTTTGTTTAACTCTTAAATCTTTTTCTTTGTTATCATTTCTTGTTATTCTTCAACTTTTGTTTTCATTTTAGCCTTTGTTCTGTTCTGGACCAATGATCCAGAACTCGGGCCGAACTCTGCTCCTATCTGAGTTCGGGCCGAGTTCGGTCCCTTGGTTCCAGGGTCGGGATCTGGCTCTGCCGTTGGATCTATTCTAATCCAATGGTCAATATTTCACCCGACCAAAGACAAAACCCTACTTTATGTCGGGATTCTTTCTCTCTCCTTCACTATTACCACCTTTTCTCACCTATACACACTCTTTCCTTGAAACCCTAACCCTAGTTTTTGATCTAGAGTGCCTCATTGCTTCTCAAATCAAGAAAAAGGTGTCTCCTCTCCATTCTCCTCCATTGTTCTTTACCTGTTTGAGGTACCATTTTTTTTTAAAATCTTTTAATGGCTCCTTGCTTGTTCAATCGTGGGAAGAGGATTCGAGTTGAGAGTATTTCCTCTTCGGATTCTCCTCCATCAATTGAACAAATCATTGAACAACTTCAACCACCTCACCCTTTGTTCAATCCACCTCGTCCTCAACATCCTTCCACTTATGACAATAGACTTTTTGTCCCACTTGATGCATCAAACAACTGGTTTAGTGACTTTCGGAATCGTCAGGTATTCACAGGACATCCTATCAATTTTTCCATATTCTCTCAATATGATTCTTTATTCCATGACCTCTATATTGATGAACTAGTCACTACATCTTCTGCTATTTATCGTCATGCCGTTCAAATGTTCTACTGCAACTTAACCTTTGATGACCTTCGTATTTATTCACGAGTTGCTGGTATCGATATCTCGTTTGATGACTTTGAACTAGCCGAATATCTTGATCTTCTTGAGCCAAGTTCTTGGGAAAGGCTTGTTGATGCTCGCTCGTTCCGTTTTCCCAACGGACTTTCACTTGAAAGCTTCAAGGACGATTTGTGCACTCCATACACACGTCCTCGAAAGCTCATGACGAAATATCTCAACCCATATTTTTCTGATCTTCATTGGATCATCTCTAATACCATTCTACCCAAGATCGGTTCCCCTGATGAAATCACTTATCTTGACATTTCTGCTCTTTATCATCTTCACTTTGGAATTCATTTCAATCTTCCACGTACTATGATGGACTGGATGATTCGCTGTAGGAGGAAACCACGAGCTTTGGTTTATCCTCTGTATCTTCCTATGATCTTTCGTGCTTTTCGTATACCACTTGATGCTTGTCCGTTCCTGCCGGCACCTACCTTTCTATCTAAGGTACGACGCCTTCAGCCTGTTGCTACTACTGAGTTGTCTGCTGATGAGGAGCCTGACGCCCCTCCGCTCGGTCAGACTGCACCTCCTGCCAACCTGGATTCGCTTCAGACTATGCTTCGCGATCGTTTTGCTATTGAGGATGATCGCTGGACGCAGCAGGATTACCGTACCACTCTGCAGATTAGTGCCCTTGGGAACTCTCTGCATGATATGCGGTATTCGCTTGCTCGTCATCCTGATTTGCATGTGCCTATTGAGCGGGATCCACATCGCTCGGGTCATCGTATAGACGATCCGTGGGTCATGAGGTATATGGATCCGGATGATGCTTTCGTGGACCCTCGTCGCTCTTTCCCTGGTCCTTCAGATGTTCCAGGACCTTCTGGTGCTCCGTGATGGAGACTGGCTTGTTATGCTGCTGCCACTGCTGATGGTCTTAGTTGCTTTATGTTTTTAGTTATTTAGTTATGGATTTATGTACTGGATTTTTATCTTAGAACCCTGATGATGTGTTTGACATTCTGGTTGGTGGATATCATTTTATGCTATTTCTCGTAGTTTCTTTTATGCCAATGCACTCTCTTGTCTAGTATTATACTATTTTTTTCTCTTGGTGTGGTTGCATTACTATTCATTGCTTATTTATATTGCTAACTGCCAAAAGGGGGAGAAACATATGTATATTTTTGTGCTGGCTTGTTTTGGGAAACTATTACAGGTTCTATGCAGGTTCTATGCATTCATCTGTGTATATCTGTGCTCGTTCTGGGAATATGTTATCTATCAGGTTACAGGATATATGCACTGTTTACGGGGGAGAGCTACTACTTCTAGCTCTGAACCGTTAACTGATTACGGGGAAGCTATCCGATTCTAGCTCTGCATCAGTTATGGGGGAGCTATGTTGTAATCAACTGTGTCAAGGTATGAATATTGAAATATACATATATTATTTTGTCAATTATCAATATGGGGGAGATTGTTGACACAAAGTCACAGTCAACCAAATATTGACTACATTGACTAAATAATATCTGTATAAATTCAATACGACACACGACGTCTGCTTTCAGTTCGGGACAAACGACAGCTCAGTTTCCGACTCTCAGTATATTTTTCGAGTCTGTACTTTTACATTTCGTTGAGTCTAGAAGTATGTACTTTGAGTTATGCTGAGCTCTTGGAACTTGGTCTACAAGCCTACCCAAAATCCCAAGCTCCACCAAAACAAAATTGCCCACAAGTCCCACTTAGAATCACTCTGTGCTCTGGAGACAGAGTTCGGGCCGAACTCTGCCTCCACACAGAGTTCGGGCCGAACTCTGTCCCCTAGAAATCAGGAACCCTAATTTTAGGGTTAGCTGGTTGCTAGCTGTCCAATGGCCAAATTTTTGAATTCTCCTACCCGAATTCTGGCCGAATTCTGCCTCAAAAATCAGTATAAATAGGGCATGAATTCTCTCATTTTGAATCACTCAATCTTCTCTTCTCTTCTCTCCTACAAGCTCTATAAGCCATACCCTTCCCATCTACTAGCCACAAGCCTCCTAAGTCTCGAGTGCTCAGCATCTCTCAGTTAGGATTCTTGTGCAAGAGTGAAGAAATCGCTTGGACAATTCCAAGCAATCGCCACTGCGATTCTCTGTAAGAAGTTGACGTGCTCTTCTGAAGTAAAGGCACGGGTTGTAAGCTACTATTTCACAAATAGTGGATTTAATCCTGAGCTAGAGTTCTCAGGCCTGGACTAGTCCTCCACGAGGGAAACCAGGTTAAAATTGCTGTGTTTGCGTATGCTCTCTTGTCTTTCATTTACATTCCGCATTTTACTCTGATTATTCATTGTTCGTGAAAGAGTAATTTTTTAATTGGTCATTATATATATATATACTCTATTCACCCCCCCCCTCTAGAGTTGCCAAACTGTTCTTCATCCATGACTCAACCTTAATCCTAGGGCAGGCTCGCAGTAGTACAGATAAGCTTAAGTACTACCACGACTTCACATTAATAGCAAAGACTAACCTGCATGGGCCACCACTAAAAACGTGTCACGACCCGCACCCGGATATACGAATACGAATGCGTGGGCCACGCCCAGCCTATGCCGCAGTATCGGCGGTAGAACGCTGTCTAGTACCCAATAATATACACTACATCTAGAAGGTCCATGAACTACAAATGTACTCAATCACAACTCAACATCTAAGGAAGATAAGATATGAAAAATAACTAAGACACAAGAATAATTAGAAACTACTAGAAGGAATCATAAGACAGAAAAAGAAAAAAGAAAAAATAAGACAAACTAAGGATAACTACCAGGCAACTCACATAAAAGAATAGTGAGATCCACCTCAGTTAGCAACATCATGAAGTCCAATAATGGCATAACAACTCCTAAAATATTTTCATCATATCCAGTCAGGATGGAACGAGCACAAATCTCAAATAACAGTTCTAATTAGACGATATTAAAAATATAGCAGTAAATAGAAAGAATATACAAGAAATGATGAAATATACATACGAGTATCATGGCAAGGTAAGCTGTAAATCTAGAGCTAGAATAAGGCAAAAAAATCAATCATATCATGTACAAGAGTCGAGAATCATACCATCTACGTGAGTGAATACTATGTCATGCCCCGCTCCCGTTGGAGCGATCGTCCTCGCTAAGGCGTGATGCCGCACGAGCCTAGATTACGCTCGTGCAAGGCAGATTCCATAACGGCCAATTTCAGCGGCTGCGACGGGGTCATCGCACAGAAGTCCCAAATAGAGACATTGAATAATAGCAGCAGAAATTAGAACAAAACACAAGTTATGCAGAAGAAGCTCTTTATTGATATTGAAATAAAGGTTACAATAGGGCACAATGCCAAGATTACAAGTCTCTCAAGCTCACTCAAACTCATATTACAAGTCACTCATCTCTCTCTCATCTCTCAATACATGTCTTGAACCAGCGGAAGCTTTGGAAGGCGACGTCCATACATTATGTCCCATATAAGTCTTGACTCCATGCGGCCGTACGCTTCAAATCGCCAAGGAACTCCGTGCCTCGACGGATCCAAGCGAGCTCTGCGCCACGAGCTTCTACCTGTGCCTGCACATGGAAACTATGTGGGTGTCAGTACTCAACTGTACTGGTGGAATGAGCTTCTCGCCCACCTATGCAAAACCAACACGTTAGATTTACTTTTGTGCAACATAGTCCCCTTTACGATTGTCTTTCTACTCTTTCCTTAGGATCAATTTTAGAACCGACGCCTTGGCCTATTTTGTGTCTCTAGACCATCCCGTGCTTGTATCAACAACGTTAACCTATCAAGTCGTGTTTGCCTTGTGGCCCAAAATCAGAGACGCAACTACACGATAGACTCCATTTCCGTGTGACCGTGCTACAAACCCTTGCTGAGGTCGTGCCTCACAACTCAAGGAGAATCAATGATACCACCGCCTCGCGACCCTTGCCGCCTCGCGGCCCTTTGCTACTAAATCATCAACTGACCCAATCAAGACTTGTGAGTTAAGTGTCACTCGACCAACTTTTCCTTGCGGTGTTTCCTGACTTAAACTCAAGACAACTTACATCCAAACTATGCAACTTATATGCCGACAACTCAAGACTCGACGCCACATCTCATGTCGAAGCACGGTGTCTTCGTTGCAGCCAAATCTTAGGCCCAAATATTTTGTGTTACCAACTAAACATACATTCAAGTTCTTGACCAAATCCAAAGGCATACACGCGGTTTGCTGCTATTCTGCCGACTCAACTATATGAATTTGGTCACTGGCTCCCAGAGCCATTGTGGACTCCTTTTATAGTTTTGATTAGGCAGACGCCCCTTGCCAGCATGAGTAGCTAGCTCCGCTGCAAGTTCTTGCCTAACCCGTGCGGTCATCCAGCACACAGTCTACGAAATGTATCTATCGCAATGGTTCCCATGGGCCGCCTGGGTCGCCGTTCGAGAAACTGTTTATTTTGTTTACCTTGTACAAGTTGTCCAATGACCATGCATGACTCGACTCAAACTGACGTCTCACACAGTCATTGTACCTCTAGTGTTACCATCTCCTTCAGGGATAAGTGCAACACTTCACATATCTGAGATCTTGCCACGATGACCCGTAGTCGCGAGCATTCTTCTTTTTTGCCTCGACGACCCAGTCGCGAGCATTCTTTCTTTTTTCCCTGTCATTTCACTCAACTCAAGAACAACTATTGAGACACTTTCCAAACTCAATAAATTAACCGTGGCCCGTGCCTTAAAATACTAAGTCCATGCCATCGTGTCTCAAACCAACGTGAAACTCCACTACCAAAATAAGTCATATCAACGACGTATTTAGTGACTCCAAGATAGAACGTCGCTAATTTTTAGAGGTTTAGCGACGTTTAACTAAGACGTCGCTGTTTGTCGCCAACAGCGACAAACAGCGACGTCTAGCGACTGCAATTTGTTAACTGGAAACCTGCATCACAAGTTCGTCGGTACACGTCGCTGATGTAGCGACGTGTAGCGACGTACTTTAAGCGACATCGTCGTTTATTAAATATCAGCGACGTTTAGCGACGTTCATTTCGGATGTCGCTAAATGTTTCATATAGGTTGCGAGGGTTTCCTTTTCGATCATTCACAAATCCTCCCCCCCCAATTTTTCGCGCGCGCTCCTCCGACTAGGGGTGAGCATTATTCGGTTTTGGACCAAAAACCGAACCGAACCGAACCGAATAAGAGGTTCGGTTCGGTTTTAAAAAAATTCGGTTCTATCACGACCCACACCCGGAGTAAGGGCATAAGTGTGTGACAGCGTCCCAGCCTACACCGCAGAAACGACGTAGAATGTTGTCTAGGTCTACTATCTAACAACAATTATAATATCAAAACCTGTCGAGAATGGTCAACTCCGAATGGAGGACAAGCAATGACAATATAATATACTCAATCACAAACTCTAAGAAGTATAGATGATACTGAAAGATAAAGATAACAAGATATGAAATATTATCCTGAAAATCCAACACAGAGTAAAACAAGTCCAGTCACAGAGTCAACAATCTTAATACAATACTAAAATAATAACAAGCCAAAATGTAATCTGGAGACAAAGTCCAGTACCAAACTAAACTAGCTAAGCTACTCTAAAGCCCCATCGGCTGGAGCTAACCCTTGCTGAACTAGGGTCTCCAAGTCTAGACCATCTACGTCATGAGGACCGTAGTAGGTAGGACAATCCTCCTCGCCATAATCTGTAAAATTTTGTCAATATATCCAGTCAGGATGGAACGAGCACAAATCTCAAATAACAGTTCTAGTTAGACGATATTGAAAATATAGCAGTAAAAAGAGAGAATATACGAGATAAAATAATGTGTACACGAATCATGGTAAGGTATGTCAAGACTGTAACTGAATGTAAGAATAAGAAAGCAGTATATATCATGTACAAAAATCTGGAACTATATCTATGTGAGTTTAGTATTAGTTTCAACATGTGATCGGCTTAGAACTTGATACAATGTTTGGCCTGGCTAATCATACGTGAGTGTATAATTAACACTATACAATGATGATACAATAATACTGTGGGGGTATTGATCACATATCTACGCTAACACCCCCATCCCTGACTAATATAGTGGATCCAACCATGACACGTCATGACACGTGATTCTCTGAGAAGGTAGCTAGCCTTCGCAGGAATCGTATCTATAAAATGAACAACAATAATAAAGACTTGCCCAGTGTATACCATATATAAGAGGAATAACATCTTATGACGGGATCCAGACAATACCAATCCGTGTGCACCATGTGTCAAGAGAACAAGGATATCTATACTAAATACAAGAAACATAGACGATATCATAAAACAGAAATATTATCAGAGAATATACTCGCCTGTGGTCCTGAGCTGATAAGATAAACGGACGCTCAGAGTAATCACAGACCTAAAGATGAGATACTACAAGTCAAAACATGGTTTAATAATGAAAGGAAAGCTAATCGAGTCATGATATGCAAGTCTAAGTCAAAACTAGGTCAAACTAAGTCACACCAAGCTAAACTAGGTCACACTAGGTCAACCAAAGTCAAACAAGGTCACAGGAAGTCAATCCAAGTCAAACTAGGTCAATGTGGGTCAAAGATTGACTTACAGTTGACTTTTGGTCAAAAAGTCAACTCTGGTCAACACTGAGTCAACCCTAGGTCAAACTAGTCAAATGTTGACTAACAGTTGATTTTCAGTCAACTGGTCAACTCTGGTTTGGTTTCGGTCAATTCTAAGTCAAGTGTTGACTTGAAGTTGACTTTCGGTCAAAAAGTCAACTCTTGGTCAACGGGAGTCAAGACTAGTCTAAACTACCCTCATCTAGTCATTATCTACCAAGACAAGCTATTTCTAACCCCATCTTAGAAGTCAAACTCAATATCTTATCAATACCTTATTACCTATATTTACCCTTCACAAGGTAAATACCAATACCTTGCCCATTACAAAGGAAACCCCTCTAGATCTCAGGATACTAGCCTAGACTTCTAGACACTAACCTATCTAGTCATTACCAACCATAAAATCCAGGTATCTAACCCATCCAGTCCATTTTATGGTCCATGTTGGTCACTCCAACATTACCTTAGGGTATCGTCATGATACGCTATGGTATCGTGAGATACCTCACCCTACTCTCTACCAACCTTCCTAGTTCACTCTCCCATACTCTTCTAGTGTCTAGGTTAGTCCTCTCTACTAGTCCAATAGGATACTAACCTAGTTAGGACACTAACTTAACCAACTTGCTACTAACACTAACACAACATCAAGCTAACACCAACACTAACTAATATCTAATATTAAATCTAACAAGCCTACCACAATACCTTACCCTCTAATAATCCTCACATCACAACACAAACTCAAGACCTATAGAACCAAGGGACTGATTTTGAATGTAAGAAAATGGGGAAATAGGAATGGATATAGAGTGAAATATTGAATGAATGGAAGAGTGAATGGTTTAAGTGAATGCTTGTGGATGGAAGGCTGAATAGATGGAATGAATTGATGGATGGATATTGAATGGGGGACTGAAATATAAAGGAATGAGTGGATGAATGAAATGCACAAGTGAATGGAAGAATGGATGGCATGGATATGTGAATGAAAGAGAACATGAATGAATAGATGGATGAGTATGGATGAATGAAATTTGGGGCTGAATGTATGGTGATATAGGGGCTGTTTTGGGCTAATATATAACTGAATATATATATATATATATATATATATATATATATATGCAAACATGGGGCTTATATGTGGCTAAATATAGGCTAATACATGGCTGAAATAAGGGTTCAAATGGGGCTGAATTGTGTGTCAAAAGGGGGCTGTTTTGGGACTGTTTAGGACAGGTTTATGACATCTTTTTAGGCTGCCATATAAGGCTGAATTGAGGCTGATTTGAGTGTGGTTTGGGACCTGGATTTGGGGCTAATGATTGCTGCCATTTGGCTGCCTATATGCTGGTTTGGGGGGGTGGGCTGTTTTGGGCTGTCCCCCCTCTATTCTCCACCTATCTCACTCTCTACTCTTCCCTCTATCACTCTCTAATCTCCCTCTAATCTCTCACTCTCTCTAACTCTATACACAAACACACACACACAAATCTTATTCCCTCTACCACTCTCTCAAAGCTCCACACACCCACACTTACATATTTACACACACACACACACACACACACACACACACACACACATATATATATATATATATATATATATATATATATATATATATATATATATATATATATATATACATATCCACACATATATATATACATATCCACACATATATATATATATATATATATATATATATATATATATATATATATATATATATATATATATATATATATATACATATCCACACATATATATATATATATATATATATATATATATATATATATATATATATATAGAGAGAGAGAGAGAGAGAGAGAGACACACACCTACATATATATATACACATGCACATACTCCTAAACGATCCAAAACCCTATCCGAATACCCAATCCTTGCAATTCTACCCTCTAGGGCCTAAACACGTGCCCCACACAAGAAATTTAACTCGCGCACGCGAGCGGAAACGAGAAACGAGGTCCGAATGGCCAAATGGCCATTCTGGCAACTCCGGGGTGTCCGATTCGCGATACCGCGTGATACAGACACCAAACCTATCCGGATTCGACCCAAACTCTACCCATGAGTTCTAAATAATAATTAGAACCTATTTTAAGTACTAACTTGCCGATTCTAGTATCGGTGCAAAAAGTCACCCGTGTGTTGGAACCCGAAAACCCCGAAAAAGCCTATTTTTATGATTTCTCTCAAAACGACCCCACGTATCCAAATATGGACACGTACCTAGCCTCATCTCACCCAAACTAACCTAATTAGGTCTAATTAGGTTGGGGGTAACACCCAAACATGTCAATTTAGGGTTTTCCCCAAAATTGACACTAAACCTAGCCCGAAAGTCCCGAATTGAGTCCAATGGGTTCCAAACCTCTTCTAATGGGTTGTCCTACGTCTCGGATATCCTCTAATATACAAATAACATTAATTAGGAGTAATTATAAGAGTTAGAGTTAGGGTTTACCTCTTGGGATTGGAATCCCAAGAAAAGCCTTTTGGGTCAAGAGCCAATTCTATGCTTCCAACCCCTCCATGCTAGGTTCTACCTAGATAAAAATCACAAATAAAAGATAAAAAAGAGTTAGCACCATGATTAGAGAGAGATCTAGAGAAATGGAACAGATTTGACTTACTTTGGGCTTGAAATCAAAGGGTTTTGGCTTGGTTTGGGAAGGAACTCTCAAAGGAGAAGAAGAAGAAGAACAAGATGTGAAGAAAATGAAGTGAAGAGGGGGTCTCTTGCTGCTGTCCAGATTTATGGGATTTGGGGGCATTTGGTAAATGTCCAAAATGCTCTCCAAGGCCCTTTTGAGTCAATTTTGTCTTATGTGGAAGTTTGGGGCTAAAAGGGTCAAGTTTAAATAACCAAATGGACCAATTAAGTCATGTGGGATTAGTCTAAATGCACTATACTAATTAGTGGAATTTATGGACCATGTCTAGCTAAACTCTGGGTACCAACTAGATTCTAAGCTACCCGGGTCACTAACACAAGTCGAAATGAGCCAAAACTCAAACCCGATCAAACTAAACCCGAAAATACAATATTAAAATATAAAAATTCCCAAAATATTAAAATATAAAAAATGACCAAAATTATAATACATCAATTTAAATATTATTAAAATAATATAAAATTTACCAATTAATCAAAATCCTATATAATTCAAAAGTCACAAAATGACCAAAATATCCTTAGTTTAAAAAGTGGTAATTAGCTAATCTAGTCACATGGGTTAGGCCTCCATGGTCATGGTTAGTCTCTAGGCTAAGCAGCTCTAAGGTTACACTAGCCAAAGAACAAAATCACAAAACACTAACTTAATTAAATTAAAATAATCAAAATCACCAATAAATCAATAAAATGATTTAAACCTATTATTAAATAATCAATTGTACAAAAGTTCAAAATTACCCTCATTTAGAAAAGTGGTGGTTACAGGTTCGGTTTCGGTTTTGAAAATATTAAATTTTCTTATTCGGTTTCGGTTTCGGTTACGGGCTTCGGATTCGGTCCAAAACCGAAAATCGAATAAGAAAATTTAATTAATTTATATATATATAATATAATTTATATATATATATATTATATATTAAATATATATATATATATATATGTGTGTGTGTGTGTGTGTGTGTGTGTGTGTGTGTGAGTGTGTGTGTGTGTACTATATATATAAGTATTAATATATATATATATATATATATATATATATATATATATATATAGGTATATACTAAATATGTCTATGTATATTTAGTTACTATATATATTAACAAAAACGGCTCAAAAAAATCAAAAAAATATGAATAAACCGAATAAACCGAAAACCGAACCGTTTTAATTCGGTTCGGTTTGATTCGGTTTTGGGCCAATTCGGTTCGGTTTTGGTTTTGCTTATTCGATTTCGGTCCAATTCGGTTTTGGGTTATTCGGTTCGGTTTAAACCGAATAAACCGAATGCTCACCCCTACCTCCGGCGATTTCCCTCATCTGGCCTCCTCCTCCGCGGCGCTCCTCCGGCGATCTCCCTCCTCCGGCCTCCTCTTCCTCCTCCTCCTCAGGTAGCTCCCCCATCTTTCTTTCTCTCTCTCAACACACACACACACACACACTCCCCTGTCCCCGCTTCCCAGTTCCCTCCTCTTCTTGGATTGGAATTCCAATTTAGGGTTCGAGCCCTATTTACTGATACTGGAAAAAATGTTAATATATCCAATTTTGGTTTCGAGCCCTATTTACTGATACTGGGAAAAATTTAGGGTTCTCATGATAACTTCTATGAAAAATGTTCTTTAAAAGAGCGTTTTGTGTATTTCATGATAATTTTCAGAACTTCTTTACTTTGGGAGCAATTTTAACGAAACTCAATGCTATATATATGCAATTTTCTGATCTCAGAATGACCCAACACATATTTCGTTGGGGATTGATGTATTATTGGTGATTGATGTCTTGTCTCATAATTATCTTGTTATGAAGAGGTTCATAGGAACATGCAAATACTGGTTGGTTGGTTTCAGAACAGTGGAGATAATATTACAAATTTATGTATGATATCCATCCATATTTGCTAGTGTAGTGTGTGTGACCACAACCCATAAGGAGTAACTCCTTCTTTTTCTCTCCCCCCACCAAGCATCCCCCACTCATGTCACATGCGCACCAACCTGGCATTTTGCCCATGTCTTGGTCTCCAATGACATCAAGTTCCCATCATTTCCTAGTGGCAAGAAAGAAAGGAAGGAAGAAAGAAAGCATGGACTGTGTTGCCCAACTTTCTTTTTGTTCCTCTTGGGTGATTCCACTTTTCTTTGGTTTTTAGGAGGGGCACTCAGGTGCTTTGCACACTCAGAGGTAGAATAAATCCAGTACAAATTAGGGACTGTCATGTTCAGGCCGTTGGTACCAGTGTTTAAGACTAGTTTGATTTGTATAATTTATGTTAAAGGTAGATAGGTAGGTCCTGTATGAGAGACTGGATACCTAGGTATGATGGCTTGGCTAGTTCATGTTACCCAAAGGAAATTTGTCTATTGATATGGACTTAGATAAATTTCTATTGTGAAATGATATTAGAATAAGGATTAACCTGAGAATAGGCTTAACTGAACAGTGATATCAGTTAGCAACTGTTTTCTGAGTTTGAATGTCAGGCATTTTGGGAAAATGGTGAGATACACCAAGTCAGACACTGTCCCTACAGCCATTCGACTGGCGAGGTAGAAATCTATGTACGATATTTGCTATAAGGATTCGACTGGCAACATTTGCTATCGTCTGACCCGAGCACTCCATTGTACCGTACGGTCGCAGGTCCGGGTGGCAGTACACCTGCGACGAACAGTTCCAGACTTGCTGATCATACTACTTCCCCTAGCCTTCCTACCGCTGACTGCAGCATAGCGGGTGGGGAGCAGGTGGAGGAGGTAGTCCCTACTCCCACCCGGGCGGATCCATACCAGAGCGACCCTCCATGCGCACCTCAGGACGAGACGAGGATGGAGATTTGGGCCGACGGTCCTACGAAGTAAGTTAAATGAATATATATATATATATATATATATATATATATATATATATATTATGCATGTCTGTATGTCTATATATATTTATTAATACGTCGGTTATCGTTGTATACAGATATCGTCCATCGTCGGTACAGAGAGCGTTGGGCTCCTTTCTAAGGTCCAACTATGGGGGTCTGTGGATCAACTAATCGGATGCCTCGGAAGAGAGGAAGGCATTCTGGTTTGCCCACTTCAAGGTAACTAAAGATAGTTAATTTAGTACGATTAATATAATTTTAAGCATTTTTTAGAACTTATTATTTTAATTTGTAATTCTTGTAGAGGACTTATTTTTATCCACCACACCGGGCCGAGCAGATTGAGAGGCAGTTTCCTGTCGTCGCCGCCAAGTTGATCCGTGATGCAATTGATGATCAGAAAGCTCGTCAGCGCTCCGGAAAGTCGATTGCTAGTTGGATCACACCTGACCAGTGGACCACGATGAGGGCTCGATTTGAGGAGCCCTGGTACAGAGAGCGGTCGGAGAAGGCGAAGGCGGCTAGGACGAGGGCCGAAAAGTGGTGTGGTGGATCGATTCCTATGACGGAGCATTTCCGTCGTCTGGTATGTAATTTATTGCAAAATATAAGATTTTATTGATAGTAGGAGTATATAATTTTCTATTTTACTAAAGAATAAAATATAACAAACATGCAGGTAAAGAGGGGTGAGGATGCAAACATGGTGACCGTCTTTCTGGCCACCCATCGGAAGGACGGGAAGCTCATCGACGACCGGGCTACTCAGATCTATGTAAGTACTAATTTAGATTTCGTTAATTTTTAACACAACTTGAAGAATATACAGATAACCATATAGTTAATAATAATTAAATACTTTAGACATTTATTAGGCTAATTTAGGTAAGTACTGATTTATAGAGATGCACAATGATTTCTAGGAAGAGTTTGTTAGGCTACGTGATGAGCGTACGAGTTCTAGTGTACCGGCAGAGGGAGGGGTTGGTACATCGCAGCCCTCTCCGCCTCAGTCGGAGGACGAGCTCTGGAAGACCGCTGTTGGTGGTCTTCAGAGGGGTACGTACTACAGTACGGGGTCCTACGGCGTATTTGTTGCGACGCAGGCATCCAGGGCTTACTCTACTAGTGCACATTTACAGCCGTCACAGGCCGAGTCATCCCGAGTCGAGGGTACCATTGCCCGCCAGATTGCTGAGCTGCACGACGATATGCTGAGGAGGATTTCTGAGCAGCCAGGGTCTCAGGCGCAAGGGGACGCTGCATCGTTCACCGTACGCTTTGACGAGCTCGAGCGCACTGTACGGCACGTACAGGGGACGCAGGAGTCCATTCACGACACCGTTACTAGGATAGCAGCTTGCATGGAGCAATGCAGCGCCAGACTGCTAGCCCTAGAGGAGACGCGAACGCACCCATCTCCAACGGTTATATTGCCTCCTTCTCCAGCGGTTATACTGCCTCCTTCTCCAGCGGTTGCATTGTCTCCTCCTTCATCGCCGTCAGTGGTTCTTACACCGGAGCAGTATGCTTACCTTCTTTCCAGGAGCAGTGATGCTCCTCCTGATTAGCCGTAGTCGACATATATATATATATATATTGTTGTGTGATGGCCCATTGTTGGGTCTTTTATGTGGTTATACATACATTATTCTTATGTGGAGCATTATGTTTGACAATGTTGTTACAATTTTTCATATATCTGTGTTGATTGATGAGATTGTGTTTCAAACGTGTTCGTGATTGTGTGTATCTATGTTATTTGATACTGTGTTCGTGATACACACCGTCGTTGTTGTAACAAATGGTGTAGGTGATGCTGCAAATGCTGCAAATGATGCAGGGGATGCTGCAAATGCTGTATTTTGTTTTATTTTTTTCAAAATTAGCGACGTTCAGCGACGGCTAGCGACGGAAGTTAACGTCGCTAAGTAAGTATCGGAACGTCGCTAACTGTGATGAAAACTATCGCTGATCGTCACTAAACGTCGCTACGTATGACGTCGCTAAACGTCGCTATATGTCGGTACAATAGCGACGTAACAAAGTCACAGAACGTCGCCATTTGGCTTTCAAGCCAGGTCAGCATCGATGCATGTCAAGTCGCTCAACGTCGCTAGGTTACGTCGATAACTGCTGACGTTTTACATCGCTGGTAGTCGCTGAATTAGCGACGTGTACGTGTCGCTAAGTATTGTCGCAATAGCGACGTATTGCGACGTCGTGTTGTTTAGCGACTAGGTTAATCGCGACTATATGCAAACGTCGCTAAATACGTTGCTAAATGAAATTAGCGACGTATTTTCCCTATTTAGCGACGTCCTAAGGCGTCGCTGATTTGAGAAATTTTAGTAGTGCTCTATGTGACACCACCGCCCAAGTCATACTCTATATGACGGGCCCTTTAATCGTGAGACTATGTGATTACATCCGGCAGTAGAACTCATAGGGCCGTGCCTGCTACTACTCCTGTTAGCTCAACGTAACTCGCCTAACTTACTTTGCAACAACTTGACGAGCAAAGGCTGTGTCAAGCCTTGCATCGTAGGAACGTGCCGTGCACACTTTCGACTTGAACAACTAAGCTATTTGGGTGCCTAGACTTATGCCACAAGCCGTGCAATACAACTTAACCCGTCGGCGAGCAGAGGCTGTGCCACGTCTTGGGCGAAGAGACCGTGCATGCTTTATGAAGCAATTATGCGGGCGACGCCTATGAATTTGGCTAACTCTTAGCTTGTGGCGAAGACCAAATCTTCCTTCTCCCAAGCCACGGGACGAAGGACCAAGTGTCATTTTCAAAGCACGCCGTGCACCAACTCTAAGATGATCGTTTTGGACCTTTTCATATTCTAACTCAATTCGATCCGTCGGGATTATTCTCTTTAGCTATATGAATTCGTCTCTTTTATTATCAAGCCTACTTGTGCAAGTTGAAAACATGCGATTTATTATGTGAAGGCTAAGATGAGGCAAGTTCACCGAAACTATCCCACCTGAGCGAGCGGTCGTCTCGACCGAGCGATGTTTTTGAGCAGCCGTTGCAAGGCTAAGTCCGAACGCCGTCGGCATTTCGATTCCTCCGATTGACTGAGCGGGACGGAGTACTACATCATACATCACTCAAAAAATTTCGTCCTCGAAACTAACTGAGTACACTTATATACTTATCACTTATTCAACATCCTATGTTTCTTGCACACATTTTGCCGATGCGTTTCCCAAATCCGAGCCACGCTCGTGCTACTATCAATCTTTTCTTCAATCTGATTTCAAAATCCTTGACACTTTTCCATTCCTCAAGTATCACTTGATTCAACGTATCACTTAGTTGGATCGTGTACATATTCTAGGCGTCCCCAAAATACATGTATTTCAGTCAAGTCTCGTGATAGAGAATCCACCATCACCACTCGAGTCGGATCGTGCACATATTCGGTTGTCCCTGATATACATGCATGTCAACCGAGCCTCGCGAGTGGTGCCTTCACAAATCCTATACTTCGCACTCGGACGTCTGCCTAACCGCTAGGCTATGTCTTTCCGCCAGTATTGGAATCATAGTTCCCAAATAATAATATCAATACTGACCCCATCCTAAGGTCAAACCAAATTGATAGTACGAGATTTTCTATCCAAGCTCACATCACTCCGATTTTTAAACATCTAGCATCGATTCCCTATGTACATCCCAATATTCGTCGCACGGGGTCTGAGTCATTCAGCAAAGCCATCCTACGACAACTCACGTTCAACCAATTTCATGACATATCAAAATTGCTCATTCAATAAGACATCTTGTATAGTCTATCCCTTCAAACATGTTCGATATTGTTCGCCTATCAATCCTTCTCAATTCAAGCACGCTATGACACAATTTATTCGCTAACCAAAATTTCATTTTCCACATTTCCTAAGTCATCTATTTCAATTCACGTAATCGATCATAAGGTCGTCTAGCTTAACAATATGTTGCACTCCGATCTCACGCGAGTCAGATTATCCACGGTGGGCATGAATTACCATGCACGCTCCCGCGGGATAATTATCCTCATCGGGACGTAACTCTTGTTTTGCATCTAGACTAATTCATTTTCGATGCACAGATTGGACCTACTCAATCCTCAAGTTTATTTCATTCATCAATCGCAAGTCCTAACATCTTCATATTTTCCTTCGCATCAAACCGACAAGTCGAGACAATCAAGGTTGCCGCATCCTGATTTTTTGAGTTCGATCATTCCCGCGGCATGAATCACCATGTCAGCACTCATGCGGAACGATCGTCCCAAATCTGACGCAACGTATGTGCGAGGCTAGAGTTGCACTCGCGCAAGTCAAGATCGTCGATATTGTGATTATCAACATAACCATCAAGACACGATCATTTTTATCTTACATTCATCTCAATCAAAATTCTAAGTATAACATCCAACCGAACAATAACACTTACACGATCGTCTTTCGCCGAATTAGAGTGCCCCCGAGTTATCGCATATCGATCTTTGTTACGCCTCAATACCATCGATGATATGCGTAACCTGACGATCTTCCTTTGCAACGAATTTCGAGTCGTGCGAACAATGCTATCGTCCGACTGGATAGTCTCCTCGACATTCAAATTCAAATTCGATCATTATCCCTCAAATATTTCACAACATCAATTTCCTCAAATCAATTTCATGTATTGTTCATCCGTTTATCTTAAGTCATATACCAACATATTTCCTTAATTTGTATCGTCCTTTTGTTAACTCAATCATCGAGCAACGTTCAATCCAATCCTTAGAGTCATAGCGTAACTTCAAAATTCAACTTTTCATGCACGCTATCTTTCCATCGTGCTAACTTTTTTTATACGATCCACCTATCGGTTTTCTTTATCAAGTCATCCGTTCGCTACACCCTAACTTTCCCTCGATTTGATTTCACCTACTCAGTCATCTTCATGTTTCATGCTTCGTGTAATCCTCAATCCCGTGCACGTTCCATGCGCGTTAATTTCTAGGTCGTTCGAACCAACTTGTCCAAATCTTCAAGACTACATCTTGTTCAATGATACTCAATCTAAGGCTTTGCATAACACGATGCTTGCTGATAGACTCACCGATGCCCCGCATCCTCAATCGATCGATCGACATCCCTGAGGCTATCGCATACACCACTTAGGGATGAAGTCATTTATCAAATCCTCAACTATCATTTGAATCAAAATCCACTTCTTCAAATTTTCCATTCGAACCATTCCTCAATTCCTAAGCACACTCATCTATATCGTACCGACAATATCGTCGCTCGATAGCACCCCTATCGATAGTCATCTCACGTACTCAATCGAGTCTAACTCGTTCTTGTCCGACACAATTTGAATCCCGCACTCGACTTTTCTAAGGTCGACGCAATCTTTGGTGTATACGCCCAGCCCGACTTAGCCAACTGTGCTTATGCAAACCATCTTTTTATTTCTTGTCAAAAGCTATTTTCTTATATTTTTTAAAATAGATAGACTTATTTTATGGACATCCCGTGGGACATTTGAGAGAGAGAGAGAGCACCAACGATATCAATATGCGGAAGCAACATTTCAAAGTTTGCGAAAACAACAAAGTTAAAGAATTCAATTGATAGTCCAAGGACGTAAAACCGTGCTCTGATACCATTTTGTCACGCCCCGCTCCTGTAGGAGCGACCGTCATCGCTAAGGCATGATGCCGCACGAGCCTAGATTGCGCTCGTGCAAGGCGGGTTCCATAACGGTCGATTTTAGCGGCTGCGACGGGGTCGTCGCACAGAAGTCCCATGCCGAGACATTTAATAATAGCAGCAAAAATTAGAACAAAACACAAGTTATATAGAAGAAGCTCTTTATTGATATTGAAACAAAGGTTACAATGGGGCACAATGCCAAGATTACAAGTCTCTCAAGCTCACTCAAACTCACATTACAAGTCACTCAGCTCTCTCTCCCATCTCTCAATACATGTCTTGAACCAGTAGAAGCTTCGGAAGGCGATGTCCATATATTATGTCTCATATAAGTCTTGACTCCATGCAGCCGCACGCTTCGAATCGTCAAGAAACTCCGTGCCTCGACGCATCCAAGCGAGCTCCGCGCTACGAGCTTCTACCTGTGCCTGCACATGGAAACTATATGGGTGTCAGTACTCAACTGTAGTGGTGGAATGAGCTCCTCGCCCACCCATACAAAACTAACACGTTAGATTTACTTTTGTGCAACATAGTCCCCTTTACGATTGTCTTTCTACTCTTTCCTTAGGATCAATTTTAGGACCGACGCCTTGGCCTAATTTGTGTCTCTAGACCATCCCGTGCTTGTATCAACAACGTTAACCTATAAAGTCGTGTTTGTCTTGCGACCCAAAATCAGAGACGCAACTACACGATAGACTCCATTTCCGTGTGACCGTGCTACAAACCCTTGCTGAGGCCGTGCCTCGCAACTCAAGGAGACTCAATTATACCACTGCCTCGCAGCCCTTGTCGCCTCGTGGCCCTTTGCTACTAAATCATCAACTGACCCAATCAAGAATTGTGGGTTAAGTGTCACTCGACCAACTTTGTCTTGCGACGTTTCCTGACTTAAACACAAGACAACTTACATCCAAACTATGCAACTTATATGCCGAAAACTCAAGACTCGACGCCACATCTCGTGCCGAAGCACGGTGTCTTCGTTGCAGCCAAATCTTAGGCCCAAACATTTTGTGTTACCAACTAAGCATGCATTCAAGTTCCAGACCAAATCCAAAGGCATACACGCGGTTTGCCGCTATTCTGCCGACTCAACTATATGAATTTGGTCACTGGCTCCCAGAGCCATTGTGGACTCCTTTTTTAATTTTGATTAGGCGGACGCCCCTTGCCAGCGCGAGTAGCTAGCTCCGCTGCAAGTCCCCGTCTAACCCGTGCGGTCATCCAGTACACAGTCTACAAAATGTATCTATCGCAACGGTTCCCATGGGCCGCCTGGGTCGCCGTTCGAGAAACTATTTATTTTATTTATCTTGTACAAGTTGTCCAATGACCATACAAGACTCGACTCAAATTGACGTCTCACACAGTCATTGTACCTCTAGTGTTACCATCTCCTTCAGGGCTAAGTGCAACACTTCTTACATCTGAGATCTTGCCTCGACGACCCGTAGTCGCGAGCATTATTCTTTTTTGCCTCGACGACCCAGTCGCGAGCATTCTTTCTTTCTTGTGCTATCATTTCACTCAACTCAAGAACAACTATTGAGACACTTTCCAAACTCAATAAATCAACCGTGGTCCGTGCCTTAAAATACTAAGTCTGTGCCATCGTGTCTCAAACCAACGTGAAACTCTATGTGACACCACCGCCCAAGTCATACTCTATATGACGGGCCCTTCAATCATGAGACTATGTGATTACACCCGGCCGTAGAACTCATAGGGCTGTGCCTGCTACTACTCTTGTTAGCTCAACGTAACTCGCCTAACTTACTTTGCAACAACTTGACAAGCAAAGGCTGTGTCAAGCCTTGCGTCGTAGGAATGTGTCGTGCACACGTTTGACTTGAACAACCAAGCTATTTGGGTGCCTAGACTTATGCCACAAGCCGTACATTATAACTTAACCCGTCGACGAGCAGAGGCGGTACCACGCCTTGGGCGAAGAGACCGTACATGCTTTATGAAGCATTTATGCGGGCGACGGCTAAAAATTTGGCTAACTCTTAGCTTGTGGCGAAGACCAACTCTTTCTTCTCCCAAGCCACGAGACGAAGGACCAAGTGTCATTTTTAAAGCACGCCGAGCACCAACTCTAAGACGATCGTTTTGAACCTTTACATATTCTAACTCAATTCGACCCGTCGGGATTATTTCCTTTAGCTATGTGGATTCGTCTCTTTTATTATCAAGCCTACTTGTGCAAGTTAAAAACATGCAATTTATTATGTGAAGGCTAAGATGAGACCAGTTCACCGAAACTATCCCACCTTAGCGAGCGGTCGTCTCGACCGAGCGATGTCTTCGAACAGTCGTTGTAAGGCTAAGTCCGAACGCAGTCGGTGTTTCGATTCCTCCGATTGACTGAGCGGGACAGGACACTATATACTAGCTACGACATGTGGCCGGCTTGGGTGTGCACAAGGTCTAATGATCCGGCCAATCATACGTGGAGTGTAGGATTGACTATTAAACAAGTTCTACAAGAATAAACAAGGTGGATAATGACCACACATCTACACTAATACTCCCCGTCCCCGACTAGTATAGTGGATCCAACCATGACACTTCTTGACACGCGATTCTCTGAGAGGGTAGCTAGCCTTCGCAGGAATCGTGTCTATACAATGCACAAGGAACAAGAAAGACTTGCACAAGATATACCAAAGAAAGCAAAGAATAACATCTCATGACGGAATCCAGAGAAATACCAATCCGTGTGAACAATGTGTCAAGAGAACAAAGATATCTACACTAAATACAAGAAACATAGACGATATCATAAAACAAAAATATTATCAGAGAATGTACTCGCCTGCGATCTGGTGGAATATGTCAACTGAGTTTTAGACCAGTGCCTCGAGGACCTATAGCTGGAATACTGTATCAATATAAGGGTTTGGAAGTAAAATCAAGTCATACTAAGTCAAACTAGGTCAAAGCAAGTCAAGGGTTGACTTACAGTTGACTTTTGGTCAAAATAGTCAACTGTGATCAACCAAGGTCAAACTAGTCTAACCTAGGTCAAATGTTGACTCTACTTCGACGTTCAGTCAAAGTAGTCAACCAAGGTCAACAGGGTAAAAGCTAGTCTCTATAAACATCTACAGGATCAACATATCAATTTCAGTGATTGTGAAATCACTGGAATCGATAGATCTCGAAATACAACTAAAGGAGAAAGATTATAATAATAGGGTAAAAACCTACAGATGTTTTCAGATGGTGAAACAACCATCACCAACGTGTTCTTAATGGTCAAATCAGCTAGAATAGCCTATCCATAAGTCCAATTTGGATACAGGAACAAAGAGATAATTTTGGGTCAAACGGTATCTGTGTCGGACCCGCTTTACACCAAAAAATATGCCAAAATAAAAGTACACAAGGGTCTCAGTGGAGATGGCGACTTGTGTGTACCTGGGTGGAACAACATGAAAAAACTTTTTCTCTACCTTCTTTTCGGACATCTCGTCATCGAGTAGTTGGTGGTCGTTGACGAGTCCCGTAAGCCGCATCGCGAAGTCCTCGATGGACTCGCCGTCCTTGAACTTGATCATGTCAAAGTTGGTGCAAAATTTCTGCGCCTTGGCCTCACGCACGCGTTCGACCCCCATCCGCATTGTCTTTACAGCGTCCCACGCTTCCTTGGCAGTGTCTTTCACTGCCAGTGTCCGCAACATCTCCGGCGGCACGGCTCGGAGTATGACGGATAGCACCATCCTATCGTCACGGTAGTCGGCGATCCCAGGTTCGATCGCCTCCCACAGGCCTTGCGCCTGTATGTTGACTCTCATTAAGAGAGCTCAGTCCGCGTAGTTCGTCCATGTCAGCATCGGGTACTTGACTTTTTCCCATCTCTCCATGATGCGGCCATTGCAGCTTCCTCCATTGCCATCGTCGATCCTGGCACGCGGCGATGGGTGGGAAGAACTCGATTCCACCATTGGCTTTGATACCAACTGTTGTAGCTGAGAACTCAAAAGGGTGGAAGCACACACACACAAAGAGGAAGGGAAGAGGAAAGAAAACTTTTCGTTTGAAGAGTTAATTGCTACTTGCTATTGTTCTATTGATGTTTACTTAGGAGCCTTTTATAGCTTACAAAAAAGGAACTGACACAACTAAAAATATGGAGCAAATGGCTCCGCACCATACACGAGCAAAAGACCAGGAGCTACCAGGAGCTCCTCACCGCACATGTGCTTTGGAATTCCATACAACATGATTAAGTCAACAAACACGACACAAACAACACAAAAGTGTCGACTTTTAAGAACTGAAAATACAAATGAACAAAATAAAGGACATAAGGAATGCATCTTACGTAGCACTTCTGGCAGATCCCAGCTCAAATCCGCATACAAAGAGATGTTCCTCATTCCCATCTGCACAGAAATAAAAATTGGATCTTTAAATTCAGGAAGTATTTTTTTTTTTCTTTTTTTGCTAAGAAAATGACTTTGAAAGAAAGGTTTCTCCTTTGACAATGGACATATGCTTCAAAATCTTTGGGAAGCAACTAAGACCCTTCATCTTCAAAATAACTCCAAAAAAACATGAAAAAAAAACCAACTTTATGAATTCCCAATATCCACCATGAAGAAAGGACCTAGTGCAAATGTAGATGGAGTAAACAATAAAGACTAAAAAAAAAGCGCAATAAAACTGTAAAAGATGTAAGCTTATTTTACCATGAAATGAGAAGCCAACAGTCCTCCAGGGGAAAGAAGAAGAAGACACAACTCAAGAGATCATACGGTGAACACCCTTATAGAGAGAGAGAGAGAGAGAGAGAGAGAGAGAGATATGGGACTGGACCTAGCTGCGCCACCCTCCAGTCGATGGGACTGGTCCTAGCTGTGACTCTCCGCTCGACATCTCAGATGTGACTCACCCTTAGCCCTAGCTGTAGTTGGGTGAGAGAGAAAGGGAAAGCTTGCTTCCAATGGTTGCTATGATTTAAAATTCTCATCAAGACTAGACCTGCTGGAAAAAACCCTCATCAAGACCTGTTGGACAGGTTGCTGGGTGGACTAAACTGTAGACATGTCTTATCGTACATAAAAAAATGGTTGCCTGGGTGGGCTAGAACCCACCCCAGCCAACCAGTAGTTCCATCCTTGGACGCGAGGAGGAGCGCTGTTCCGACTGGAACGGTCGAGGCGCGCTCGGTCGGCAGCATTGGTCGGGTTATGTTTGGCACGCGCGGCCTGGTCGTGCATGGGGTGCGCATGCTGGAAAGGTCCTTACACGTGATGATGGCGATTCCGAGGAGAAGGCAAGGTCATCCGGTCAGGGTCAGGCGACAAGAACATGCAACCGAGTTCAAGAGTACGTTTCAGTGGAGACTAAGGGCCCGTTTGGTTACTAGTTATAACATAGTTTTCGGAGTGCAAATGTAAAAGTGGGACAAAAATGTGTTTGGCAATAACAATTCCCAAAAAAATTTCTGAACTTTTTTTTTGAAACTGATGTTATAACGTAATTTTCGGAGAGCAGAAAAAAGCTTGGGGGTGGGCACAAAAATGGGATGAGCCTCGACGAGATGAGCACAGTCGGCTTCGTTGGTGGTGGTGCTTGGTAGGGGTGGGATACAAGACACAAAAATGGGAACTCAATTGTGACTCGGGACACAGAAATTCAGACTAAAAAAATGTTTTCTGTAAAAAATTTACTAAACAAAATTTTTACTTTTTTTTCAGAAAACTATTTTTCAGCGGAAAGTAACCAAACGCAAATTCAGAATCTGTATGTTCAGAAAATAACTTTATAACATATTCTCTGAAAACAGTTTTCAGAAAAAAATTTCAGAAAACATATCCAAACGGACCCTATTTTTTTTAAATCTTTTGCCTTCACCGAGTACAGATAAGTGGCAACTTATATGTGTATTGAGGGATAAGAATATAGGAGGGTTTGCCAATTGTTAGGATAGAGTTGGATTTATAAGTTTTGATAATCCTAAGCGTTTGTTATGCAGATTTTTTTTAATTACTGAAAAATTCAAGACGGAAAAATTATTACTATGTTTGGTTTATGTTATTAGAATTTATTTTCAGATACTAATAATATTTGGGTAAATTATTTGCCTATGAAGCATGAAAAACCTATTCCCTAACAAGTTGGTAGCTATATTTTTTTTTCCTACGAATAAACTTAACAAAATATTAGATATATTTACATATTTGTCATTAACCATTTCACAAAACTCGCGACGCTCTTTCTCTCTCCTATTTTTTCTTCTCTCTCTCTCTCTCTCTCTCTCTCTCGGCTGGAGAAATTTTCTTCTCTCTCTATCGGCTGGGATTCTCACGCTCGACTCTCTTTCGCACGCTCTCCTTCCTCTCTTTCGGCTGGACTCTCTCACGACCGGCTCTCTCCTTTTCGGAAGATAGGTATGGATTCTCAACACCTAGATCTATATTTTTTTCTGTGATTTTGTCCATTTTTTTGGTAAATTTTGGTTTGATATTATTGTGGTTGATTATTAAGTCTTATATTATGCTTAAAATTCAAAAATAATTTAGGATTTTCTTATTTTAGGTCTTTGATTTTTTAGATTTTTGGGAATTATTTAGGGTTTGGGGTTTTGTTATTTTAAGGCTTTTATTTTTAGTTTTTTTGGAAATTATTTAATTATTTTAGGTTTGGGAGAACGAACGAATTATAAGAGAAAGAAATAGCTCAATGCTCAATTAAAATTTTTTGAAAATTTTCTTATGGAAATGTTTGTGTTTGATTTAAAATTTTTGGAAATTTATTATATATAATTTCGGTAATGAAACAAGTGCTTAAGTAAATCTAAATTATCATATATAATTTGTGTCTGATTATTTTATTTTATTTTTTATTTTGGGGGGTGGGGAATTACTATATATAATATGTACTGCTCAAGTAAATCTAACAACTTTAGGTAACAAAAGATAATGTGATATATATTTCTTGGAATATAAAATAAAAATACTTGTTTGTAGCTATAATTTGGTCCCTTTCTCTGGCATACTTGCAACTGCAATCATTCATTTGAAATTGACTTAGCACCTTATAAGGTCTTGCATTTGGATTGTGAATTCACCAATCATTTTGAAAATTTATTATATATATTTGTTTGTTTAGATTAAATAATATGCTATTAATATATTGTTTATTTCAATATCAGAAAATGGACATACTTTCTTTGACAAAAGATAGAAGGGTACACATCTACTTGATAATTCAACTAGATATACTGGATCGATTGTTGTTATTGATGATACGATATTTATTACGATAATTTTAGAGTTAAAAGCTACAAGAAAGCGAAAATAGGAGGATGCTTACAAGAGGCATATAGTGAGACATGTCAACTTAAATAGAATAGTGTTTGAAAATGATCAATTGTGTATTGAGAACATCTGTATGGATCGAAGGACTTTCCACAATTTATGCCATATGCTTAAGGAGACCGATAGACTAGAACCAACTAATAACATGACAATAGAAAACATTTAGTTATCTTCTTGCATATATTGGCACATGACGTTAAGAATAGGATAATTCAAAGGCAACTCATGAGGTCGGGAGAGACCGTAAGCAGAGTTGTCAACAAAGTGTTGCTCTCTTTGTTACGATGCCAAGCACTTTTGTTAAAGTGGCCAGAGTCAATCCCTAAAAATAGCACAGATGATCATTGAAAATATTTCAAGGTAATGCAATTGTACACTTATGATTTTTCTTGATTTTCTTATAATTGTTGTAAGTAACTGACAAGTTGTTTGAATGGTTAAGAATTGTCTTCGTGCCCTTGATGAGACTTATATCAAGGTCAATGTGCAAGAGGGTGATATACCTAGGCAGTGTACAAGAAAAAATGAAAAGATTGGGTGAAGGTAAACGCATGTCTTATGCCTTTTTCTTTATATATCATATGTTTTTTTAACACAAAATTACTAGTTTAGTGGTCCATTACTGGCAATATGGTATCTATCTGTTTCACTTGTTATACTCCATCTCTTTTGTAGGGTTACTCTCTGTCTGCACCATCAGATTGGAACTCTGTGCTTGTTCTTCTTCTTTTTTCGATTTAAGGAAATTTGAGTAAATGGTGATTGGTGTGACCTTGACTATTACCCTGTGTTTGGGAACTTTTGTAGGGAGGGAAAGAAAAATTTAAGGAAAAGGAAAATGGAGGAGAGTAAAATAAAAGGAAAGTTAATTTTTCCTTTCTTTGTTTGGATGGACAAAAGTAGGGGAAGAAAAAGTTTAAAAATAATTAGTTGTTTATGGACAGCAATATAATTACTATTTGGTCATTCACTACAACAGAAATACCTTTTAATGACGGCTAAAAACTGTCATTAATGACAAACAATGACGCCTTTTTTTCCAAAGAAAGCGTGATGAAAACGGGTGTTATAAATGTTTTTTAAAAACGTCATAAAATAAACGTCATGAATATGATGAGTTTCTGCTACACTTATTTTCAGCGTAGTTTGAAAGCGTTATGAATAGATAATCTCTATAGACTCAATTCAGCACATTTATAACGCTCAATTTTGCACATTTATATATTACTTTCCAAAAAATTATAGATCAATGCTCAATGTTGGTCAATTCAATTTCAAAACATTCATTTTGAACCATATTCACAAGAAAATATCTAAATGTCATAGAGTACCATTTAATCAATTTACAAATATATACATAATATATATCACCATCTTCATTACATTTTTTCAAAATGGGACATCCAAATACATATATTTACAACTACTACGAGTAAGTAGACCCTCAAAACTATTAGTACATTGGCTTCAACTTTGAGCACATCAAAACTGTCGGCATCGCGTAGCAAAACCCTGAAAAAGATTAAAAAAAAATATTACCAAAAGACTACCTCATGTCTTAAGAGTTGGTACCAAGTTTTCAACAAGAAACTAGCAATTGAGGATCATGTAATAAAATACTTTCATATAAATTGAATCTAAAATTAAATCGACATGAAAGAAACAAGGGGTAAAAAGCATTAAAATACCTACATGTATTAATAAAAATAACAGGTTTGTTGGGGTCTTAAACCTGCACAAATAAAGAAGAAAATGTGACTGATTTACCACAAAAGGTCTTACCTTAAATTTTGTTGGGGGTCTAAATAGTTGGGGTCTTATGGCTGATCCTAAAGACGAAAATGTCGAACTTGGACTCGGGCATTTCTTCCCTGAATAGTGAATAGTTAATATCTTCTTGCGGAAATGGTTGATGCAATGGTAATTCATGTGATGTTGAGTAATCTGAATTGTTTAAGAAATGCAATGCTTCATCCATGCTTTTTGAAATTTTACTACCTCAGAGATGTATATATATCTTCATTATAATCATCAGCTAAGCAAAAAAGTAGAATTTAGTTTGCACTCCAGAATTATAACCAATAAAATTGCCACCTTTGAAACCGCAGTATCTGAATTGATATAGGACCCTTCTAAATTGGCAGTTTTCGGGGGTGGGGGATTGAAATTTTCTCTGAATAAAATGAAATTCTTGTCATTGGAATAACAAATGCTTGAACACAATATCTTCCCTACAAAATTAAGGCCTCAAGCTTTGGTTTCCAACAATACCCTATGCGCCTAAAAAAATAGATAGGGAACTAAGAAAAACTTACAGTACTAGACATATGTGGACTTTCCTTCCCATCTTCCAGACTTTACGAAGATCCCTCTTGGACTACTGATGGAGGATTGAGAGGGATAAAGAACACAGGCATCTTAAACTCCTCAACGACCTTAACGTGGCTCTTTTCGAACTGAAATACAAAAAAAAGATTCATGATAAAGTCCTTTTGAACAATTATCTCAAAAAGTTCCTTTACCATTGCACAAAAACTGTAGAGTTGCGACAAGTGTAAGTAATGATTTATATAGTTCCCAACTATTCACATAAAAGGGAGTACAAAGCAATTTACCATTTCTCGGGTTATGTCCTCTGCTGTTGCACCATCCCATGCGATGGAACTCTGGACAAGGAACTTCTCCTCGCATAGCATGTCAACTGGAGCCTCCGTCTGGGCAGCCATTGTGATTGTAACATCGAGTGTTGAGCCAGGGAGAATGATTCCCGTATTTGGGCAAACAGTATACTTCTTCGGCATGGTGACTTTGAACTATATACAATTTGAAGTATGAAATATTATGCATCAATTCACATTGATATATGACTATATACCCCTAAAAGATGTAATATAAGCAACAGGAAAGAATGAGCAATTGAAGAACATAAGTTAGCTAGCTTACCTTGAAGGCAACAAACAGATCAGTGTTGTTGGTCAGTTGAATGCAGCATGACATCATACTGTCCAATTCAACTTCAAAACAAATAATAAAAGTAAATAACTTGAGCAAGTAATGCAACTTTGAGCAAAATAAGATAATTTGGTGAAAATGACATAAAATAATATTTGCCCCATCCTTTGATGAGAAAAAGTTAATTCTAAGAGATGCAGAAAGCACTAAACTGGAACAGTAAACAAACGCATATCATATTACCATTTGATATATTATACAAACTATTTACCGCTTGAATACCTTCAACTTTCACCAACTTGATCCCTTCTTGTATTCTTATGTTAGGGTATCCATTCTACTTGATTTGTATGATTTTGTAATTAATCAATGAAGGATGCCTACGATTAACGATGCTGATTCATCAAAATGGTTTTGCTATGTACCAGAAAGAGCCATTAATCCATCAAAATATTACTCCATTGAATGATAAGATCATTCATGTCTTCCCATTCTTAACTACTATGTATATGGAATTCTCTCTGTTACAGGTTCCGAGTGTTAACCTCACAGTGCCAGTAGTCATTGGTAACACAAATGTCACATTGTTAGTATTCAGTGTTTGACTGCTGCTACCTTTACAAAGTAGATTACCAAATAAAGTTGAATGTAAGAGAAGGATTCATGTAGACAACCCAAACATTTGGGATAAAGGCTGGACAATTGTTTTGTTGTTTTTATATAGGGTAGAAATCTTCAGAGTTCAACCGATATAGCTCAAAAAAAGATGGTAGTAAGTAATTACCAGAACTTGAACTCGGGAAGGCGGCGCATGAATGGCTTGAACTCGTCGGACCCCCTCGTCGGCAGCGAGGCCCCGTCTAGTCCCTCAAACTCCGGATCCACGACCGGCGAGAGAAAGCCGATCAGCGGAAGCCAAGAAGATAACTGCTTGGCGGATCCCACTAAACCCGATCCGAAGCCGACCCGCGCCGCCAGCTCCCTCCCTATCTCCTTCTCCCTTTCTAACTAGGTTTAGGGTTTTGTATCTAGGGTTAGGGTTTTGGAGTTGGAGAAAAGGACGGAGAAGAAGAGGAGGAGAGGAGGGTGTTGCTAAACTAGAGTTAGGGTTTTGGATATATGGGATTTTGGAGTTGGGGGAGAGGAGGGAGAAGAAAGGATCGGAGAAGGAGAAGACCAGAACCAGAGGGAGAGAAAAAATTTAGTTGAAGCGCGGGATTTTGTCAAAAAATGAACTTAACAAATATTACAAGTTTGCCACCGCTCTAAACTATTAATAACGTTTTGTTTTATAAACGTTATAAAAAGCCCAGAATTAGCCCAAACCGTCATAGAAAAAAGGTATTTTTCAACTTAATAACGCTTATGTATCAGCCGTCATTAAAACTCCTTGTCGAGCGTCATTAATAGGTCTTTTTGTTGTAATGATTGATATTCTCAAATGATAATTTATCATTCCCTTTATGAGGGGTGGGGGGTAAATTCACTCATTCCTCTCATCTCTCTCCATTTTTTTTCCACTTTTGGGAGAAACTTTTTTTTAGTGGGACCCACCTACTTTTTTCCCTCAAATTCTTCTCCCCTATTTTCTTTTCTCCTTCCCAAACACCATCACTTTTAATTTTTCTCTCACTTTTCCCTCAACTTTTTCCTTCCTCCCATTTTCCTCCATTCCCAAATAATACCTTATGGTTGCATGAAAAGCTTTAGTTGTCATTTTCATTTCATGTCGAATGGGCTTTGTTCAGGAAAAAAGTTGTTCACTACAACAAAAAACCCTTTTAATAACGCTCGACAAGGAGTTTTAATGACGGCTGATACATAAGCGTTATTAAGTTGAAAAATACCTTTTTTCTATGATGGTTTGGGCTAATTCTGGGCTTTTTATAACGTCTATAAAACAAAGCGTTATTAATAGTTTAGAGCGGTGGCAAACTTGTAATATTTTTTAACTTCAATTTTTGGCAAAATTCTTACTGCACCCCGAGTTTCAACAAAAAATTTCCTCCACCAAAATCGTTCTGGTGGGTTTTCTCCTTCTCCTCCTTTCTTCTCCCTCCTCTCCCCCAACTCCAAAACCATAACCCTAGCTAGTTCAGCAACACCCTCCTCTCCTCCTCTTCTTCTCCTTCCTTTCCCCCAACTCCAAAATCCTAACCCTAGATCCAAAACCCTAAACCTAGTTAGAAAGGGATCCGACGATCTCTCTCTCTCCGTCCACGGGTTCGAGACCGACGACATGGTGTGGGGAAGGTCAAGTCGCACCCATGGTGGCCGGGACACATCTTCAACGAGGCCTTAGCGTCACAGTCGGTCCAGAGGACCAGGCGCGAGGACCACGTCCTCGTCGCGTTCTTCGACGACAGTAGCTATGGCTGGTTCGACCCCTCGGAGCTCGTCCCCTTCGCCCCCACCTTCCTCGAGAAGTCCCGGCAGACCGCCTCGAGGAGCTTCGCCAAGGCCGTCGACGAGTCGCTCGACGAGTCCAGCCGCAGGGCCGCGCTTGGCCTTTTCTGCATGTGCAGAAACCCCTACAACTTCTGCGCTTGACATCTTCCCACATCCCCATCTACTCGTAGGCACCAACTGTTTGAGGAAATCCTGTGCAGAACAGGAAACCTTAATCACTAACAGGTAATACTCACCTATTTAAATTCTTTCGTATTTGGTTGAAAGTGCAATGGGCACCAACTGTTTGAGGAAATCCTCCAAAAGAATGTAGTAGTAATGTTAAAGGGCGGTTAATAGGTTTTGTGTAAAAATAATAACAGAATTCTTTATATTAGATGTTGTGATTCGCGACAACAGTTCTGTGAGCACCTGAACCTAACAAATGCCTACACAATATAGGTTTTCCAAACAGTACTCTGCTGAAATTCCACTGACTGGACTAAGTGAAGAATTTCAAAACTTCAACATAATTTTGTCATATGTTCGATGATTCCAGCGTGAATTTTATCTGGAAGGGGGGCCATGGTCTTGGCAGATGGGGGAGTGGTCTGTATTGATGAATTCGATAAAATGAGGCCTGAAGACAGGTAAAAGCATTGGAATGAACTATGAGAACTTAGTTTGTCCATTAGGAGACAAATCAAGCCTAATATTTCATCTAGCAGTTTTCTACATCTGTCCATCATCATAGTACAGTATATAATTGTTGGGATGTACATTATAAAGAGTCAATTTTTTGTGGCATCTTTGTCCACCAGAGAGTAAATAATGGGGGTTTATCTCGTAAAAAAAAGGCATGTTTTTAGTAGACTCATTTCTTTAACTAATAGCTTACACAAGTGTGATGTCTGTGTACTATATAGTTGTACAATACTTTATAGTTGTCCTTACTCCAGTTATATTGCACTCGTGTATTTTCTCAGTCAACTACAGGGCAGGATGCATGGACACGAAAATTGTGGTTGAATTAGTACAGTAGCCGATTCAATAGTATTCCTAAAAAAGAAAGAAACACTTGGCAATGGCCACGGATGCCTTCCACCTTATTATTTATTATTGTTGGCCCTATCATCGCACTCTATTATTTTTCTGATTATGAACATGGGTTGGACATTAGACTGCTAGAGGTAATTTACTTTGCAAGAAAAGTCCAATGAGCGAGATTGATTTTGTATATTTTTCCCTCTCTACTTCAGGCCAGATTGTTTGAAGTTTATTGTCATTAATATCTTATGGAGCTTTGGTTTCTCATTAGCTTATGGACCTTGATATTCGTAATTATTTTATAGTTGCAGGATCATATTATCTAGTGTCTCTATTTCTTGAAGGGTTGTATTTTCCAGTTATTTTCTTCCTCTCTTCTTGAGTTCTTCTTTTAATTTAGTTTTCTTTTCTTTGCTGGTCGAACTTGTTTCTTAACTGACAGGCTTTCTTACCCGTAGGCCATATCGACGCCATCGACGCCAAAGTAAGAAAGTATGTAGCAACTTCCGATGGAGTACGAAACTGACTCACTTTCTGCTACCATTCCTTATAACAGATCAAGCAAAGCTGAGTTTGAAGATGGGTAGAACTTTCAGGAATTGGATGCATTTCAAGCTGCAGCTCGGGTACATTCTGTATTTGGATCGCAAAAAAGAGATTTATTCCTATTTTTGGGTACATTCTGTATTTGGATATTCAATGTAATGAAGATATTGATATGTACTCTATTTTGAGAAATATAATAAAGATGGTGATATATAATGTTAAGTTTTTGGAATGTAATATATACTGTGCAGTATAGAGCATTATAAATATGCTAATTTGAATAGTATAAAGTGTTATAAATGTGCTGCATTGAGCCTATACATATTATCTATTCATGACGTTTTAAAATTGTTCTGAATTGTGCACTATATATTAATTATTCATAACGCTTTTATAGAAACTATTCATGACGGTTATTCTATGACGCTTTTAAAAAACATTTATAACACCCGTTTTCATAACGGTTGCTGTGAAAAAAAACGTCATGGTTCGTCATTAATGACGCTTTTTAGCCGTCATTAAAAGGGTTTTTTGTTGTAGTGGTTGTAGCATCTGTTAAGGAAAAAAAGTGATTTACTTGGATTGCTTTTCAAGAGTGTTCCAAAATGGTTCAGTTTTTGGTTTGGGTATCTGTTAAGAAAGTAAACTGCAAAATTGTCTCGCAATTGGTTTTTATTGCATTTTTTTCCTGGCATAAGGAAACTTGAATGTTTAATTTTGCTGCACTTTTTCCTGTGCAGCCTTCTCAATTGTATCTATATTCTGTATTACTTGTTTATAATTGCAGAATATTATTGTTGCCTGTCATGATTGTTTTTGGCATCTCAACCTAATAATTGTTCTGCATTACTTGATTTTGTCAATAGTCCTCATGTTTATCCTTTGTTATCCTATGTTCATTAACTATACTTGTTGTTGGTTCTCTGCATTACTTGTGATATAAATTGCCATCTATATCTCGAAAAGCATCATGGTTGTGTTTGCAGTCAGTATTTACACTAGGAAACTTACACTTGAAAACTGTTAACTAAGTACTTGAAAACTGTTAGACTAAGTAAAAAAATTTAGGACATTTTAAGTCAGCCCATGCTAAACTAAAATCCTGGCTCTGCCCTTGTCTATAATTCTAGAGGGTGTACATATGACATTGTTGTCTATATGTAGTACAAAGATGGTAGATTGTTCTGCAGGAAAAGGAGAGTTGTGTGTGTGCACCTAACCTATGCATATCTGAACATTTATGTGTAGCAGTCCTAGATTTGAGCTGCAATTTGTAGTAGTGTTCTGCTTAGCAGTTGCTAGGCAGATGTTATGGTGGAGGTGTAGGGATATGTGTTCAGATGAAGGTTTTAGCAGCAGCATGTAGGAGGATTATCAACTAAGTGCACTAGCAGCAGGGGGATTTGTGTGTCAGTGTGTGTGATACCTCGCATACTTTTCCTTTGATACACAGGACCACATGTAGGTATACGTACATACTCTGTCCCTTGGCAATGTTACACAGATCACTTACATGTTCAACATACACACTTGTCCTGCCTATGTTCTGCTGCAGGTAACCGCCCTGCAGACTGCTATTATTCACCATCCTCATACACACACTTAAATACTGCCTACACATACTCTCTAGACACTGATTTTCTTCCTACACATAACTGCAGCCTGCATTTTGCAGTTACACTTAGCTGATTTTCACCCCACACATACCTGTAGCCTGCAACCTGCATCTGCAATTACACTTAGCTATCTTTCCCCTGCTACTTGGTCACTTGCACACACACACGAGTCCCTACATTCACTTAGAGCATACATACCTTTGCTATACTATGACACTACACTACCCAATAACACTCCTTCTGCAGGAACCATACATTGCATATGATCTCTATACTACAAACAGGTATACGCAGTCTTAAACTAATCTGGATAGAGGACTAGACGTACATCCAATTGCTTACTGTAATCTATATTGTCTCCTGTTCTGCACTGCAGGAGCTCATGCTATTGCTACCTACACAGACAAGAACTGAACACACCCATTTCCTCCTCTCTTGCCCCTCATACCTATCCCAAACTAGACAGTGATGTAGTTAGTGCATATAAAATTGAAAAAAAATAGTACAATATGTGTTTCTCACCCTCATCTGTGCTTTTAACTTCTTTATTCTCACTTTTTTTTCTAGTCCTCGTATAGAAATCACTCAAAAACAAAAACGAATATATTAAATATATGGATCAAATTGCAAAAAAAAAACAGAGGATAGAGAATACTCGGAAGCTTTTTGTATCCTCTACAAAAAAAATTAATATTAAAATTAAAAAAATTATAATATTATTCACAAAAAAATTAGCATTAAAAGTATTTCGTATGATAGGATTTAAGATATATATAATCCGATCTCCACCATATGATCCATCATCTTCTCACTGAAAAAACAATATAAACAAACAGATTCACTCATGATTATTAAATAGAATTTGATATGGAAACGAAAATGAAAAAGAAAAAAAGGGACCAGGTCTTCGTGATTAGCCTCCGCGAACTCTCCACCATGCGAGAGACGAAATCGATCTCCTCACTGAAAAAGAATGTGTAAAAAAATTGCATTAGATGAGTGATCAGCCTACTTTTTATTTTTCTTTTTTTTTCATTTTTTATTTTTTTATTTTTATTTTTATTTTTTATTCTTATTTTGTATTTTTAATTTTTAATTTTAAAATTTTATTTTAAATTTTAAATTTTAATTTTTAAATTTTAAAATTTAAAATTTAAATTTTAAATTTTAAATTTTAAATTTTAAATTTTAAATTTTAAATTTTAAATTTTAAATTTTAAATTTTAAATTTTAAATTTTAAATTTTATTTTAATTTTTAAATTTTAAATTTTAAATTTTAAATTTTAAATTTTAAATTTTAAATTTTAAATTTTAAATTTTAAATTTTAAATTTTTATTTATTAATTTTAAATTTTTAACTTAAATTTTAAATTTTAAATTTTAAATTTTAAATTTTAAATTTTAAATTTTAAATTTTAAATTTTAAATTTTAAATTTTAAATTTTAAATTTTAATTTGTATTTTTATTCTTTATTCTTTATTCTTTATTCTTTATTCTTAATTCTTAATTCTTAATTTTTTATTTTTTTATTTATTATTATTTTTTAGTATTATTTATTAATTTATTAATTTTCTATTTTCTATTTTATATATTTTATATTTTATATATTTTATTTTGTTATTTATTTATTTTTCTTATAAAATATAAAATAAAAGAAAAATAAAAAACATAAAATATAATATAATATATAAAATATAAAATAAATAAATAAGAATACTAAATAATAATAATAATAATAATAATAATAATAATAATAATATATAATATATAATATAATATATAATATATAATATATAATATATAATATATAATATATAATATATAATAAATGATAAATGATAAATAAATAAATAAACAAATAAATAATAAAAAAATAAGAAAATAAAGAACAAAATACAAAATACAAAATACAAAATACAAAATACAAAATACAAAAAATTAAAGAAGACAAAATAAGAATAAAAAATAGAAATTAAAAAAATAGAAAAGAAAAAAGAAAAAGAAAAAATAGTAATGAAACCTTAGTCAAAATGCAATCCACAACACTATCATAAGTATCAGTCAAAAAATAGTAACTTCAATTTTATGCAATATTTTGAATAGGTTGTTCTTGTGTTGCTTCACTATTGGAAGAATACAAAATCAACTTACAATTTATCTTCTTATTATTTTTTTAGTATTATTTATTAATTTATTAATTTTCTATTTTCTATTTTTTATATTTTATATTTTATATATTTTATTTTGTTATTTATTTATTTTTCTTATAAAATATAAAACAAAAGTAAAATAAAAACAAAAAATATAATATAATATAAAAAATATAAAATAAATAAATAAGAATACTAAATAATAATAATAATAATAATAATAATAATAATAATAATAATAATATATAATATATAATATATATATATAATATATAATAAATGATAAATGATAAATAAATAAATAAATAAACAAATAAATAATAAAAATAAGAAAATAAAATACAAAATACAAAATACAAAATACAAAATACAAAATACAAAATACAAAAAATTAAAGAAGACAAAATAAGAATAAAAAATAGAAATTAAAAAAATAGAAAAGAAAAAAGAAAAAGAAAAAATAGTAATGAAACCTTAGTCAAAATGCAATCCACAACACTATCATAAGTATCAGTCAAAAAATAGTAACTTCAATTTTATGCAATATTTTGAATAGGTTGTTGTGTTGCTTCACTATTGGAAGAATACAAAATCAACTTACAATTTGTCTTCTAGACATTTTATTAGTAGACAGTTGAGCATGATGACATGTTTCATTAGTGAAAGCACTACCAAAATAAGTCATATTGGCGACGAATTTAGCGACGCAAGTCATATACGTCGGTAATATTTGTGAATTTAGCGACGTTATATAAAAACGTCGCTGATCGTCACCATCAGCGACGTTTACCGACCGTTAGCGACACACATTATGCTTTGGAAAGCTGATGTCGCGGTCTAGTCGCAGAACGTCGCTGTTTTCTTTAATTCAGTTTGTTGACCTTCCTCTATGGCATTGGAATATACTCATATAGGAATGAACTTGAACTGATGGGTGTTGTAGTCGATTTCAGCGAAGGATCGTCCTTTGTAGCATCTGGACTTCAGTTGCCAGCAGAGCCACAGGAGATGTTACGGCGGAAACTGCTCTCATGTTACTTCTCCTCCTCCACCATGGCTCTGGACCCATCTGCTCCTCCCTTCTTCCCTTCTTCTCATTCGACTATCTCGGCCTCCTATTCGGCCTACTATTCCGATATGCGTTTGATACGGTCTACCTAACCTATATACTGATACTAATCTGATACTCTCTGATATTAAGTACATCCGGCTTACTAGCTAGCAGATCCACCAGTTACATAATTATATACTAATTATGTTTAGTTTGTCTTACGATACAGATTTTCACTTGCATGTATAAAGTATGCATGTATAATAGTAGGTAATGATATGCAAAACTGAAAAGATAAATGCAATGCATGAATGAATGGATGAAAAGATAAATGCAATCCATCGGAAAAGCTTTGACACTTGCATATCATTCACTACCTTGATGTATCTATCTTACAGAATTATGGAGCTGAATTACTATCTGCGGAATCGTACTTGGATGTACAACCGTCATCCTGATGACATGTGCGGTGTGCGGGATGAATTCATAGAGGGTGTACACCAGTTCCTGCAGTTTGCCAAGGCGTTCCCTCAGTACATGGACGGTACCAAAATTAAGTGTCCGTGTGTGAGATGTCGCAACTTGAAATATCATCCAGAAGTGGATGTCATATATCATTTGTACTCGAAGGGTTTCACGCCGAATTACTATCAGTGGAGCGAGCACGGAGAACTTGTGTCTTTAGCATCGGAGTACGAGCCTTATGTGGATGTCCACAACAACGCTCCTTACGACGATGGGTTGGTGAACATGGTTTTTGACGCGGCCGGGCCTAGTTTCGATCCGGATGATCAGGATGCACCTGAGGAGGCACCGAACCCCGATGCTGCACAGTTCATGGAGTTGCTGGAGAATGCAAGGACTCTATTATATCCTGGTTGTGAGGATCATTCACCGTTGGAGGTGGTTACAAGATTGTTGAGCATCAAGTCCGATTTTAACATGTCGCAAGATTGCTACAACCGTATTATGGAGTTGCTTATAGAAATATTGCCTGAGGGTGCGAAGTTGCCTAAAGACTTCTACCGGTCTAAGAGGATGGTTAGATCGCTCTGGATGGGATATGAAAAAATTGATGCCTGTCGCAACGGGTGCATGTTGTACTACAAAGACGACAAGGATGAAGACGCCTGCAGATTTTGTGGTATCGATCGCTACAAGGCCTGTGGTAGAGGAAAGTCTGTCGGTGCCAGGAAGTCTACCTCTTCGATGCACTACTTGCCGTTGACGCCGCGTTTGCAGCGGTTGTTTATGGTGAAGGAAACTGCAGAAAACATGAGTTGGCATAAGCGGGAACATACCGAAGGAGTGTTGGATCACCCATCTGATGGAGAAGCATGGAAGCACTTTGATCGAGAGTATCCAGATTTTGCTTCTGATCCGCGTAATGTTAGATTGGGTCTCTGCTCTGACGGTTTTACCCCATTCGGACTTTCGGGATCCCAGTATTCGTGTTGGCCTGTGATCGTCACCCCCGTATAATCTACCGCCTTGGATGTGCATGAAGACTCCATATATGTTCCTCACCGTTATTATCCCAGGTCCGAACAATCCGAAAAGGAACATCGATGTTTATTTACAGCCATTGATTGATGAGTTGAATCAGCTGTGGGAAGTAGGTTCCAACACGTACGATGTATCTAGAAAACAAAATTTCCAGATGCGGGCAGCACTTATGTGGACCATCAACGACTTTCCGGCCTATGGAATATTATCTGGATGGAGCACGCATGGTCGTCTTTCATGTCCGTGTTGCATGGACGACACTAAGGCTTTCCGTTTGAAACACGGAGGCAAACCGTGCTTCTTCGATTGTCATCGACAATTCCTGCCGAAGGATCATCCGTACCGGAGGAACAAGAATGCTTTTCGTGCTGGCGTTGTGGAGAAGGGTAATCTACCGACAAGGTGGTGCGGAGCCACGATATGGGAGGAGGTTAGAGATTTACCAAGTGCTATTGAGCAGCCTGCTACGGGCTACAAGTGTGACGGATTTGGTCGCACTCATAACTGGACGAAGAGGAGTATATTCTGGGATCTGCCATACTGGAGCACCAATCTGATTAGACATAACCTTGATGTCATGCATATTGAGAAGAATGTGTTTGACAACATAATTAATACTGTAATGGACGTAAAGGGAAAGACGAAAGACAATCCTAAGGCTAGATTGGACTTGAAAGAAATATGTAGACGTCCTGTATTGCATTTGATAGAGGACGGGAATGGGAAGTTGAAGCAGCCTAAGGCAATTTTCTCACTGGAGAAGGAGGATAAAGTGAGGCTTTGTAGGTGGATTCAAGGTCTGAAATTTCCAGATGGGTATGTTTCAAACTTGAGGAGATGCGTCGACCTCAAGGAGAACAAACTGACAGGTATGAAGAGCCATGATTGTCACGTATTCATGGAGCGGTTAATTCCGATTGCATTTCGGGAATTCTTACCGCAGGCAGTTTGGGATCCATTGACGGAGCTTAGCATATTCTTCAGGGACCTTTGTTCTAAGAAATTGCTCGTTGATCGTCTAGAAAAGCAAGAGAAGGACATTGCGGTAACACTGTGCAAGCTAGAGAGGGTGTTTCCTCCTGGATTCTTCGACTCTATGGAGCATTTGCCGATTCATCTTTCCTACGAGGCACGTGTTGGTAGACCCGTCGAATATCGATGGATGTACCCATTCGAGCGACATTTGAATCACCTAAAAAGAAAGGTAAAAAATAAGGCTCGGGTCGAGGGTTCTATTTGTGAAGCCTATATTCTCGAGGAGATTACAAATTTCTGCTCCTCCTATTTCAAACCTCATGTTGCTACGAATAGAACGAGGGCTCCGAGAAACGACGACGGATATCAAGAATTTAATAATGGAATACTGAAAGTATTCAATGCGTCCGGAAAGCCTTCGGGGAAAATGAAGAAGAGATATTTGAATGACGAAGAGCTAAGGGCTGCTCAGTTGTATGTATTACTCAATTGCGACGAGGATGAAGTGGAGAAGCTAGAGGGGTAAGTAAGGAATGATGAGTTTACGTCATCTCAATGTAATAGTATAAGCTAATATTATTGTACTAATCGTTCTAATGCTTCGTTGTTTTCCAGCACATATAATGATGAGTTGAGGCTGGTTAGACCCTAACTAACAGACGAAGCATTAGAACAAGAAATGAGACGTCATTTTCCTTCTTGGTTGAGCGAATATGTAAGCAGTTCGGTAATATTTACTGGCCTCTTCTAATGCAACTGCGCAATAAATAACTTATTATCTCTTCTTTGATATTCAGGTCGATCGTCTAATTTCATCCGAGATTGAATTAATTAGAACTCTTGCCAAGGGACCAATTACTTTTGTTAAAACATGGCCAAGTTATTGTGTCAATGGCTTTCGGTTCAAGTCGACAAATGCTCCGATCAGAGACAGCTTCCTGGATCTTGATTCCACGAAGAACAGTTGTTTGTGTATCAAGTCTTCGAACTACAAAGACGTCGATCCAGGAAATGATTTCTTTGACATCTTGCGAGAGATTGTGGAGTTGTCATATAATTATGGCAGAGAACCTGCAAAGATCGTGTTGTTCAAGTGTGAATGGTTCGATCCGATTGAAAATCAAGGTGGAAAATTGACAAGCATGGTCTTGTGGATATAACTACAAGCGTAGATATCAAGGCTACGAACCGTTTGTCCTAACAACTCAGGCTCAGCTCGTGTATTTCACAGCTTATCCGAGACGGGGAGCAACGAAGTCTGACTGGTGGGCAGTATGCAAGACTAAAGCTAGAGATACTTTTGATGTTGATGAAAAAGCTTACCAGGAGGACGAGCTACCTCCTGTAACCAATATTGTCGATGTGGACTCCACGGAAGTTACGCATTACACGACACATAATGTAGAAGATGTAGAATTATCCGAAGAGGAAGACGAAGCCGACGAAGGTGAAGACGAAAGTGAAGATGAGGAGGAAGAGGAAGATGAGGTCGAGGAAGACGAACAAGATGATTATTCTGAAGATGATTGAGAGAGATATACTTATCTGGACTTAGATGTTTCGTCTAGAATATATTATCTGGACTTAGATGTTTATTGTAGAATGTATCATCATATGTTACCTTGGTTATTATCTTTGTTGTACTGTCATATTTCTATTCTCTATTATTTGTTGTACTGTCATATTTCTAGTCTCTAATATTTGTTGTACTGTCATATTTCTAGTCTCTATTATTTGTTGTACTGTCATATTTCTAGTCTCTATTATATCTTGTACTATCATATGCTGTTATCAGGTATGGCAGGTCGTCGCGGACATTTGCGAGGGCCACGAGGAGGTCGGGATCCTCCGGTACTTCCTACAGGTACTGCTAGGGGACGGAGTTTGCCTTCGGTACCTCCTATTGGTACCGGCTCTGGATCCTCGTCGCCGATTACTCCTCCATATCGGACAGTAGCTGGGCCGGTTGGGACGACGTCACGTGGCATATCTCCTGGGACGAGTAGTTCCAGACCTGTTGAGAGGGCTCCCCCGTCTAGCGTTCCTGATGTTGATACGACGATGGAGACGGATGAGCAGATGGCCGAGGAGGATGCGCCGACGGCCGACCAGCATCATGAAGATGATGCGTGCGCACCTCCGGAGGAGGGGAGGACGGAGATCTGGGCCGACGGTACAAAGTAGGTATTTTGGTTTATGATTTTTTTTTCTTCTGTTTTTATCATAAATTAACTTTTTTCATGAATATAATATGTATGTATAGATATCGTCCTCCAGGGGTACAGAGACGCCTAGGCGATATGCTGAGGCATAATTATGGTGGTCCCTGGATTAACTACTCTGATGCTCCAGACGAAAGGAAGAACTTCTGGTTTACGCGCTTCAAGGTTAAAATAGATTTGTTTTTAACATGAATCATTTAATTTATGCATATTATATATAACTGATAAATATTTGGTTTCGTACTGTTCTAGGATATGTTTTACTATCCGCCGCACCGGGCCGAGCAGATCGAGGGAATGTTTCCTTCCGTCGCTGCTAAGCTGATCCGCGACTCTATTAATGATCAGAAGGAACGTGATCGTGCCGGAAAGCCGATCAAAGGTTGGATCACCCCTGATCAGTGGAATGCGATGAAGGCTCGATTCAACGAGCCAAGGTACAAGGAGAAGTCGGAGAAGGCTAAGGCGGCTAGGCAACATGCCTCGAAGTGGTGCGGTGGGTCGATTCCGATGACGGAACATTTCCGTCGTCTGGTATGTCTTTCTCTTTTAGAAATATTATTTTAATGCAAATCCGATAAATTATTACTAAGATAATATATTTAATTACAGGTAAGGAAGGTCGGTAACGCCGACATGGTGACCGTCTTCTTGGCCACCCATCGGAAGGGCGGAGTCCTTATTGACGAGAGGGCCGAGCAGACCTATGTAAGTATTACAATATGTTATCTTAATTTAATACTTCGTGTCCATTTTAATATAACTTAGTAAATATGATGCAAATAAATATTCATGAAGTTAGTAAAAATAAGTACATTAATTAGAAATTAGAAATCATAGAGTATTATCCATACTTTCTAGGCCGAGTATACGAGGCTGCGGGAACGGGCGGCTGCTAGTGCACCTGATGCAGGAGAGGCCGGTACTTCCTCGCAGCCCACTCAAGCTCCGTCGGCGGACGAGCTGTGGATGACCGCCGCTGGTGGCCTCCGTAGGGGTACGTACTACGGTACGGGATCCTATGGCGCCCTAGTTGCGACCCAGTCCTCTAGGACATCTCCTGCTAGTGTGCATGGTCCACAGCCGTCCCAGGAGTCTGCCCGAGTCCACCAGATGATGGAGTCTCTCCGTGACGACCTGCTACGACGGATCGAGCAGCAGTCTCAGCATCCTACGGACGATCCTGCGCTGCTAGCACGATTGGATGCGCTCGACCGCGGCATTATAGACCTCAGGGAGACGACTGAGAGGACAGAGCGCGCCGTTGGAGGGTTAGAGCGCACGGTGACGGAGTTGCAGACAGGACAGGTGACCATGGCCGAGACGGTGAGATTGGTGCAGGATTCGATGGTCCAGAGCAGTGGTAGAATGTTATCTATCATGGATTCATACAACCAGCGACTTACAGCATTGGAGCATGCTGGTACTCTGGGTGCGCCTTCATCGTCGTCGACTCCGTCGCCTCCACCGCCTTCTTCTTCGACACCGACTCCACCGACGTCACAGCTTGGCGCTCCATCTGTATCGATTTCACTTGCGGAGTATGAGGAGTTTTTACGCCTTCGTCGCGGCGGTGCCCCTCCTGCACCAGATCACTAGTAGTCCTAGTTAGGACTTTTGTTTGTGTTTGTATCATCTTATGTTTGTGACTTATGATTGGATGTTTGTATTGGATGTTAGTTGTGTTTGTATCGAATTGACTTGTGACTTGTTTGGATTGGATGTTAATTCCTTCGTCGATAAATGTTAATTGTGTTTGGATTGGATGTTAATTAACTTAGATTAAAGCTATCTGTGATTTGGAATTGTGAGTGGGGGTTTGAATGCGCTGTGATTTGGAATTGTGAGTGGGGATTTGAATGTGTACCTATATGTGTTTTATAGAATTGTGAGTGGTAATATAGAATCTGTGTTTTATTTTTTTTATTTTTTTTACAACTTTAGCGACGTTTAGCGACGCTTACTGACGTTTAGCGACGTCTTTTTCCGACGTTTACCGACGACAAGCTGCAAATAATATATTTTTCCGACGTTTTACCGACATTTACCGACGACTAACTGCAAAAAAGTACAGCTCTCCGACGTATTTACCGACGTTTACCGACACTAGCTGCAAAAAATGTACAGGACCTTTACCGACGTCTAGCGACAACATACACGTCGCTATATTACCGACGAAACGACGGTAGACGTCGGTAACTATTCCAGGTATTTACCGACGTGTAGCGACTACACATACGTCGCTAATATACCGACGGAACGACGATAAACGTCGATAACTCACCGACGTAATGTTACGTCGCTGAATGTCGGTAATTGCGACGTTCAGCGATTTTGTAATCAGCGACTAAGGAAACGGCGACCAAACCTAAACGTCGGTAAATACGTCGGTGATACATATTAGCGACGGATTTTGTTGTTTTTTCCGACGTTTTTGGGCGTCGCTAAAACCACTTATTTTGGTAGTGAAGGTAATGAAACCTTAGTCAAAATGCAATCCACAACTTTATGACCTGTGTCAATGCACCTGCAGAAGGCTCCACAATGCTAAAAGTTTTAGATAGTTGCATTTACTTATCCTAATGGAGTTTGTAGTAACAACTCCATGTTTAGACTCCTCACATGATGATTAAGCAGATTTTTTTCTTCCAGATATCTAATATGAATCTCTCTCTCTCTTATTGAGCTAGTGTCAGATTCGTATTACTAACTCCATAAGAAATTTAGGTAATAGAAATAAGGGTAGAAGCTCTAGATCATGCTTTATATGAAAATAGTGTGGACTTTTTTTTTTCATTGTTTAGTCTACAAGTAGAGTATGGTAAGTAGAGTGTGGTAAATACATTTGTAACATATATTACATAAAACTTGCAAGTATCATAATAAAGAGATACATGATAAAAGAGAGACATAATAAAAAGTATTCAGTTTTTAAGTATTAATCAACAAACAATAGCTTAGAAAAATTTTGGATCCTATTATCAGTAAAAAAAAAACAGTAGCTTAGGAAACCATTGTATCCTAGTATCAGTCAAAAGCGTTGCTGGTTGTTTGAAGCCTCATTAAAAACATCAAGACATAGCTACTGGTTGGAAAACTCTCATCAATATGAGGGCAGGTGGGCTAAACTGTTTTTGTACTATGTGAGTTGAAGACTTAACTACATAATAAAAAAATAAAAAAATGGTTTGGTTGGCTTGGTGGGCTGGAGCCCACCCCAGCCCACCAATTGGTTTGGGAATGTTGTTTTTTTAGAAAATGAGAACAAAATATTTGGTATATTTGGATACCAAAGGACCATGAAAGAAAAATAGTTTTCAAAGAAAAGAAAATTAAGAAAAAAATAGTTTCCTTTTCCTCATCTTTCAAAGCACTTGTTGCTTTTGCTTTTCCCCTTTGCTTTCCTTACATCTCTTTACTTATTTCATTATCTGTCTTGTTTATTTTATTTGTACGGCACGTTTGGTTCGCAGAACCAGGACCTTCGAAATGAAAACTCATCGTTTCTTGTTTTTAGATGGCAAAGAAAATGAACAAGGAAAATTTCATGGAAAAGAAAAATAGCCTTTAATTTTCCTTGAGTTTTTCTAAAAAAATATAACAGTTTACACCAGAAATCTCATATACTAATAAAATAAAAATTAAATGCTAATTAATTAATGAAATACATGAATAAACTCTCGATCGATCATACAAAGTCACTTAGGTTCAAACAGGAAACAAATTCACTCTGCTACATAAAATCTCAAACAAACATGATAACAACTAAAGCAATCAAACTAGTTAGACCTGCCATGACCACAGAAGAACGAGCAGCAGCAACCTCCAATGCACCACTAGAGCTCGGCTCCCCTGAAGGGATATAACCAGCAGTGCCACTGCTGCCGCCGCCGCCGCTTGGCTCAGAGATGGGTGCAGGACCCGGCGCCAGATGAGTCTCGTTTCCCTGGTGCACCATGACACGGATGACAAGCTTCTGGCCCGATTTGCAGTGGTCCAGCTGGCCGCTGATGAAGTAGAAGAAGCCATAGCGGTCGAACTGGAACGTCGTATTGCCATCGGTGAACTCGAGGAGCGGGCTTGTGGCGTTGCAGTTGCGGTAGTGGTCTCGGTCCACGACGAGCACAGAGTCGCCGCTGTACTTGAAGTCTGCAATTGGAGGTAGATCAGCTGCTTATCAAAAACGTTGTTGCACGAACATGAATAAATATGAGAAAACACTTTTTCTTTGCTCGCCCTCCTTTCGTGATAGTCCGTTGTCCGCAGCTGAAGTTGCCTCCCTATTGGCTCCGGTCTCTCCTTGTGCTCCGGGCCCATCCCCTTAAATCCCAGCCCCCTCCAATGGGTGCCGCCACATCGTGCAGACAATTGATCAAGGGCATATATATTTTGTGGGCCAAGCTGGACTCCAGTCCACCTTATATATATATATATATATATATATTTTTTCCACCTTTTATATATATATATATATATATATATATATATATATATATATATATATATATATATATATATATATATGAAGAAAAAAAAAATATAGTCAGACCATGCTTAGCCTACCCCCAATCTACTCCAGCCCATATGGAGCAGGCAAATTTTCGAGGCAAAACTTGCATGGTCTGACTATTTTTTTTTTTTCTTCATATATATATATATATATATATATATATATATATATATATATATATATATATATATTATTATTATTATTATTATTATTATTATTATTATTATTTTGCAATTGACAGTCACGAAAGTGGAGCGGGCAAAATAGCAGGTCGATAAATATGACATAATCAATTGTGGAAATTTTTTAGGCTACTTCGTTGCAGCCTTCTCGCGCACGCTCATGTAGCTAGCAACATCTTAGCTACGGAGAACAAGTGACAGTGCAATGGCTATTTTTAGGGTTTGCTGCAGTCACTAATACATCACTGCTTTTTAGGGTTAGTAGTAGTCACAAATACATCACTGACGTTGTCGTCGTAAATCCTCAGTAAACTCATTTCAAGTTGCATGCTGCATGCGTGTGGACGACTTCATTTTTTTTTAACAAAGTTACCCTCTCTACATTATCAATAATACGTACATTAAATTTTCAGTGATGCTACATGGCCTGCGGTCCTGGCCCGCAACCACGCGTCGGCCCTCCATTGGGGGGTCCTAATTTTTTGGGCATGGACCCAGTGTAGTACAGGAGGGGACAAATGGGGGATGGACATGTCGGCGCGGACACAGCCGCGGTCCACCCCCCGTTGGACCATTTAGTATTTTCGTTAAATTTTTTTAGCCTTCGATATACGTACACTATAACCATGCAATAGTAATCAAAATGTTCTTACACAGGGAATCGCCGATGCGGAACCGGTTTCGCCTAGCCCAATGGTTGTAGCTCTCGGATGCGTTCGCATCGGGCTTCGTCCATCCCCTCGGTCCTCCAACGCGGAACTTGACAGGCTCCGACACGACCGAGATCAGCAGAAGACCGGCGACAAGAAAGAGCAAGAAGAGCTTCGAGGAGGCCATTGCTAGAAGTATAGAAGAGAAGAGAATAAGTGAGAGTTTGTTTCTTTGAAGGGAGTACTATATTGGGCCAAGGATGGACTTTGGGAGTGTTTTAAAGGGGGCGAGGGAGAGCAGTTAGGCGAGGTGGAAGCGGGAAGTGGAGGAGTGTGTTTGAGCGTGGACGGTTATTGGTGCCTACGTGGTTCGATAATGGGCGTTAAATCAACTCTTTTCTTTGACCTTGATCTCTTTCAGCCGTTGAACTGGTCAAGATGGGTGGTTTCAGTCTTAGAAGAGGATTATATGTGTTTGACCGTAAAGCTCAAACTTCAAATACTTCCGGTCGGGTCGGGTCGGGTCGGGTTGGGTCGGGTATGGCAGACCTGATGTCCATGACCTTCATGCACATCGTGTCCTGAGATGGTAACGTAGCCGTAGCCTTTTATTATAAAATTCAGATCGGGTATAGATTATGATTTAGGATAAACTTAGATTGTAGTACAATTCCAGCGAGCATATAACGGTTGAAATCAAAAACTGGACTGGACTGGACTGGACCGAACCAAATCGAACCAAAATATGATGACCGGTTCGATTTTTTGGTTATAGGTTCGATTTTCGGTTTGGAGATTTGAAATTTTGAAATATCGGTTCGATTTTCAGTTTTCTGTCCGAGTAACCAAATCGAACCGAAAACCGATTTAGATTCAATAATTTATCAAAACAACCCTCAATTTTTTATATACTAATATTTTCGCTAACCATGTACTAAGCGCACTCTCTTTTTCCATTTTCTGTTGTCACTTGTTGTCGCTTTTTTTAGCGCTCTCTCTACCCTCAATCTATATATACTAATATTTTTACTCTCTAATAGTAGTATAATTCATAATACAGCAATGTCATTTTTTTTTAAGATTATTATTTAATTTGGCTCATTTGCTAAAATGTGAAGGCCTGATTCATTGGCCCATGAAACAAACTGACCGAACTAAACCGAGTTAATTCGGTTCGGTTTTGTTCGATTTTTATGAAGATGATTTAATTATTTTGAAAAATATAATTATTTCAGTTTTTATATATTTTATTCGATTTGAACCGAATCGAACTGTCGCTCACCCCGAGCCATTATGGATTGGGTTTGGTGGAATAGAACTATAGAAGGCACAAACCAAATGGTTTTCAACTTATTTGGAAGAAAATGTTGAGCCAAAAAATTCGCCCCGAACCGACTCTATTCCACCAAAACCTAGTCCGACTCTTCCGGCTTGGTCCACAATACGAACTTTTTTAAGCTCATATCCCATCAAGTTAAACATTTCTTTTGATCAACTAACAGGTCCTACTGGCATGCATTTTTCTTCTGCAGGGCAACTAGCTAACCTTAGGTGCATTTCTTCTGCGCAGGGCCGGCCCTGAGCTGTTGGGATCCGAGACAAAATTTTTAAAATGGACTCTCATACATAATAAAAAATATATATATAAATAAAACAAAATTTTGTTGTAGTCAAGATTTGTACCAAGGAACTTTTTAATGTAAGTCTAGCATTATAACCAATACACAATAATATTTTTTTGTTAAAAAAAAAGGCACATGATACATACTAGTTCTATTATAAACAGTTCCATGTTGGTGTCCCCTTTCGTCATAGGGTCCTGGACCGTCGTCCGGCCTGCCCTGGGCCAGAGCCGTCCCTGCTTTTGCGGTATTTTTTTTTTTTTCTTTCGTGGTGCGCCAAACCAACTAGACGGTTGTTAAGATGTGACAAACTACATTTTTAGTGGATTTCTGACACCATGTCATTAGGACGCTACGTCCTTGAGTGGATGAGAACCTGGACGACTTCCTAAATCCTAAGACGTACTTCAACTGCTATTTTAGCTCCACGAAACCAGTGAATAGTTCCGCTGAAGGTTGTGAAACCGCCCAGGGAGTTGCAAAGGGACAAGCAATTCTAGCCAACGCTCTGGCTTTTCAAAGGGCCATAATTAGAGCATCTCCAACCCTATTGTCTTGTTAAGTGTTGTGAATCTTAGGTGGCTCCTATGTGGCATGAGCCACAAGACAATCTCTTGTTTATGTGGCAAAATTATATCTCAAAAGACAATAAGATAGTAAAACTCTCTCCAATGCAAAAGTATTGAGAAGACAATAAAAAATATTTTTTCCAACTTCCAAGACAACTTTTAAGACAACTACTCATCTTCTTTCTTTTTTCTAATAATTTTTATTCATAATTGATGACATGGAAGAGAAGACATTGTCAAGTGCATTGTCTAGAACAAGACAATCAACTTCACAATGTCTTCTTTAATTTTTGTCACATAAGCTTCACAATTGACTTGACAATTGCATTGGAGAAGAACTTTTGAATAAAATTTTGTCATTCCTATGTGGCATTAACTTTTTTCCAAAGTCACAATAGGGTTGGAGATGCTCTTGAGAGCATATAGGGAGAAAACACAGCATACAGAGTTATTCCATTCCTGAGAGTTTCGTTCACTTCATCGGACACCGAGGAGTTTGGAAGCATCCGAGAAGAACTTTATATCCCCGTCAAGAAATAATTAGTTCAGATTATGAACAGAATAAAGTGATTGTGCGTTGATCAAATCTTCGCGGCCATATTTCTCCATATATCTATATTTACCTTAGAGGTTCATTTTGTAAACGCAGTGAAAAGTGGTAAACAAATTCGTCTATTCAACAATACAAACAAGTTTTTCTCTCGTCATTTCTATTGGAAGCCAATTCCATTATATTAAAATTTTACCTATGTCAAATTCGACTTCCAAATTCTCCAGCGAACTCATCCCCAGCAAATGGTCCTCAACAAATCCCCACAATGGCTAAAAATATTTATTTGTCACGTTAATGATTGCAGCTGACAAATTCTTGTTTTTTACTCCTTATCTTTAATCTCCAACACGGTTACGGATATTCATTGTCATGTCAATATTACATCTCTGGCGATCTCCTTTTAAGCTATCGTGTTTTCTAGTATTACCTCTAATAGTCGATTTTGAGTTTGACCAATTCTTAGCATGTCATGTTAATGATTACCTCTAAATGGGTAGATTCTCAAATCAATTACAACCTTGAGTCGTAACATTATCATGTTAACATTAAATCTCTAAACAACTGATTTTGTGTATGATGCTTCTTAGTTTGTCATGTTTATGATTATTTCTGAATAGACACGTTCTCAGGTAAAAACCAATTTTCGGTTGCAAATGCTACAGTAGAAATGACCCTTTACCCTCATAACTCCATCTAAGCTCAGTTTATCACCAAACCAAATTTTTTTTAAGCACCAACAAAAACCCTTTTGAAAGTTTTCGAAGATCCGTAATGAGTTGATTTAAAATTTTGAAATACTTTGAATAACTTGAAGTATCTTGTAAATTTATAAGCTGCGACACTGCATGTCTACTCTAGTTATTGTTGACTTCCAACTGTTAAGAAGATGTGAAGATGATGCACCACTGTGGAAATTATAATCCACGGAATGAGCTCATAGCAGAGGTGTATGTTTGGATCATAGGGTGTTCCAATGTGGAGATATTGCTTGACGGTTAATTCTCCATCGGGATGTTGCATCGCTAGATGGCATTGGCGTTGGCATAGAGATGATGTTTTGGTTAGCTTATAAGAGAAATGTAGGCACGGAGATGGCGCTCCATTTGGTCTCCAATAGAGGTTGTACTATTGGACGTTGTAGGACACTGGGTCGACTATCAGAAGTTAAGCCGTTGGACATGATAGACTATGACTCAAGATTGGGTTGGACATGAGAACCCGTATATTCAGAGGTGGAAAACTAGACATGGTAGGATAAGAAAAATCAGACTCAAAATCTGCTATCAGATATTGTAATGTTGGACGTGATAGCATTTGATATAACAAAATAAAATAAAACAAGTGTGTTCATATATATATATATATATATATATATATATATATATATATATATATATATATATATAACAATTTGTTGCAGGGGCGGACCCAGTCTTGGGGTGGGGTGGGCTGGAGCCCACCCCAAATATTTATTTTTTTATATTGATTAATCTACTTCCAGCCCACCCAAATATTTGGTAGCCCATCTCAGTTATATTTTCTGGATCCGCCCCTGGTTTGTTGGTGAAGTTATTCGATTATATATATATATATATATATATATATATATATATATATGTGTGTGTGTGTGTGTGTGTGTGTGTGTGTGTGTGTGTCTAGCCTAGTGGTAAGGGAGGGGGGCTCACTCTTGGGAGGTCACGAGTTCGAGACCCAAACACCCCCCCCCCCCCCTCCTGTCCAGCACAGGACGGTTGGGTGACCATGGGGTGGTCACGATCTGGCTGGGTGGCGGTGCCACGGGCCCGAACGGGATGGACATAAAAAAGAAATAGCACAATGAATGATAGCCATACAATATATATATAAAAGAAATATATATATATATATATATATATATATATATATATATATATATATATATATATATATATATATAAGAAAAAAGAAAAAATATATGTATATCAAAAAAAAAAAAAAAAAAAAAAAAAAATATATATATATATATATATATATATATATATATATATATATATATATATATATATATTTTTTTTTTTTCTTTTTTCTTTTATATATATATATATATATATATATATAAGCACAATCAATGAAAGCCATAGAATTTTCATCTCAATTTAAATCTATGGTTGAAAGTTTAGTATATTATTTAAGAAAAGTTAATAACAATATTGAATATATATTACTATACAAATCTAAATTTAAATCCCAGCTACATAGGATCTCTCCTTCCCTCTTTTTGTTCTCTCCTCCTCATCCGCTCATGGAAGCTGTCCGTGAACCTCGAAAGGCCAGCGGCTAAGACTGGAGCATGAAGATCATTGAGATCTCGACACCTGCTGCCGAGGTCCTCAAGAAGCCGGACCAGCCCGCCCTTCTTTGTGTTGTCTGATCCTCCACAACGAGATTGGATGTCATTTGGCGAAGCTCTTCTTTTATTTTCTGCAATCAAAATGGAACAAAAGTTAGGATCCTTTCATTCTCTGGCACACCGGAGGGCAGAGAGGTAGTCAGCCTCCATATATTTAATGGGTTAATTAGTTGTACCCCCTATGGTTTGTACATATTTTGGTAACTGTTCCTGTTGTTTTAAAAATAAAGAACACCCCCCTGATTTATAAAGTTAATTAGTTGTACCCCCTGATGCATAGAAGAAAATGAGTGAAAAATTAAGCAGCCAGGGTGGTGTTCTTTATTTTTGAAACAACAGGGACAATTACCAAAATATGTACAAACCATAGGGAGGTACAACTAATTAACCCATATTTAATTCTAGGCCATTACTTCAACTATTCGATCCCCTGGGTGTGTCCGAGCTCTCTAGCCTAGTGGTATTAGAGCGGACATCCGGAGGGACCGGCAAGGTTCGAGTCCCCCAATTGTGTGTGTGCGTGGGATTTAAAAAAAAAAAAAAAAAAAAATCCCCTGGGTGTTCCTGCAACAGATTTCATATTGAGAGTTAGACTTGGTCTAAAATTATTGAGTGAAAGCCCACAGCTTACTTTGTCTAAAATTATTGAGTGAAAGCCCACAGCTTACTTTTTGAGCCCACAAGATGGTCTTCTGTTTTTTTTAAGCAGCAAGCCGATAATTGTAATAGAGCAACAATAGCTTCCTTCATGATACTTTTATGATGTATTTTCCTTTTCAAATTGTATCATACTATTTAATTGATGTGGAGCAAAATCAGATATATTAATTAAATCTTTGAAGGTCAGTCTTTTTTTTATTAACAAAATTGATGGTTGCTTGTGATGTATACCTGCTGGGCAACAAGATGGTCATTTCATATAAATTTATATTCTTTGCTCAGATTCTAAAATATTGTAAATATATGACATCCACATGCTTCCTACTTTATATGTACTTCTGTGTGAGTACATCAATTATTTTTCTTCTACATATGAATATGATACGATTGATCTCCTTCTGCATTCTCAATCCGCTTCATATTTCATTGAAATGTTATCAGGGACCTATTGCTCTGACTTGTAACAGGGATGTAATCTAAAGTAATTGTGTGATACAATCACCACAATATCATGGGTCGGTGATTTTTTTACACATTTGCCACTCTGCTCTGATCTTCATCATCTGATACTCCTCTGCTCCTCTGTATTGAATGCAGTTGAATGACAATGGGCTTTTGAGGTTCACGGACAGCTTCCGTGAATAGATGTGGAGGAGAGAACAAAAAGAGGGATGAAGAGAACGGATGTGGCTGGGATTTAAATTAAGATTTGTATAGTAATATATATATATTCAATATTGTTATCAACTTTCCTTAAATAATATACTAATTTAAGTTTCAACAATAGATTTAAATTGAGATAAAATCCTATGGCTATCATTTATTGTGCTCATTTAGGAGGTGTGCTCATTGGATAGACAGCGGTCTTACCGGTGCGCTATATATATATATATATATATATATATATATATATATATATATATATATATATATATATAGAGCACCGGTAAGACCGCTGGCACTCGGGGGTGAGGGCGCGGGTTCGAGCCCCCACTACCACGGGGGCGGCTGGGTGGCGTTGTCCACGGACCTTGGTTTAATATATATATATATATATATATATATATATATATATATATATATATATATATAACTACTAAAATCTGTCCAATCAGCGACGTCGGAGGACGTCGCTAAATTGGGCAGATACGTCGCTAAATTCAATTGGCGACGTATTTAGCGACGTTTCAACGTAGTCACGATTTACCTAGTCGCTAAACACCCGGACGTCGCAATACGTCGCTATTGCGACGACAATTAGCGACGCATACGCGTCACTAATTCAGCGACTACAAGCGACGTACAGCGACTGCATGTACCGACGTCGTCTAGTGACGTTTTAGCGACGTTCCATACATCCATGCTGACCTGGCATGTCAGAAAATTAGCGACGTTCTGCGACGTTGATACGTCGCTATAATACCGACACATAGCGACGTTGTAGCGACGTCTAAGTTAGCGACGTTTAGTGACGATCAGCGACGTTGTGGCACATATTTAGCGACGTTCCGATACTTAATTAGCGACGTGTATATTCGTCGCTGGACGTCGCTAAACGTCGCTGAACGTCGCTAAATTTGGTAAAAAAAAATATATATATAGCATTTACAGCAGCACCTACAGCAGCATTTCCCTGGGTTCGCCGACCCCTTCGGTGGAACACTCAAAACTGGCTGATCAGGAGGAGCATCACGAACACAAAGTATTAAACAATATGAAACACATATGAAATACAATCACGAACACATGAAACACAATCACGAACACAATCACGAACACATATGAAACACAATCACATCACTCAACACAGATATATGAAAAATTTTAACAACAGTGTCAAACAATATGAAACACAATAACAATGTATGTAGAAACACATAAAAGACCCAACAATGGGCCATCATACAACAATATATATGTCGACTACGGCTGATCAGGAGGAGCATCACCGCTCCTGGAAAGAAGGTAAGCATACTGCTCCGGTGTAAGAACCACCGACGACGATGAAGGAGGAGGCAATGTAACCGCTGTAGAAGGAGGCAGTGTAACCGCTGGAGATGGGTGCGTCCGTGTTTCCTCTAGGGCTAGCAGTCTGGCGCTGCATTGCTCCATGCAAGCCGCTATCCTAGTAACGGTGTCGTGAATGGACTCCTGCATCCCCTGTACGTCCCTCACGGTGCGCTCGAGCTCGTCAAAGCGAGCGGTGATCGACGCAGCGTCCCCTTGCGCCTGAGACCCTGGTTGCTCAGAAATCCTCCTCAGCATATCGTCGCACAGATCAGCAATCTGGCGGGCAATGGTATCCTCGACTCGGGACGACTCAGCCTGTGAGGGCTGTGAATGTGCACTGGCAGAGGGAGCCCTGGATGCCTGCGTCGCAATAAATGCGTCGTAGGACCCCGTACCGTAGTACGTATCTCTATGAAGACCACTAACGGCGGTCTTCCAGAGCTCGTCCTCCGACTGAGACGGAGAGCACTACAAAAATACAGTCAATTAGCGATAGCACATTTGCGACGGATATTTTTCGTCGGCGTTAGCGACGGATTTGCGGTAAATAGCCGACGGAGTACCGACGACAAGCCGATACATATTTTATTTTATTTTAAAGGAGAGAAAAGGTCGCTCATCCGTCGCTAGGGCGTCGGAGATATAGCGACGGATAAGTAGCCGTCGCTATGCAGTCGATTATTTGGCGGGAATTGTTGGGAGAAGTGGCGGGACAATTCTTTGACTACGTAGCGACGGATACTCCGTCGGCAAGTATCCAAAAGAGCGACGGACTAGCTGTCACGACCCGCACCCAATATTTGGGCATGAACCGTGTACACGCCCAGCCTACGCCGCAGAGTCGGCGGTAGAACGCTGTAACAATATGATGAACAACCACGCAATAATATAATTCTCATATGGGACAACCACAACTCAAAGTCACAGCTCAATAACTAGAAGGTGAAATAAATATCCATCTCAAATGAAATGTATAATAATAAAATCAAATGATATCTCCACTACATGTCTCAAATCAACTCATAAATCCAATACAATGTCTCAGCACTAACTAAAATGTCTAAGATAGAGCAGCGGGATCAGATGCCGCAAAAATCCTCCTGATAAGCAAAGTCCGTCTCTAACACATCTCCCATGTACGGGCCATACTCCTCAGGACACACAATCTCATCGCTATCACCTAAAATTTGTTTGGTTACCCAGTCAGGATGGAACGAGTACAATTTACTGAATGCGGTTCCAATATATGAAAGTGACTATATAACAGGGGTTAGCCTTTAGACATATGATTCATAAAATAAAATGAAGAAAGACACCAAAACTGAATAATAAGAACAGAAAATGAAATACAATAAAATACTCACCAACTGACCGACTGAAGTACCTTTGATATGTGATCGGTCTCGGAACAATTATGCGACATGGTCTACACGGTCTAAAGTTACACGGTCTACAGTTACACGGTCTACAGAAAATATTACAATAAAGAAACACTGTCTACAAAATAATAATTACGATCTACACAGTTTAAATACAATAATAATCACGGTCTACTCTGTCTACAGAAAATAAATGCAATAATAAACACGATCTACACGGTCAACACGGTCTAAGGTTAGATCACACATCGTTGGTACTTCACTTCCCCCGACACCATAAGAAATAAATCAACATAAAAGACTGAAATCATATATCTATCAACTAAACACTGATGTATAGTAAAGATCAATACTGAAAACAAACAATAAACTGTACTCGCCTGGCGTCCTTTGCTGACACTGCTCTGGTGTCAAACTCGAGTCCAAGTAACCTATTGTTGTACAATCACAATGTCAAAAAGTGAAATAGAACTGAATAGACTATTTACTAGATTATCAATTCCTCTAGGGTACTTGGTTTCTTGCCTTACTAGGTCACTAGATTTAATTAATGGTTATCCCTACCCTCAATTAATTCTTGCTAAACCTACACAGGAGAAATTCTTAGTACCACTGGTGATATACATGGCACTACAAAGCTTCACCCTGCTACCCAGGTATTAGAAGCTTGTGTGTACTCAGCCTCCATAGGAGTCCTGGGGTTTAGGAGTACTACCTTGCCAATCCTGTCCCCTCCCGAATGTAGATATGACTTGGGGCAACTTGGATGTACCATCTGGTAGCCCTGATGCTCATTTGGGTTTCAGGATGTGAGATTTGGAATCCCATGGCCTGACACCTTGTGTGTTTGATACCCTATTCTCAACAGGGACTTGTAGTAGAACCTGAAAGTGACATTATGGACTCAGGTTTGTGTAACAAGTCTGGGCTTGGTTTGGTACTCCTACTACGGGAATTGGTTCTCTGATGTGACCCTTAGTGCTTGCCTAATACTCCTTTGTCCATACCAATTGATTTGAGGATGCCAAAGTGTAAGGGAGCCCACCTAGACATCAAGTTGTCCATGCTAACTCTTGATAACAGTTTACCCATACTTAATTCGATTTCTCCAACCTGTGTACATAGCTGATACCCACAGGTCTTCTTGTAGTACAGACCAGTATTGATTCTAGGCACCCTCTACTTACTCTAGACCTAGGTATAGGCATGTGTCTTCAATCTAGTTACCCAGGTCTTAGAGACCTGATGTCTCACAATTCCTTACAGTCATCTAGGCTTGTCCTTGAGTAGTCACCATCTGACTCTACTCCCCACATAGGCCTTGCTGGGTTTGAGAAACACCAGGGAAATTCTCAACTCAGTACCAACTGGTACCAATGGTTGGTACCCAGGGGCCACTCAAACAGGGTTTCCTGTGGTCTCTATGAGTGTCATGGTCAGTTGTCTCGATTTACAGTTTAATCCAAGATCATTGTATTATGCATTTGCCTGAAGGGTAAAATCCACATCAAGTCCATTCGATATCAGGTTTTTCCCCATCTGGTTATCCACTGTTACTAGGATACTCAGTATCTGTACTCGTGGTACAAAGGTTACATCCTAGTTTTACAGTTGGGTGTGTATCAGGTGACTTGCATACTGGTACAAGTCTAGGAGCTAGAAATTATGTGGTAGACTACTTACCAGGCTCCAGGACCTGTAATTACCTGTCAAGTACACAGGTCTTATAGGCTTGGGGAGCCCTCTCAGGCCTATCCCCATGGGTACATATTTCTTGATACAACTCCCCTTGGTCTCCCGGGTATTAGGTCTATTTAATGTCAGTAACTAAGGTGTACCAGGGTTCCATGTTCTAATAAAATTTTAGTTGGAGAAAAATGCAGGGTTTCATATGGAGGAATCACCCTGGTGATGCCATGTGCTGCCTAGGTCTCTAGGTGTATGGATTTCCTGTCAAACCTAGATGGCAAGCCTGACCAGATGTGTTCTGTGGGAAGGCTCTGGTTCCTGTAGCTATTCCCAGAAATCTGACCATCTAGTCTACCCTCCCCTTTTGGTTCAATAATAAACAACCTCTTAGACATTACTTCGAATAATGTGTGATCAGATTGGACAAGGGGAGGAGGAGTAATACCTGTGATACAATTTTTCAGGGATTGGATAGCTCCACATGCCTCCTCTGTTGCTGCTCTTGAGAGATGATCGAGAGGTCTACTTAGGGTTTGCCAAGGGAACGTAGGAGGATCATCATATATATATATATATATATATATATATATATATATATATATATATATATATATATATATATATATATGGGCACAGGTTTGATCGAAGATTAGTCTTAGGGGGATTCAAATTGTTTGAATCAGATTTGAGTTTATCAACTGAGGTTTAAAACCATTCAGTGTGAATCAAAATAGGAGTACAGACCCCCCCTTCGAGTACCAATAGTATTTGAATTCAAAACTTTACACAAGAGTCCCTGGCAGTATTGGTTTTGCAAGGAAAGGCTTTATATTGAATACACATATATATACTTATGTATAATTGCTAAATGTGAACTATGAACCTAGACAATTCATCAATGATAAATAACATAAATAATTAAATAATCATAAAAAAGAAAAAAAATAGATGGGGCTCACAAGTCTAACCCCCTTAAATTAATTTTGTTCTCGAAATTCAGGTGAAAAGTAATGTAGAACTGTACCTCAGTCCTCAAAGAGGTAGGGGTAGCACTCGCGCATCTCATCCTCTCTCTCCTACGTGGACTCCCCCGGGGAGTGGTGTCTCCACGCGACGCGAACCAAGAGAATTACTTGATTCCTTAGCACTTTCTCTCTGCGGTCCAAGATCTCCACGGGCTGCTCCTGGTAACTGAGACTCGGTCCCACTTCGATCTCCGAATGGTCCAAGACATGGCTGGGGTCCGCCACGTATCGTCGTAGCTGGGATACGTGGAACACGTTGTGCACTCCTTCCAGTGCAGGCGGCAAGGCTAATCGGTATGCTACTGCACCAATTTTCTCGAGAATCTCAAACGGCCCAATGAAACGTAGGCTGAGTTTACCGCCTTTACCGAAACGGATAGTACCACGTGTCGGAGAAATTTTTAAAAACACCAAGTCACCGACCTCAAACTCTAACAGCCTACGGTGACTGTCGGCCCAGTGCTTCTGCCTGTCCTGAGCCACGCGAAGCCGCTCTCTAATCATCTTGACCTTCTTCGCAGCATCTACTACCATCTCCGGTCCTAGCAGTGCACGCACTCCCATATTGTCCTAAGACAGAGGGGTACGACATCTCCGACCATACAACGCTTCGAAAGGGGACATCTCGATACTAGCTTGGTAGCTGTTGTTATAGGAGAACTCCACGAGATGAAGGTGGTCCTCCTATGAGCCGCCAAAGTCTAGCACGCATGTCCGTATCATATCCTCGAGCGTCTGGATGGTCCACTCTGACTGTCCATCCGTCTGCGGATAATATGCAGTGCTGAACTTAAGCGCTGTGCCCAAGCTAGCCTGTAGGCTCCTCCAAAATGAGATGTGAACCTGCTGTCATGATCTGACACGATACTCACTGGAACCCCGTACAATCGGACTATCTGCTTCACATAAAGCTCTGCCAGCTTCTCTGTAGATAACCCCACTTTAAATGGAATGAAGTGGGCCGATTTGGTCAACCTGTCAACGATGACCCAAATCGTATCCTTTCCGCCCGATGACCGTGGAAGACCGGAAACGAAATCCATAGTGATGTGTTCCCACTTTCACTCGGGTATCGGTAGCGGCTGCAACAATCCTCCGGGTCTCTGCCTCTCGGCTTTGACCTGCTGACATACGAGGCACCTAGAAACAAAATGGGCTACTTCCCATTTCATACCATACCACCACACGTGGTTGTGCAGATCCTTGTACATCTTATTAGCTTCCGGATATAGAGAATACTGGGAACGGTGTGCTTCCTGTATAACTTCTTCTCTCAACTCCCCACTAAGTACACAAAGTCTCGTCCCGTGCCTCAACGAACCATCCTCTGTAATAGTAAAATCATCTAGCAATCCAACTCGTGCTTGTGCTATGATGCTGTGCCTCCTGAATCCTGTCCATCAGCCCTGACTGAATCTGCATGCCCATCATCTGCATCTCGGCTCCTGGAATGACGATCTCGATGCCCAAACTCTTCAAATCCGCTAATAAGTGACGATCTCGAGTCAAGCACATTGCTACGGGATACCTGCTCAAAGCATCCGCAACAACGTTGGCTTTTCCCGGATGATACTGTAGAAAAATATCATAGTCACTCATCAGCTCAAGCCATCTGTGCTGCCGCATGTTCAACTCCTTTTGCGTGAAGACGTACTTCAATCTTTTGTGGTCAGTGAAGATTTCCACTCGTTCTCCGTACAAATAATGTCTCCACAGCTTCAAGGCAAAAATTACGGCTGCCAACTCCAGGTCATGTGTGGGATAGTTTTTCTCATGCGGTCTCAACTGTCGAGACGCATAGGCTATCACTCTCTTGTTCTGCTCTAGGACACAGCCCAGTCCTTTGCCCGAGGCATCACTATAAATGGTGAAACCTCCCGATCCCGAAGGCAAAGCCAAGATAGGGGCTGTCGTCAGTCTCTTCTTCAATTCATCAAACGCAGCCTGGCAGTCCTCCGTCTACACGAACTCCACATCCTTCCTTGTGAGCCTAGTAAGAGGCTCTACAATCCGAGCGAAGTCCTGTACGAACTTCCGATAATATCCTGCTAACCCCAAGAAGCTTCGTATCTCTGCCACTGTAGTCGGAGTAGACCATGCTTCCACTGCTGTCACCTTCTTCGGATCGACGGATATACCGTCGCCTGTCACCACATGACCAAGGAACTCCATCTTATCCAAGAACTCACATTTCGAGAGTTTTCCATAGAGCTTCTCCTTCCTGAGGGTCTCTAGCACGATCCTCAGATGTTTCTCGTGCTCCTCCGGTGTTTTCGAACAAATAAGTATGTCATCGATAAACACCACTACGAACTTGTCAAGGTATGGATGGAATACCTTGTTCATCAAGTTCATGAAGATTGTCGGGGCATTGGTCAACCCGAACGGCATCACCATGAACTCATATTGTCCGTACTTGGTCCAGAAGGCAGTCTTCGGTATATCTTCTTTCTTCACCTTCAACTGATGATACCCCGACCTCAAATCTATCTTTGAGAACACCCGTGCGCCACTCAACTGATCGAAGAGATCGTCTATCATCGGCAGCGGATATTTGTTCTTGATAGTGTGGTTATTTAAGGTTCGGTAGTCGATGCACATTCGTACCGTACCATCTTTCTTCGGCACAAAGAGGATAGGGGATCCACATAGTGACGAACTCTCTCTGATGAACCCCTTCTCTAGCAATTCATCGATCTGCTTCTTCAATTCTTCAGCCTCTTTGTTGTTGATCCGATACACCGGTTGTGCCATTTGTACTGCGTCGGGCACTAGATCAATAGCAAACTCGATGTCTCTGTCTGGCGGCAATCCTGGCAAGTCCTCCGGAAAAACATCTATGAACTCCGTGATGATGGGATGTGGGATCTCCTCTCCCTCGATCATAGCTCCGCAAATAGCTCCGTGCTGCTGCTCGATTGCTCCTCTCGCAAACTCGAATGCCGGTACTTCCCGAAGGACTGAATATAACACATCCTCGGTGGCAGTCTATACTGGCAAAAGTCTTACTCAACCAATCCATACCGAGGACGATGTCGAAACTCGGTAATGGCATTACGAGTAAGTTGTCACGCAATTCCCTACCTCCCAAGGTGATGCACCGCCTCATGCAAATATCCTTAACTAGGATAATGACTCCGCCTGTCATAATTTTGCAACTACCACCCAAGGATACAGACGCTATACTATGCTTGAATACAAAAGCTACAGAGATAAAACTATAGGATGCACCGAAATCAAACAAAGCTATAACGGGAATAGAATCGAGAAGTATGGAACCTGATATCACATCTGGTGTGGGCTCGGGCTCCTCAATAGCCATAGCAAAAGCTCGGCCCTGCTGGGGTACTCCTCTCTGCTGGTGCTGAGCGAACCGCTGCTGCTGAGTGGGCGGCGGTGGTCCTCGCGACTGTGGGGCAACTGGTCCTCTCTGCGCTGGAGCTGTCTCTCGTCCTGCTCGGTTGGAAGCCACTGCGCAATCCTTCAGCTGATGTGAAGGTGATCCTCAGTATAAACACGATCCAAGTCTTGCTCTGTAATCGTCCCAAACGTGTCCGTTCTTCCCGCAAAAGGTACAATAAGGGGCCTGCTGGAACTGCCTCTGTGTCTGCTGTGTCTGGGCTCTAGCTGGGCCTCGGTGCTGCTGATATGCTGGAGCTTTACCAGTGGAGTGGAATTGTTGCTGGTGCTGGAAGGTCCTTGGCTGCAACTGTGGACGCTTCGCCTGTGTTTGTTGATGGTTGCCTCCGCCAAAAGTGTCTTGACTCCTCTTTGGCCTGTAATTCAGTTCTTCCTCCACTGCTTGGGCGACCTCCAGAATCTCCTCATAGGTAGTAGCTCGGCTGGTGGCGATGGCTAAGCGAATCTCGTGCGACAATCCCTTCCTGAACCGTCGTGCCTTGTCTTCCGGGGTGCTGACCAAGTTCTCCGCAAAGCGACTGAGGCGAGAAAACTCTGATGTATACTCATCGACGGTGTAGTTGCCTTGTTCCAGATGCTCGAACTGGCTTACTAGTGCCTCTCGTGCCACATATGGGTAGAACTTCTTCTTGAACAGGCGCTTGAACTCCTTCCAAGTTATGTCTGGAGCAGAAAATCGGGGCTCGCCTTGGTACCATGTCCGTGCGATATCGAAAAGCTGTCCACTAACTGACTCGATCTTTAGATCTTCTGGGACTCGGGCCATCTTCAGGTATCGTTCAACATTCTCCATCCACTCGTCAGCGTAGATAATCCCCTATGTCCTATGAAACTCTCTGGGCTTAAAGTCCATGAAGTGCTTGGGATCCCCCGATCGCTGTCAGGGAGCATCTTGAATCTGAAGTGCCTCTCTCAAAGTATCGCGAAACATGTTGGCCTGCTGCTGGATGATCCCGAGAAGTGTGACATTGTCCAGTGCTGGTGGCGAGGGCAGTACAGGCGTCGGGTACTGTCACCCCTAGTTTTTGAATTAGGGGTATTTTTGTCATTTTTCAAGTTTTATAATTTTTAGGAATTTTATTTGATTTTATGTGATTTTTTGGGATTTATTTGGGTTGGTTTGGATTTTATCCAATTCGGACTCAAATTGGAGACCCGGGTAGCCTGGACCCTAGTGGGACCCACATACTAGCTGGACTTGGCCCACATACCATCATAATTAGGTTAGAAATTATTAACCCAACTTCCATGGCTTAATTAGTCATTATAGAGGCTAATTTAGTTAGTTAGGGTTAAACCGAACCAAACCGAAACAAACCGAACCCAACTTAAACCAAGTCTATTGGGTTGGAGGGTTATTGGATCCACCCAAAACCCAATAACCCCCCCCAAGCCATGGCCGGCCAAGTGAAGTCCCCCCCCCTCTTTCTTCTACACTAAGTAACATTCTCTCTTTCTCAAATTTCCTTCTTCTTTCCAACTCCTTCTTCTCAAGAGCCCAACCTATTCTAGGTATGTAATTTCTCCCCTATATATTACTCTTTTCCATTTATTGCTTTCACAATAAGTGTAGAGAAGAGGATTCTCTACACTTTGCCCATAGAAAATTGTAGGTTTCCTAATAATCTAGGTTAAGGATTTATTTGGGGGTTTTTCCATTAGAGTGATATATATATATATATATATGTAAGTATTTGTATATATGTATTTGTGTGTGTGTGTGTAGAGAATAGGTGGTGGTGGTGTTTGTGTCATGAGAGTGCTTGTGTGAGAGTGTGAGTGTGCTTGTGTGAGTGTGTGAGAGTGTGTGTGTGTGTGTGTGTTCATAGATATGTATATATGGGTGTAGATATATATATATATTTAGATATAAGGATATGTGTATGTGTGTTTATATATATATATATATATGTATGTATGTGTATATATATATGTATATGGAGATGTGTGTGTGTGTATATGTATATGTATATATAGAGGAGTGTGTGTGTTTGTGGAGATGGATGGATAATGGATTATATATATATGTGTAAGTATATATATATAGATAGAGATATGTATATATATAGATAGATATATATATAGATATATATATATATTAAAAATATATATATATATATATATATATATATATATATATATATATATATATATATATATAGGAGAGATAGGAAGGAGGAAGGGATGAAGAAGGAGAAGATGAAACAGCAGCTGCAGCAGCCATAGCAGGGCAAGCAGCAGCAGCAGGAATGGCTGCAGCAGCAGCAGCAGAACTAGCAGCAATGGCAGCAGCAGTAGCAGCTGTTGCCCCCCCCCCCCCCCCCCCATTTCACCCTATTTACCCCCCATTGTCCCCTCATTATATATATATATATATATATATATATATATATATATATATATATATATATATATATTTAAATATATATATATATATATGTATGTATATATATAGATATATATATATATATATGTATATATATAGATAGATACCTAGAGAGATTGAGAGAATAGGAGAGGAATTAGAAGAAGTTAGGAAGAAATTAGAAGAAGAAAGGTTAGGAGGAAAGAAGGAAGATTAGAAGATTTGAAGAGAAGTGGAAGGAAGAATTAGAAGAAGTTAGGAAAGGAACGAGGAGAAGATTAGAAGAGAATAGGAAAGGAGAATAGGAACTAGTAAGGAGGAGAAGAAGTAGAAAGGGAAGAAGAAGTTAGAAGAAGAAATTAGAAGAGAAATTAGAGTGAGAGATAGAAGGAGTTTTAGGAGAAGTCGAGTTAGAGAGCGAAACAGAGCTCGGAGTATCGGAATGAGATGAAACTTGGCGTGGAGTTAGAATACGTGATTTAGATTTTACGGGTAGGCTCCCGAGTGGAAATCGGGGTCGTAGGGCGCCGGTATCGCGCCTTACCATTGCGTATCTTGATATATTCAAGATATCGGCAATGGGCCGTATCGTGGACTGGATGTCCACGTTACCTAGGTATTTTGGTAGGTAATATATGTATAGGCTAGTATCATACTACCCTGGGGAGATCGGGTCAAAATATCAAGCGTAGGTAGGCTAACTAGATAATCGCCGAAGGTAAAATTTTGCCATTTTTAAGGGTAAAATAGGATATTGGCCTACGGCCAAGATTTGGGTTTCGAAATCCAAGATGGACTTGGATATGGGTTGTAGAGGTTGGTAATGATTAGAAATAGCCGTCTAGACCTAGTCTTGACCCCGGTTGACCACGGTTGACTTTTTTAGACCAAAAGTCAACTATGGGTCAACACTTTGCCCAATTTAGTTCCAAATTCTATTAGACTTGTGCAGTTGACCAAAAGTCAATTGTTAGTCACCAGTGACCTAGAGTTGACCTAGGGTTGACCAGAGTTGGCCACGGTTGACCAGAGTTGACCAGTTGACCAAAAGTCAACTGTAAGTCAACCGTTGACTCAAATCGACCTAGGTTAATTTTGTTTGACTTGTATTGACCCAGTATGACCTAGCTAGACCTAATATGACTTAGGTTGACCTCGTACAGTCTAGTTTGATGCGTCTTGACCTAGAATGACTTAGTAGGATTCAAATTGATTTGATTTTACTTCCTAAGCAGAGTATTGATACGTCTTGTTCTCTATAGTCCTCGAGACGCTGTATTTTCTCCAGTAGACACATCATACCATATTACAGGCGAGTACATTCTCTGACACTTTTCTAATTTATAATGATTGTTATGATTCATGTAATTAGTGTGGATATGCTTGTTCTCGACACATTGGTCACACGGATTGGTATTCATGGATCCCGACATGAGATGTTATTCCTCGTTATCTTGGTATATCTTGTGCAAGCCCCCTTGTAGTTCTTGTGCAGTATATGGACACCGATTCTCGAGGAGACTTGCTCCCTTCTCGTAGAATCCCGTGTCGTAACGTGTCTTGCTTGGATCCACTCTACCAGTCGGGGACGGGGAGTACTAGTGTAGATGTGTGGTCATACCCGCCTTGTATATATATTGTGAACCTTGTGAATGCCAATCCTACACCACACGTATGATTGGCTAGATCATAACCTTGTGCAGACCCAATCTGGCCACATGTTGTAGCTAGTACTCACACACCTAGATATATGATTCTTGATTCTTGTACATGCTATGATCAGTTTACTTGCCTTGTTCTAGCTCTAGTTTTATAGCTTACCTTGCCATGATACTCACATGTACATTCCATGATTTTCTTGTATATACTCTCTATTTACAGTCTTATAGCTTTTGTCATATCTTGTGAACTGTTGTTAGTAGATTGTACTCGTTCCATCCTGACAGGATATGTTGAAAATATTACAGATGCTGACGAGGGAGATTACTGTACCTACTACGGTCCGGATGACGTAGTGGGCCTAGACCTGGAGACTTTGGTCCAGCAGGGCTTAGCTCCGCCTGGCGAGACCTTACCTATTGCTTAGTTAAAGTAGGTCTTTTATACTGGACTTTGTCTCCAGCTACTTTTGAGACTGTTATTACTATGGATTGTATTAGAGACTTGGACTTGTATATTATTTGGTGTTTGGACTTGACAGGTTATTATTTTATCGTCTTGTTGTCTTTATCTTTCAGTCTTTACTTTGTTATCTTAGAGTTGTGATTGAGTACTCATATATAGTCATTGCTTGTCCTCCGTTCGGAGTTGACCATATTCTCGACAGGTTTTTGATATATATATATATATACTGTTTAGAGTAGAAAAATCTACAGCGTTTCTTGCCATTTTTACGGTAAGGGCTGGGCGTTGTCACGTGCACGTGCCCTTATAGCGGGTGCGGGTCGTGACACGTTTTAGTGGTGGCCCACGTAGGTCCTAAAGTCACAATTAGTGCGATGTCGTAGTGGCGCTCGACTTAGAGTGCTATTACGAGCCTGCGGTACGTATCTAGGATAGGCTATAGGCTAAGAGTACTCAATCACAGTAGGATCTTTCCTTGCTTATCTTGCTTACCATCTTTGATATTGATTTAATGCATTCTAGCTGTCCTCCTTTGATATAATCTTTCTTATGCCATATTGATATCTTCCTTTCAATCTGTCTCCAGGATAGTTATGACTCACTCTCCTGGCGAGGAGCACGGGGAGACGGAGAGGTCTGCCACCTCTGGCGGACAGGCTCTGGTCACTTCTCCTGCAGTCGGGACGTCAGTTGGGATTCTCGGGGTACTCCTCCAGCGCTCTCGATGACTGTCCCTGGGGTCATTACGGGTACTCTTCCCGCAGTGCCCGGGGCTACGATGGAAGTTGTCGGGGGCGTTCTTCCTCCTGCTGCGCAGCGGATTCCTCCACTAGTTGCAGATGTACTTCCACCTCCACCTCCTCTGCCTACAGATATGGGGCAGATGCTTACCTTCCTCCAGCAGATGCTGGAGACTCAGAGAGCCCGGGCCGAGGCTCAGCAGAGGCAGACAGACGCGATGCGTCAGGGCATAGAGGATGCCCATCAGTTGGCCCTTGCAGCCGTGGAGCAGAGGGCCCCTCATCCGGGGACGCGTACTAGGTACGGAGATATCCAGGACTTCAAGAAGCTCGGGCCCCGTGACTTTAGCGGGACCGAGGGCGTGGTCTATGCAGATGATTGGCTAGAGGATATCGAGCGGCAGATGAGGGCCTCCCGCCTGGCAGACGACCTGAAGGTCGAGGCGGTAGGTTTGCAGTTGCTAGACATTGTGCGCACTTGGTTTAGAAACGAGCCAGCCCTAGCTGGAGAGGGCCATACTTGGGCAGAGTTTAAGATCCTCTTCAAGGAGAAGTTCTTTTCCCCCACGGACAAGATTGACCTGGTACGACAGTTCCAGGATCTGCAGCAGGGCAGTCTATCTGTGGAGGAGTACGCAGCGGAGTTCGGCCGTCTGAGCCGATACGTAGAGTACATGGTTCGAGACCCGGAGATCAGGGCGAGCCGTTTCAGGGAGGGGCTGACTTGGGATATCAAGATCCACATCCCCTCCTTCTATGAGACTTATACCCAGATCTACGCGGAGGCCCGCAAGGTTGAGCGGGAGTGGAGCTTGAAGCCCAAGAGGGAGCGTGATCTTTTCTCGGGGGCTTCTAGCAGCGCGGGGACTGCTAAGCGCCCTCAGCTTCAGCATCGTTCTTTCCAGCATCAGACCAGAGCACCGGTTCAGCAGGTGCAGCACACTCAGCCGAGGCAGGCTCAGCATGGGGCTCCTTGCAACTTCTGCAAAAAGCCCGGTCACATCTGGGAGGTCTGCCGGAAGAGGCTGGGCTTGTGCCTCTATTGCGGGGAGGCTGGACATCAGTTGAGAGATTTTCCTACGAACCATTGCCGTGCAACTCAGGGAGTACAGGGTAGGCCACCTATGGCACCGCATCACGCCCTCCACCAGCAGCGGGATATACCCCGCCAGGACAGGGCTTTTGCGATGACAGTTGAGGATCCTACACGCATTGGACTAGGAGGTAGGGTCTTGCTCTTTCTTTTACCTGTTCTCTCCGTCCATTGATTGATGATTGCTTTCTTAGTACCTTTAGTTGCATATGTGATGATCATGCTAGATTAAATAGAAAACCCCAATGAAGACTGCAATAACACGATACTGTAGAGATTTAAAACCATGCATGTGTTCTGATTTCCTGCATTACATGTTATATAACTTAGGATAAAATTTAGTAGACCTTGATTGTTGGGTGCTTGACCTAGAGAAGAGTACGACCGTTTGAATTTCGAGGACGAAATTTTTTAAGGAGGGTAGATTTGTCACCCCCAGTTTTCGAATTAGGGGTATTTTTGTCATTTTTCAAGTTTTATAATTTTTAGGAATTTTATTTGATTTTATGTGATTTTTTGGGATTTATTTGGGTTGGTTTGGATTTTATCCAATTCGGACTCAAATTGGAGACCCGGGTAGCCTGGACCCTAGTGGAACCCACATACTAGCTGGACTTGGCCCACATACCATCATAATTAGGTTAGAAATCATTAACCCAACTTTCATGGCTTAATTAGTCATTATAGAGGCTAATTTAGTTAGTTAGGGTTAAACCGAACCAAACCGAAACAAACCGAACCCAACTTAAACCAAGTCTATTGGGTTGGAGGGTTATTGGATCCACCCAAAACCCAATAACCCCCCCAAGCCATGGCCGGCCAAATGAAGTCCCCCCCCCCCCCCCCCCCTCTTTCTTCTACACTAAGTAACATTCTCTCTTTCTCAAATTTCCTTCTTCTTCCCAACTCCTTCTTCTCAAGAGCCCAACCTATTCTAGGTATGTAATTTCTCCCCTATTTATTACTCTTTTCCATTTATTGCTTTCACAATAAGTGTAGAGAAGAGGATTCTCTACACTTTGCCCATAGAAAATTGTAGGTTTCCTAATAATCTAGGTTAAGTATTTATTTGGGGGTTTTTCCATTAGAGTGATATATATATATATATATATATATATATATATATATATATATATATATATATATATATATATATATATGTAAGTATTTGTATATATGTATTTGTGTGTGTGTGTAGAGAATAGGTGGTGGTGTTTGTGTCATGAGAGTGCTTGTGTGAGAGTGTGAGTGTGCTTGTGTGAGTGTGTGAGAGTGTGTGTGTGTTCATAGATATGAATATATGGGTGTAGATATATATATATTTAGATATAAGGAAAAGTGTATGTGTTTATATATATATATATATATATATATATATATATATATATATATATATATATATATATATATATATATATATATGTATGTATGTATGTATGTATGTGTATATATATGTATATGGAGATGTGTGTGTGTGTGTATGTATATGTATATAGAGGAGTGTGTGTGTTTGTGGAGATGGATGGATAATGGATTATATATATATGTGTAAGTATATATATAGATAGAGATATGTATATATATATATATATATATATATATATATATATATATATATATATATATATAGAGGAGAGATAGGAAGGAGGAAGGGATGAAGAAGGAGAAGATGAAACAGCAGCTGCAGCAGCCATAGCAGGGCAAGCAGCAGCAGCAGGAATGGCCGCAGCAGCAGCAGCAGAACTAGCAGCAATGGCAGCAGCAGTAGCAGCTGTTGCCCCCCCCCCCCCCCCCCATTTCACCCTATTTACCCCCCATTGCCCCCCCATTATATATATATATATATATATATATATATATATATATATATATATATATATATGTATATATATAGATAGATACCTAGAGAGATTTGAGAGAATAGGAGAGGAATTAGAAGAAGTTAGGAAGAAATTAGAAGAAGAAAGGTTAGGAGGAAAGAAAGAAGATTAGAAGATTTGAAGAGAAGTGGAAGGAAGAATTAGAAGAAGTTAGGAAAGGAACGAGGAGAAGATTAGAAGAGAATAGGAAAGGAGAATAGGAACTAGTAAGGAGGAAAAGAAGTAGAAAGGGAAGAAGAAGTTAGAAGAAGAAATTAGAAGAGAAATTAGAGTGAGAGATAGAAGGAGTTTTTAGGAGAAGTCGAGTTAGAGAGCGAAACGGAGCTCGGAGTATCGGAATGAGATGAAACTTGGCGTGGAGATAGAATACGTGATTTAGATTTTGTGGGTAGGCTCCCGAGTGGAAATCGGGGTCGTAGGGTGCCGGTATCGCGCCGTACCATTGTGTATCTTGAAATATTCAAGATATCGGCAATGGGCCGTATCATGGACTGGATGTCCATGTTACCTAGGTATTTTGGTAGGTAATATATGTATAGGCTAGTATCATACTACCCTGGAGAGATCGAGTCAAAATATCAAGCGTAGGTAGGCTAACTAGATAATCGCCGAAGGTAGAATTTTGCCCTTTTTAAGGGTAAAATAGGATATTGTCCTACGGCCAAGATTTGGGTTTCGAAGTCCAAGATGGACTTGGATATGGGTTGTAGAGGTTGGTAATGATTAGAAATAGCCGTCTAGACCTTGTCTTGACCCCGGTTGACCACGGTTGACTTTTTTAGACGAAAAGTCAACTATGGGTCAATACTTTGCCCAATTTATTTCCAAATTCCATTAGACTTGTGCAGTTGACTAAAAGTCAACTGTTAGTCACCAGTGACCTAGAGTTGACCTAGGGTTGACCAGAGTTGACCATAGTTGACCTGAGTTGATCAAAAGTCAACTGTAAGTCAACCGTTGACTCAAATCGACCTAGATTAATTCCGTTTGACTTGTATTGACCCAGTATGACCTAGCTAGACCTAATATGACTTAGGTTGATCTCGTACAGTCTAGTTTGATGCATCTTGACCTAGAATGACTTAGTAGGATTCAAATTGATTTGATTTTACTTCCTAAGCAGAGTATTGATACGTCTTGTTCTCTATAGGTCCTCGAGACGCTGCATTTGCTCCAGTAGACATATCATACCATATTACAGGCGAGTACATTCTTTGACACTTTTCTAATTTATAATGATTGTTATGATTCATGTAATTAGTGTGGATATGCTTGTTCTCGACACATTGGTCACACGGATTGGTATTCATGGATCCCGACATGAGATGTTATTCCTCGTTATCTTGGTATATCTTGTGCAAGCCCCCTTGTAGTTCTTGTGCAGTATATGGACACCGATTCTCGAGGAGACTTGCTCCCTTCTCGTAGAATTCCGTGTCGTAACGTGTCTTGCTTGGATCCACTCTACCAGTCGGGGACGGGGAGTACTAGTGTAGATGTGTGGTCATACCCGCCTTGTATATATTGTGAACCTTGTGAATGCCAATCCTACACCACACGTATGATTGGCTAGATCATAACCTTGTGCAGACCCAATCCGGCTACATGGTGTAGCTAGTACTCACACACCTAGATATATGATTCTTGATTCTTGTACATGCTATGATCAGTTTACTTGCCTTATTCTAGCTCTAGTTTTACAGCTTACCTTGCCATGATACTCACATGTACATTCCATAATTTTCTTGTACATACTCTCTATTTACAGTCTTATAGCTTTTGTCATATCTTGTGAACTGTTGTTAGTAGATTGTACTCGTTCCATCCTGACAGGATATGTTGAAAATATTACAGATGCTGACGAGGGAGATTACTGTACCTACTACGGTCCGGATGACGTAGTGGGCCTAGACCTGGAGACTTTGGTCCAGCAGGGCTTAGCTCCGCCTGGCGAGACCTTACCTATTGCTTAGTTAGAGTAGGTCTTTTATACTGGACTTTGTCTCCAGCTACTTTTGAGACTGTTATTACTATGGATTGTATTAGAGACTTGGACTTGTATATTATTTGGTGTTTGGACTTGACAGGTTATTATTTTATCGTCTTGTTGTCTTTATCTTTCAGTCTTTACTTTGTTATCTTAGTGTTGTGATTGAGTACTCATATATCGTCATTGCTTGTCCTCCGTTCGGAGTTGACCATATTCTCGACAGGTTTTTGATATATATATATATAAACTGTTTAGAGTAGAAAAACCTACAGCGTTCTACGCCGTTTTTACGGTGAGGGCTGGGTGTTGTCACGTGCACGTGTCCTTATAGCGGGTGCGGGTCGTGACACGTACATCGCTGGCGCGGGATGCATAGTAGGTGCTGGGTACATCGTTGGAGCTAGGTGCATGGCAGGTGCTGGGTACATTTAGGAAGTTTGCTGCATCGTAGGTACGGGATACATGGCTGGTGCTGGATGCATCGTAGGTGGTGGATAAACTGCTGGTGCCGGTGGAGGAATGGGTGCTGGTGCTGGCGTCTGCGGAGGAAACTGTGGTGGAGGTGGAATGTCGTCCCTGCGGAACCTCGAGTACTGTGGCTGAGCCGATCAGCCCTGGTGAGTAAGCTGGCCTCCCTGAGTCGGAGGAGTCTCGTAGGTGAAAAACCCGCCAGCTACCAGTGGCGTGTTCAGTGCGACGTTGTTCCTGTCCTGCGAGTCCATTAGCTGAAAATTAAGAAATTTATTAGAAGATAGAACGATTCAAACAGGATGCATAAGGTACTTGAAATCGAATATAGAAGTCAATGACGCAATTTTCAACTCACGAAGACAGTCCTTAGGTCCCTATTCCTAGTCCTGGTCACAGGCCCGTAGTAGTACGACTAACTTAAGTACTACCACGGTTTTGCTGGCCTTGCAAGACGTCGACCTGCATGGGCCACCATAAAAATGTGTCACGACCTGCACCCAATATTTGGACATGAACCGTGTACACGCCCAGCCTACGCCGCAGAGTCGGTGGTAGAACGCTGTAACAATATGATGAACAACCACGCAATAATATAATTCTCATATGGGACAACCACAACTCAAAGTCACAGTTCAATAACTAGAAGGTGAAATAAATATCCATCTCAAAGGAAATGTATAATAATAAAATCAAATGATATCTCTACTATATGTCTCAAATCAACTCATAAATCCAATACAAAGTCTCAGCACTAACTAAAATGTCTAAGATAGAGCAGCGGGATCAGATGCCGCAAAAATCCTCCTGATAAGCAAAGTCCGTCTCTAACACATCTCCCAAGTACGGGCCATACTCCTCAGGACACACAATCTCATCGCCATCACCTAAAATTTATTTGGTTACCCAGTCAGGATGGAACGAGTACAATTCACTGAATGCAGTTCCAATATATAAAAGTGACTATATAACAGGGGTTAGCCTTTAGACATATGATTCATAAAATAAAATAAAGAAAGACAATAAAACTGAATAATAAGAACAGAAAATGAAATACAATAAAATAAAATACTCACCAACTGACCGAGTGAAGTACCTTTAATATGTGATCGGTCTTGGGACAATTATACGACACGGTCTACACGGTCTAAAGTTACACGGTCTACAGTTACTCGGTCTACAGTTACACGGTCTACAGAAAATATTGTAATAAAAAAATACTGTCTACAAAATAATAATCACGATCTACACAGTTTAAATGCAATAATAATCACGGTCTACTCTGTCTACAGAAAATAAATGTAATAATAAACAGGGTCTACACGGTCTACACGGTTTAAGGTCAGATTACACATCGTTGATACTTCACTTCTCCCGACACCACAAGAAATAAATCAAAATAAAAGACTGAAATCACATATCTATCAACTAAACACTGATATATAGTAAAGATCAATACTGAAAACAAACAATAAACTGTACTCGCCTGGCGTCCTTTGCTGGCACTGCTCTGGTGTCAAACTCGAGTCCAAGTAACCTATTGTTGTACAAACTCAATGTCAAAAAGTGAAATAGAACTGAATAGACTATTTACTAGATTATCAATTCCTCTATGGTACTTGGTTTCTTGCCTTACTAGGTCACTAGATTTAATTAATGGTTATCCCTACCCTCAATTAATTCTTGCTAAACCTACACAGGAGAAATCGTTGGTACCACTGGTGATATACATGGCACTACAAAGCTTCACCCTGCTACCCAGGTATTAGAAGCTTGTGTATACTCAGCCTCCATGGGAGTCCTGGGGTTTGGGAGTACTACCTTGCCAATCCTGTCCCCTCCTTAATGTAGATATGACTTGGGGCAACTTGGATGTACCATCTGGTAGCCCTGATGCTCATTTGGGTTTCAGGATGTGAGATTTGGAATCCCATGGCCTGACACCTTGTGTGTTTGATACCATATTCTCAACAGGGACTTGTAGTAGAACCTGAAAGTGACATTATGGACTCAGGTTTGTGTAACAAGTCTGGGCTTGGTTTGGTACTCCTGCTACAGGAATTGGTTTTCTGATGTGACCCTTAGTGCTTGCCTAATACTCCTTTGTCCATACCAATTGATTTGAGGATACCAAAATGTAAGGGAGCCCACCTAGACATCAAGTTGTCCAGGCTAACTCTGGATAACAGTTTACCTATACTTAATTCGATTTCTCCAACCTGTGTACATAGCTGATACCCACAGGTCTTCTTGTAGTACAGACCAGTATTGATTCTAGGCACCCTCTACTTACTCTGGACCTAGGTATAGGCATGTGTCTTTAATCTAGTTACCCAGGTCTTAGAGACCTGATGTCTCATAATTCCTTACAGTCACCTAGGCTTGTCCTTGAGTAGTCACCATCTGACTCTACTCCCCACATAGGCCTTGCTGGATTTGAGGAACACCAGAGAAATTCTCAACTCAGTACCAACTGGTACCAATGGTTGGTACCCAGGGGCTACTCAAACAGGATTTCCTGTGGTCTCTATGAGTGTCATGGTCAGTTGTCTCGATTTACAGTTTAATCTAAGATCATTGTATTATGCATTTGACTGAAGGGTAAAATCCACATCAAGTCCATTCGATATCAGGTTTTTCCCTATCTGGTTATCCACTGTTACTAGGATAGTCAGTATCTGTACTCGTGGTACAAAGGTTACATCCTAGTTTCACAGTTGGGTGTGTATCAGGTGACTTGCATACTGGTACAAGTCTAGGACCTAGAAATTATGTGGTAGACTACTTACCAGGCTCCAGGACCTGTAATTACCTGTCAAGTACACAGGTCTTAAAGGCTTGGGGAGCCCTGTCAGGCCTGTCCCCATGGGTACATATTTCTTAATACAACTCCCCTTGGTCTCCTGGGTATTAGGTCTATTTAATGCCAGTATCTAAGGTGTACCAGGGTTCCATATTCTAATAAAATTTCAGTTGGAGAAAAATGCAGGGTTTCATATGGAGGAATCACCCTGGTGATGCCATGTGCTGCCTAGGTCTCTAGGTGTATGGATTTTCTGTCAAACCTAGATGGCAAGCCTGACCAGATGTGTTCTGTGGGGAGGCTCTGGTTCCTGTAGCTTTTCCCAGAAATCTGACCATCTAGTCTACCCTCCCCTTTTGGTTCAATAATAAACAACCTCTTAGACATTACTTCGAATAATGTGTGATCAGATTGGACAAGGGGAGGAGGAGTAATACCTGTGATACAATTTTTCAAGGATTGGATAGGTCCACAGGCCTCCTCTGTTGCTGCTCTTGAGAGATGATCGAGAGGTCTACTTAGGGTTTTCTAAGGGAACGTAGGAGGATCATCATATATATATATATATATATATATATATGGGCACAGGTTTGATCGAAGATTAGTCTTAGGGGGATTCAAATTGTTTGAATCAGATTTGAGTTTATCAACTGAAGTTTAAAACCATTCAGTGTGAATCAAAATAGGAGTACAGACCCCCCCTTCGAGTACCAATAGTATTTGAGTTCAAAACTTTACACAAGAGTCCCTGGCAGTATTGGTTTTTGCAAGGAAAGGCTTTATATTGAATATACATATATATACTTATGTATAATTGCTAAATATGAACTATGAACCTAGACAATTCATTAATGATAAATAACATAAATAATTAAATAATCATAAAAAGGAAAAAAATTAGATGGGGCTCACACTAGCGACGGGTAATTTTCGACGCGAGTCCGTCGCTAATTATACCACCCAGACTTAAATTGAAACGACGGAGGAAACTTTTCATTCCCCCCAAATTTCACTCACTCACCTCTCTCTCTCTCTCTCTCCCGCGGCGGTTGGGACTTCCCTCTCTTCTCTCTCTCCCGCGGGCGGCGGTGATCGGCGACCTCTCCTCTCTCTCTCCCAAAGGTAATCCTCTCTCTCTCTCTCTCTCTCTCTCTCTCTCTCGCTGTGGTCATTGGTGCACGTCGGGGGCTGCGGGGGCGTCGGAGACTGCAGGGGTTGCAGGGGCGGCGGAGACTGCGGGGGCGGCGGGTGCGTCAGGGACTGGGGGACGGCGGAGGAGGCAGGGGGTGGGGGGCGGCGGGTGGTGGGAGGGGTACGCTGGCGCGCGCGGGGCTGCGGGGGGCGGCGGGGGGCAGCGCGCTCCGGGGCAGCGGGGGACGGCGTGGTGGCGCGCGCGGGACTGGGGGGTGGCGGGGGGTGGGAGGGGTACGCTAGGGTTTGTTAGTGTAAGTAGTAGTAATTATCCTAGTTTAAGAAATAAGATGAGAAAGTCTATTGCTTTATATATATATATATATATATATATATATATATATATATATTTATATATATATTTATATATATATATATATATATATATATATATATATATATATATATATATATATATATAAAGAAAATGCAATATGACAAACCCTAGTTTAAGAAATAGGATGAGAAATTCTATTGCTTTATATATATATATATATATATATATCAAGGTTCAAACTATCGGTATCGGACTTTTCCTATGAGTATATTGGCATCGGCGATATCGGTAGTATCGGCAGTTTCGGATCGTAGTATCAAATTTTTTGGTATTGGGAAACAAATAATTATCGGTAGTATCGGATTCTTTTACATGCTTTTATAACCTTATTATGCTTTCAACCTAGGTTCACAATATCGGTATCGGAATCGGTATCGGACTATTCCTATGCTGTTTAATTTTCTTTGCCGTATTGACCGGAACAAAGACCCCCAATGTCGGCATCGGTCAATATTTGGTATCGGTCGGTATCGGATCGGAACATGCCAAACCGTATTGGTATCGGCCGTATCGGATCGGTATCGGCCGATACGTTAAACCATGATATATATATATATATATATATATATATATATATATATTTATATATATATATATATATATATATATATTTACTGACTCGTCAAGTTGAACCGTGTATAACATGCTCGACGCTTAAGAGGAATCATTTGGACTTAGTGGACTATCAAACTATCGGTATCGGACTATCGGTATCGGTATCGTACTATCGATATCGGTATCGCACTATCGGTATCGATATCGAACTATCGGTATCGGTATTGAACTATCGGTATCGTACTATCGGTATCGCTAGCGGACTATTGGACTATCGGTATCGGTATCGAACTATCGGTATCGCACTATCGGTATCGGACTATCGGTATCGTACTATCTGTATCGGTATCGAACTATCGGTATCGGTATCGAACTATCGGTATCGGTATCGGTATCGCACTAAGTACATCCGGCCTATATACCAGCGGATCCACCAGTTACATGATTATATATATACTAATTCTATTTAGTTTGTCTTACGATACAGATTTTTACATCCAATTTATGATAGATCATTATTTCGTTGATCGTACATGGATGTACAAACGACAACACGAGAGCAGAATATGTGTGAGTGACAATTTTCAGGCAGGCGTGGAAGTGTTTCTTAAGTATGCCATGAGCAAAGCTTAGTATATGGACGGTAACAAAAACAAGTGTCTATGTCGTAATTGTCGCAATAGACGTTACGAAGAAGTGGTGAGTGTAAGAGATCATTTGACCCGTAAGGGTTTCGTACGTGATTACGGCCTGTGGTCATCGCAAGGTGAACTATATACGGAAAGACAGGTTGCGAATGCTGCTAGTTATGCTTTTGATGATAATACTGCAACGAATTTTGTCGTCGAAGATGTCAAATGCTCTGTTGATTATGGAGACCTGCAGAACCTTGCACGAGATATGGTGTACGACGCAGCAGGGCCTAATTTTGATCCGGAGGATCCTAATCCTGAGGCGAAGGAGTTGTATGATATGTTTCAGGATGCTGAAACTTCTTTATATCCTGGTTGTGAGCCACATTCCGTACTGTCAGTGACGATGCGGTTGTTGAACATAAAGACCAATTTTAACTTGCCACAAACTTGCTATGATCGGATTATACAACTAATCAAGGAGGTGTTACCGAAGGAATCAAAAGAGCTTCCAAAAAACTTCTACAAGTCGAAGATGATGGTCCGACAACTGGGACTGGGGTACGAGAAGATAGATTATTGTCGCAACGGATGTATGTTGTACTACAAGGAGAACGAGGATATAGAAAGTTACAGCTTTTGTAATACGGATCGTTACAAGCCAGTCAGGGGAAAAGGAAAGTCAACCAAAAAATGACGTCCTTACAAGTATATGCATTACTTGTCGATCACGAAGTGCTTGCAGAGGATGTATATGTCTCAGAATACAGCAGAACACATGACGTGGCACAACGAAGAACGCACAAAGGACGATGGAGAATTGTCACATCCTTCGGATGGAGAGGCGTGGAAATATTTTGATTTGCGTCATCTAGATTTTGCTGCAGAGCCTAGAAATGTACGTCTGGGGCTATGTTCTGATGGCTTCGCCCCTTTTGGGCAGTCGGGATCTCAATACTCCTGCTGGCCGATTATTCTGACCCCTTACAATCTGCTACCATGGATGTGTATGAAGACTCCTTATATGTTCTTGACAGCTATCATACCGGGTCCAAAAAATTTGACGAAGAATGTCGATATATATTTATAGCCGTTGGTAGATGAGCTGAAACAGCTGTAGGAGATCGGCGTCGCGACCTATGATATTTCCAAGAAACAGAACTTTCAGATGAGAGCTTCACTGATGTGGACAATCAATGATTTTCCCGCATACGGTATGCTGTCGGGATGGAGTACTCACGGCACCATGTCTTGTCCGATATGCATAGAAAATAGTAAGGCATTCTGCCTTAAGCATGGAGAAAAAACTTCTTTTTTGATTGTCATCGTCAATTTCTGCCCGCGAGTCATCCTTGGAGAAAGAACAAGGACGCGTTCAGAGCTGGAAAAAAAATTTCTCATCCGCCTACTAGATTATTGGGATACGATATTTGGGAAGATGTAAAGGACTTGCCCACTGTAATGGAAGATCCATCGAACAATCGTGTCGATGGGTTCGGACAAAGGCATAACTGGACCAAACGGAGTATCTTCTGGGGCTTGCCTTATTGGAAAGATAATCTTATAAGGCATAATCTTGATGTTATGCATATCGAAAAGAATGTGTTCGATAATGGCTTCAATACCGTCATGGATATTAAAGGAAAGACGAAGGACAATCCAAAAGCAAGACAAGACATTGCCGAGATATGCAAGCGTCATTATCTGAACTTGATACAAAGGGGAGCTGGTGGACAATTAAGTAAACCGATAGCACAATACACATTGAGCAAGGAAGATAGATTAATAATCTGCAAGTGGGTATCTACTTTAAGATTTCCCGACGGCTATGTGTCAAATTTGTCTAGATGCGTTGATCTCAATGAACGCAAGCTAACGGGAATGAAGAGTCATGACTGCCACGTGTTTATGGAAAGATTACTGCCCATTGCTTTGAAAGAGTTGTTGCCTTCTGCTGTATGGGTTCCGTTGGCCGAACTATCTATATTCTTTAGGGATATTTGTTCAACTAAGTTGACTGTGCAACACAAGGTTGAACTTGAGGAGAAGATTATCTTAACAATTTGTAAGTTGGAGAAAATATTTCCTCCTGGCTTCTTCGACAGCATGGAGCATCTACCGATTCATCTAGCATACGAAGTCTGTGTCGGTACATCTGTTCATTATCGATGGATGTACCCATTTGAAAGGTACATAAAAATCGATATAATTTAAGTTAAATTTTAGTGGGTTTTAAAATTCATTCTTAATTCTTAAGATAATTTGTCTCTAGATATCTACACCATCTAAAGAAGAAAGTTGGAAACAAGGCTCATATAGAGGCTTCGATATGCGAAGCATATCTTATCGAAGAGGTGTCAAACTTCTGCTCCATTTATTTCGATACTCATGTTAAGACAAATCGAAATATACCTCAAAGGAATGACGAGGACGTTGAGGATGGAGGTATATTCAATGTAAGAGACAAGCCTGTTGGGGCTAGTAAAAAACGGTGGTTGACTGACGACGAGTATGATGCCGCTCACCGATATGTCTTGTTAAACTGTGACATACAAGAAGTGAAAGATTTGGAGAAGTAAGTCAGTACACTTGCACTCGTTATAATCTCTAATTTGATGAAGTAAGTGACTACACTTATATATTCTTATTTTCTCTAATAGTGTATTTAGAGATGAAGTCAAAATGAGGACACCCGATATTACCGATGAGGGACTTCAAAGAGAGGTTGATTATACATTTCCGTCATGCTTTCGCAAATACGTAAGTAACTGAGATTATAATTGAGGTTGATTTTATATATTCTTATAAAATACGTAAGTAACTGAGATTATAAATATTAGTTTACAGGTTTTATTGCCTGAAACAACACTCACTAATGAGAGTGTTCGTTTTCTGGCATTGGGACCGAAGAAGCAAACAAAGACTTGGCCAGGCTATGTCGTTAATGGCTTCAGGTTTAAGGCAACTCAGAATGCTATAAATGTCAAATTTATCAATGACGGCATCAGTACCAATAATTTCGGTGTTTGCATAAGAGGCACCATCTATGACGACGAACCGGACTTTGACTATTATGGAGTGCTTCGGGATATTGTAGATTTACAATATACTGGCCCATATGATATGCATATTGTGATGTTCAAATGTGAGTGGTTCGATACGACACCAAATATCGGTTGGAGAATCGATAAACAATTTGGATTTGTCGATATAAATTATCGCAGGAGGTATAGAGGGTCCGATACATTTGCGATAGCAAATCAGGCTGTTCAAGTCTACTATACAAGCTACCCAAGGCGTCGTAGAGATCGATTTGACTGGTGGGCAGTATGCAAGATTAAATCTAGAAATACATTCAACGTTGGAGACCCAGCATACCAAGAGGACCAGATCGAAAAGTTTTAATATTTGGGACAACACTCGGATACAATGGATGTTGAAGATATTGTTGAAAAAAATAGAGGAGAGGAAGAGGTTGATACTCAAGACTTAGCTGTCAATCCGGGAAGAAAGAGGCGTCTTGTCCCAAATATTGAGGCAGAAGAAGAAGAAGAAGACGAAGAAGAAGAAGAAGAAGAAGACGAATTTGATGGGGATGAGGATACAGATGAAATCGACGATGAAGATAAGGATGAGGATGAGGAGGAGGAGGAGGATGATGATGAAGACGAGGCAGAGGATGAGAACAAAGACGATGATTAGGTTAAATATTGTTGTATATTAAAAATACTTCCAATTACGTGAATTAAGTTTGACCTCATAAAAGCAATTACGTGAATTCATGTTTTTTTCGTTCGATTATTTACTTATTACAGATGGCACTCCTAGTCTTTTTCATCGCGGCGGCACTCGTCTCCCTACTACGGGTATGTATATTTTAGTTTAGAATTTTATATTCATTTAAATTTTTATATTGTTAATTATGTTTATGTGTTCTATTTACAGGTCATGATGGCTGGCCGTAGTCGTGGTGCTGGTGGTGGTCGTGGTGCTGGTGCTGGTGGTGGTCGTGGTCGTGGTCGTAGTGGTACTGGTGGTCGTGGTCGCATTCAATCTTCCTGGGATGTGACCCTATCCAGCGAGCCCGACCCGGAGAGTACCCCGGGCACAGACACATCCCGCCGTTGATCGACAACTTCATTGAGGCATGAGTCTGGATCTGCTAGCGGATCCGTTCCGCTATCGGACCTACCAGCGGATCCACCAGTGGATCTCCCAGTTACTGCACAGTGGACCCCAGAGTACCCCCATACTCGGTTCCATCTGGTTACTGGAGAGTACATGCGCAGACCCGCGGATCCTCCGACGGCACCAGAGAGGCCGAGAGGCGAGTTCCGACGAGAGCTATGGCCCGCGGGGACCTCGTAAGTAAATTTAAGATAATTTATTAAATTTCTTTCATTTATTCAAGTTAATAATCTAGTCGTTTTTTCTTTGTAGGTTTTTTTCGTTTAATGTTGCCAGGGCTCTTGGAGAAATTATCAGGGCTAACTTCCATGGTCCCTACCTCAACTTTTCGTCGGTACCCCCAAACTTGAATTACGTCTGGCTCGACGAGTTGAGGGTATATATCTATATATTCTGGTTAATTATTAGTTACTCTTTAATCAACCATTTTTTAAATTATGTGATAATTGAATTTGTATGTTAGACGACGTACTGGTGGCCCCCCCATCGCGAGGACACGATCCGCAGGACCTACAGAAGCGCTGCCTCGAAGAAGATACGTGATATGATTCATGACCTGAAAATGGGGCAAACGAGGCCGAATTGGATCCGGCAGGACATTATGAGGACCTCTTCGATATGATGAATACTCCTGCGTACAAGGAGAAATCGAAGAAGGCGAACCGACGGGCCGCGGGGCTTCATACGGGGGGATCAAGGCCCCACGCAGCGACGCTTGCAGATCTTGTGAGATACCATAAATTCATTTCACTATTAAATTAGGTATTATTAATATACGGAGTTAATTAAGTTCTACGAAAATTTTGTATGCATACCCAACGGGCGGTAAAAGAGGAAAGGATGGCAGAATCGGTCACCATGCACGACGTGTTCCAGCATACGCACAAGAGATGGAAGGACGGGAACTTTGTCGACGAGAGGGCCAAGGAGACTGATGTAAGTACTTATGATTATGAGATTTACGTTAGAATTAAAAGTATTAGGACTATAACTTAGGTAAACTTAGGATTCACACTTAACTTAGTAAAACATAGGATTTAGATTACAACTTAGGTAAATATTATAATATAAACACATTCATTTGATAGGCTGCGTATCGTGAGGCCCTTAGTCGGGCTCAGTTAACTGATACCGAGGATGTCGGTGAAACGACGCCCGCCCGGATGCCCTCTTATTTGGCCGCTCGCAATGACTTGTTCGTAGATACCGTCGATGGCTTTAAGAAAGGGTACCTGTACGGAGTCGGCTCCCTAGGGCCGTTGCACATGACGACTCAGAGATTTTCACCGCCACCGCCTCCTCTCACGGCCCCGACAGACGATGATGTTAGGTCGCAGCTTACGTAGCTGCACGACGCGGTATCGTCCTTGCGGGAGCAAATTGCCATGTACTTTTTGCCTCCGTCTGCTGCTGCCGGTCCGTCTGCTGCTGGTGTCGGTCCGTCTTCTACTGGTGCCGGTCCGTCGACTGTTGCTCCCGGTCCTTCTTCCGCCGGTCATCTTTCTTTCAACCCTGTTGTCCCTCTGGTACCGCCTACGACTGTGACGGCACTCCTTGATCTTATGTCGCCAGAGCAGCTACGCGGACTTCCGAGCAGTGTCTTAGAAGGCTTGCCGCCGTACCTAGTGGAACAGTATTTTTGTCGGGCGCAGGAGGGATTACCACCACCGGACAATCGAACTCCTCCTCCTCCTTGAAGTATTGTAATTAAGAAATTTTGGAATATTTGTGGGAATTTTGGAATATTTGTGGGAATTTTGGATTATAACGACGGATATTAGTTTATGATTTCAGGATAATTGGTGTCTATTATATATTGGTTTGGTTTGCTCTATGTGATTCTTGGATAATTGGTGTGCATTAAATTCATATGTGCATATTTGGTCTATGTGATTCTTGGATAATTGGTGTACATTATATATTTGGTCTTTGTGATTGTTGGATAATTGGTGTGCATTATATATTAGTTTGGTTTATGCATATTTTTTGAACAGGGAAAGCGCTGCAAATTTTTTTCAAAAAAATCTCAGTTAGCGACGGACTAGTGACCGGTTAGCGACAAAAATTTCTAGTTTTCGACTACTTATCGACGGAATATCCGTCACTAACTGGAGATTTGAAACTGTTTCCTGTTAGCGACGGGTGGTCGACGGCCAGCCGACGGCATATGATCTTGCATGGCGACGAACTACAGACGGAATATCCATCGGCAAGGTTCTGGTGGTATATAGCTGTACAGAATGTTAGCGACGAATATTCCGTCAAAAATCCATCGCCATGGTCGACGGATTCGCGTCGGAACATCCGTCGCCAAGTTTCTGAAAATACTTTGTTCGACGGAATAGCGACGGAACATCCGTCGCCAATGTTCTGGAAATGCATGATATTTCCAGAACCATGGCAATGGATAATCCGTTAGGATTCCGTCGCTAATCCGCCCTTTGTTAGCGACGGCTATCGACGGAATAGCGACGGAACGATACCCTCTGATACACGGTTACGACGATTTACCGACGGACTATCCGTCGTTAGCATCTACACAGTTAAGTATTTAATACTTGAAATGGACGAAAGACCGTCGGAAAGTCATCGCTAATGAATCGTGTTGCGACGACATAAATCCGTCGCTATGCCGTCGCTTTTCGACTACTTAGCGACGGATCTTTATTAGCGACGAGCTGATTGCCGACGGATTATTTTGACCAAGATCCGTCAGTAATCGGTCGCTAATACGGATTGCCGACGGATGGGCGACGGATCCGACCGTCGCTAAATCGACATATTTTGGTAGTGGAGGGCTGCGATGTACTAACCCCTCCCTCTGCATGTGTACTAGCACTCGCACGCTCACCGTAGCCTAATAAACTCGTCCTAGAAAATTATACATCTCTATAAATTAGTACTTACCTAAATTAGCCTAATAAACGTCTAAAGTATTTAATTATTATTAACTATGTGGTTATTTGTATATTTTTCAAGTTATGTTAAAATTAACGAAATCTAAATTAGTACTTACATAGCTCTGAGTAGCCCGGTCGTCGATGAGCTTCCCGTCCTTCCTATGGGTGGCCAGGAAGACGGTCACCATATTTGCGTCCTCACCCATCTGTACCTGCATGTTTGTTATATTTTATTCTTTATTAAAATTGAAAATTATATACTCCTACTATCAATAAAATCTTATATATTGCAATAAATTACATACCAGACGACAGAAATGCTCCGTCATAGGAATCGATCCACACACCACTTTCCGGCCCTCGTCCTAGCTGCCTTCGCCTTCTCCGACAACTCTATGTATCGGGGCTCCTCAAATCGAGCCCTCATCGCGGTCCACTGGTCAGGCGTGATCCAACCAGCAATCGGCGTTCCGGAGCGCTGACGAGCTTTCTGATCGTCAATTGCATCACGGAACAGCTTGACGGCGACGGCAGAAAACTGCCTCTCAATCTGCTCGGCCCGGTGTGGTGGATAAAAATAAGTCCTCTACAAAAATTACAAATTAAAATAATAAGTTCTAAAAAAAAGCTTAAAATTATATTAATCATACTAAATTAACTATCTTTAATTACCTTGAAGTGGACAAACTAGAATGCCTTCCTCTCTTTCGAGGCATCCGAGTAGTTGATCCACGGACCCCCATAGTTGGACCTCAGAAAGGAGCCCAACGCTCTCTGTACCGACGAGGGACGATATCTGTAAACAACGATAATTATATTCATAAATATATATATATATATATATATATATATATATATATATATATATATTCATTTAACTTACTTCGTAGGACCGTCGGCCCAAATCTCTATCCTCGTCTCGTCTTGAGGTGCGCATGGAGGGTCGCTTTGGTATGGATCCGCACGGGCGGGAGTAGGGTCTACCTCCTCCACCTGCTCTCCACCCTCCATGCTGCTGTCATCGGTAGGAAGGCTAGGGGAAGGAGTATCAGCAAGCCTGGAACTGCTCATGCCAGGTGTACTGCCACCCGGACTTGCGACCGTATGGTACAATGGAGTGCTCGGGTCAGACGATGGTCCGGAGCCATCCTCTGGTAACAGAGCTCTCTTCCCACATAAGGACACGGCTCATCCTGACCTATCTCCGCGTCGTCCTGCGATGCCTCCGCGTCGTCCTGCCATGCTGATAATAACATATGATTAAAAATATAAATAAATACAATGACAGTTTAGAAATATCTGTATAAATTGGAGTTCATAATTTAAGTTTACAAAAATCTGAATACTAATAGAAATGATCACAGTTTATAATTTAAGATTACAGAAATATAAATACATTAAAATCACAGTTTCTCAATCATCCCCTGAAAATTCATCTTCTTCGTTTGCCTCCTCCTCCTCATCCTCTTCCTCTTCCTTCTTATCTTCACTATCATCTCCTTTGTCTTTCCCTTCAGATACTTGTACCTCTTCTACACAAGTAGATATGAAATGGGAAACTTCTGCTGAGTCGACATCAACTGTATTTGGTACAAGAGGCAGCTCGTCCTCCTGATAAGCCACTTCGTCGACGTCGTAGGTATTTCTGGCTTTAGTCTTGCATACTGCCCACCAGTCGTACCTCGTTGTTTCCCGTCTAGGATATGTTGTAAAATATACGAGTTGAGCTTGACTTGCTAGGATAAATGGTTTGTATCCTTGGTATCGACGACGGTAGTTAATATCCACAAGACCATGCTTGTCAATTTTCCATCATTGATCTTGTATCGGATCGAACCAATCAACTTTGAACAACACGATCTTGGCAGGCTCTGTGCCATAATTGTACGTCAATTCCATAATCTCCCGTAAGACGCCATAGAAATCATTACCTGGAGTGACATCTTGTAGTTTGTAGATTTGACACACAAGCAACTATTTTTTGTGAAATCAAGATCCAGGAAGCTATCTCTGATGGGAGCATTTGTTGACTTGAACTTAAACCCATTCACGCAATAACTTGACCATATTTTAACGGCATAAATTGGTCCATTGGCAAGAGTTCTAATAGATTCGTTCTCAAGGGTGACGTCCGGACGATCGACCTAAACACGAGAAGATACAAAATTAAGTTCAATGTTAAGTTATTTCTTGTGCAAATACAAATAGAGGAAGATTCTAACTAGCTTCTTACGTACATATGCATTCAACCAAGATGGAAAATAAACTCTCATTTCTTCTTCTACTTCTTCATCTGCAATGTATGGTCTACTTGACCTCACCTCATCATTAAATTTGCTGTAAACTAATAAATATCGGGATACACTCGTTAAATTATAATAACGTAATCAACAAATGGATGACTTGAACGTTGAAGATTTTCACTTACCACTCTAGCTTTTCCACTTCATCCTCATCGCAGTTGAGTAATATATATAACTGGGCAGCCCTTAGTTCCTCATCATTCAAATATCTCTTTAATTTTTAGTTTTCCATAAGGCTTTCCAAGAGCATTGAAGACTTTCAATAATGCATCATTATATTCTATATCTCCATCGTCGTTCCTCGGAGCTCTTGTTCTACTTGTAGCAATATGAGGCTTGAAATACATTGAACAAAAGTTTGTAACCTCCTCAAGGACATAGGCTTCACAAATAGAACCCACGACCCGTGTCTTATTTTTTACCTTCTTCTTCAGGTGGTTTAGATGGCGCTCGAACGGGTACATCCACCGATAACCGACGGACCCACCAACATGTGCCTTATAGGAAAGATGAATTGGCAAATGCTCCATAGAGTCGAAGAATCCAGAAGGGAACACCCTCTCAAGCTTGCACATTGTTACTGCAATGTCCTTCTCCTGCTTTTTAAGCCGATCGACGAGCAACTTAGTAGAACAAAGATCTCTGAAGAATATGCTAAGCTCTGTCAGTGGATCCCAAACGACCTGGGATAAGAATTTCCGAAATACAATCGGGATTAACCTCTCCATAAAAATGTGACAGTCATGGCTCTTCATACCCTGTAGTTTGTTCTCTTTCGGGTCAACACATCTTCTCAAATTCGATACGTACCCGTCTGAAAATTTTAGGCCCTGGATCTACCTACAAAGTTTACCTTTGTCCTTCGTGTCCAGTGAGAAAATAGCCTTGGGCTGCTTATACTTCCCACTGCCTTCCTTTATCGAATGCAACTCTGGACGTCTGCATATTTCTTCTAAGTCCAACCTGGACTTGAAATTGTCTTTTATCTTCCCCTTTACGTCCATCACAGTCTTTATTATATTGTCAAATACATTCTTCTCTATATGCATGACATCCAGGTTATGTCTGAGCAGATGGTTACTCCAATATGGCAGGTCCCAGAATATACTCCTCTTCGTCCAGTTGTGAGCGCGGCCAAATCTATCACACTTGTACCCCGCTGTAGGCTCTTCAATAGCACTTGACAATTCTTTAACTTCCTCTCATATCGTGTCCCCGGACCACCGTGGTGGTGGACTGGACTCTCTACCACGCCAGTACGAAAAGCATTCATGTTCCTCCGGTACGGATGATCCTTTGGCAGGAACTGTCGATGACAATCGAAGAAGCACGGTTTTCCTCTGTATTTCAAATAGAAAGCCTTAGTGCGATCCATGCAATGCGAACATGCGAGACGACCATGGGTGCTCCAACCCGATAACATTCTATAGGCCAGGAAATCATTGATGGTCCACATTAGTGTGGCCCTCATCTGAAAGTTCTGCTTTCTAGAAACATCATATGTGGTGGCACCTACTTCCCACAATTGATTCAGCTCATCTACCAAGGGCTGTAAGTACACATCGATGTTTCTTTTTGGGTTCTTCGAACCTGGAATAATAATAGTTAGGAACATATAAGGAGTCTTCATACACATCCAAGGCGGCAAGTTGTACGGAGTAACAATCACAGGCCAACAAGAATATTGTGAGCCCGAAAGTCCAAATGGGGTAAAACCGTCGGAGGAAAGCCCCAATCTGACATTACACGGCTCCGAAGCAAAATCGGGATACACTCGATCAAAGTGCTTCTATGCTTCCCCGTCGGATGAATGATCCAGTACTCCATCTTTTTGTTTTCGCTTGTGCCAACTCATATTATCAGCTGTCTCCTTTGCCATAAACAACCTCTGCAACCGCAGCGTCAAAGGCAAATAGTGCATCGATTCTGTTGGCTTGTGTGCACCAGAAGTCCTTGTTATACTAGTTGCCTTGAAGCGATCAGCACCACAAAATCTGCAGGCGTCTTCATCCTTGTCGTCCTTATAGTACAACATGCATCCGTTGCGACATGCATAATTTTTTTATACCCCATCCAGAGCGATCTCACCATTCTCTTGGATCGGTAGAAGTCTTTAGGTAAGTTGGCACCTCCGGCAATATATCTTTAATTAACTCCAGGATTCGGTTGTAGCATTCTTGAGACATGTTGAAATCTGATTTTATGCTCAACAGTCTTGTAATCACCTCCAACGGTGAATGGTCATCACAACCAGGATATAAAGGAGTCCTTGCATTCTCCAGCAACTCCATGAACTTTGCAGCATCGGCATTCGGTGCCTCCTCAGCTGCATATTGATTGTTCGGATCGAAACTAGGCCCCGCAGCAACAAAAACCATGTTCGTCCACCCTTGGTAGTAATCAGCATGCTCGTGGACATCTACATAAGGTTCCACATAAGGATCCGGCTCGGATGCTAAAGGCACAAGTTCTCTGTGTGCGGTCCACTGATAATAATTTGGCATGAAATCCCTCGAATACAAATGATATGTCACATCCACTTCCGAATGATATTTCAAGTTACGACATCTCACATATGGACACTTAATTTTTGTACGGTCCATGTACTGAGGGAACGCCTTGGCAAACTGTAGGAATTGTTGCACACCCTGTATAAATTTATCCCGCACACCGCACATGTCATCAGGATGACAATTGTACATCCACAAACGGTTCTGCAGATAGTAATTCATATCCATTTTAAGATAATTCTGCAAAGATTGACACTCAATGTATAATTCATATATGTTTTGTAATTCCAGAAAAGAAACATGTGTGAGAACGGATGGCTCAGAACACATTTTCATTAGCAGGTAAAAAGGTTATATTCGATTTTTTTGAAAGCAGATAAAAATGTTATATTCGATTTTTTGACAAGTGTGAGAACGGATGGCTCAGAACACAACCCAAAATTCATTCTAGCATACATTAGTGTGAATCATCTATGTTCTGTACATATGGTGTAGTATATGTTCTTATCGAATCTAGTATCTGAAGGATGTAACAGAATCAATAAGATGAATCCACAAAATATAATACTAAGACATCATCTACTACTAAAAGATGTAGTGATAGGTTGTCGTATCATCATTGCCGAGGGATGGGGGTCGGAGGACAGTCAATTTTATCTACGGCTACATAATTTCTGCCTCGCCAGTCGAATGGCTGCAGGGACTATGTCCTGATCACGATATTGTACCATAGATTAATGCAAATTCCTTATAGCAAATGTCGTACATAGATTTTTGCCTCGCCAGTCGAATGGCTGTAGGGACAATGTCTGGCTGGTACATGTAACTCAAAATCAGATTAATGGGACAGTTACTTCCAAACCCAGACACACCCCTCACATTAGAAACATGTAATTCAAAATCAGACCCCAATGGAGATGGCCTACTTGTTGGAACATTTTATTTTGAGATAATTAACAGCATCTTCGTAGTCTAGTTTTCTCTATTTTATCATATTGACATCATTTAGAAGCTCTACTACATTAAGTCTGTCCATTCAAGATTACCAACCTGTACCTTGAAGACTGAAGCAAAGACCTGCGCTCCTTGAAAAGATAGCTCTCTACACTTCAAGATTTCGAATCTGTACAAGGTCTAGGTCTTTCTGTAAATACTTAAGGTTGGATAACAAAACTAAAAGCTTTCTATTCTTAAGTCAAAAATCAATACGTTATAGAACGGCATACCGACGGTATGCTCCGGCATACCGGCGGTATACCATTTTGTTGACCATAAAACTTTCTGAGAAAATGTCGGCATACCGACGGTATGCTCCGGCATACAGGCGTTATACCGTTTTGTGGTCCACAAAATATTCTGTGATATTGATCAGAATACCGACGGTATACTCTGGCATACCGGCGGTATACCATTTTGTGAGCCAGAGAACATTATGTGACAAACATCGGCATACCGACGGTATGCTCCGGCATACCGACGGTATATCGTTTTGTTTATTACAAAAACGTTCTGTGACACACATCGGAATACCGACGGTATACCGCGACATACCGACGGTATACCGGGTTACGAAATTTGACTTTTAAATGGCAAAGACTAGCATTAATTGCAGCATTAAATGCTCCCAACGGATAATAATATGACCGTTACTGTTCGACCGGTATACCGACGGTATGCCGTTCTGGCTGTATCCAGGAGCATTAAATGCTACCTACTCTTGGTTTCTCTATAAATGAAAGCCCTCTCTCTGTTGAAGGCTTTACCAACTCTTGCCATAAATTTTCTAAACAACCAAGAGCTCCACCATTAATACTCTACCAAGCTTTTAATTGTCATCCTCTCCCAAAGTGCTAGAGTATTTAAGAGTTATAATTTTTGATCTTCAAGTGTTAGAAGATCAACAAGTTCTTTTCTCATTTCTTTGAAGTTGGCGAGCCTTCGTACGAAAACTCGTGTGTTGAAGTTGGCGAGTTCTTCGGATCCAAACGCGTGTTGAAGTTGGCGAGTTCTTCGGATCCAAACTTGTGTGTACTATTTTATTAAATAGTAGATTTAAGCCGGAGAGAGTTCCGGGACTGGATTGCCTCAAACGAGGATACCAGGATACATCTTGTGTTTGATCTTCTTACTCTATCTTTTTATTTGACGAATATTGCTTCTTGTGCTTAAGTTACTTTTTATTACCCTATTCACCCCCTCTAGGATTCTACAATTGGTATCAGAGCTGTGTTCTCTTGATTTGGATTTACACCCTTTGAGTGATCCATGGCCACTAACCCTAGTACCAACACCTTCCACAATAAGGGACACTCCACAAATAGGCCTTCCCTATTTGATGGAACCAACTATAACTACTGGAAGATTAGGATGAGCATTTATCTGAAGTCCATAGATTTCGATTTATGGGATTGTGTGATAAATGGTCTTCCTACTCCTTCCAGAGTTATTGAGGATGTTGCATCTGACACCATTAGGGACATACTTACTGAAAATACCAAGAATCTTGCTAGTCGAGATGCCAAGGCTATGAATGCTCTTTATTGTGCTCTCGATAGTAGTGAATTCAATAGAATCTCTACTTGCAAGACTTTCAATGAGATTTGGAAGTTACTTGAAGTCACACACGATGGTACATCACAAGTAAAGGAATCCAAGATTAGTAGACTCACGCAAGATAATGAGTCCTTTAAGATGAAACATGATGAGTCTATTACTTGCATGTTTACTCGTTTTGGTGATATTATTAATCCTCTTTCTTCTCTTGGTAAGGAGTATCCTGCTCATGAAAAGATCAGAAAAATCCTTAGAAGATTGACAAAAGGATGGAGTCCTAAAGCTACTGCAATCATTGAGGGAAACGACCTGACAGTCATGAACCTTGAGACCCTCATAGAGAAGCTTATGACTCATGAACTCGATATGAAAGATCAAGAGGAATCTTCCATACAAGAGAAGGAGAAGGAGAAGGCCAAAGAGAATGAGAAGTCTCTTGCTCTCAAAGTTATAAAGTCCTACTCCAAGGATAGCTCCGACGACAACGAGTCGGACGATGATAAAGAAATAGCTCTCACAGCTAAGCACTTCCGAAAGTTCCTCAAATTCAACAAAGCCAATCGCTTCAGACGGGACAATGAGGAAGATCCGACGTGCTATCAATGCAGAAGAACCGGACACATCAAGAGGGACTGTCCCATGATAAGAAAAGACTCAAGCAAGTATGAGAAGCCTAGCAAAGGAAGCTCGTCCTCCAGGAAATTCGCCAACACAAGCATTTGGTGTGAGAGTGACGCAAGCGACTCCGACAACGACAAAGAGTGCAAATACAATGCCAATGTTTGTCTCATGGCAACCGATGAGGTGAAGAGTCCTTCTCATGCTAGAAGCAAGTAGATTCTCGATAGCGGTTGTTCACGGCACATGACCGGAGATGCTTCATTATTTACAATGCTATCGATGAAGAAGGAAGGACACGTCTCCTTTGGTAACAATCTTAAAGGTCACATTATAGGAAATGGTAATATCGGTTCCCCTCCTTATCCTTGTATTAAGAATGTGTGTCTTGTTACTAATCTTAAACACAATCTTCTTAGTATTAGTCATCTTACCGATAATGGTTATGATATCAAGTTTGTTAAGCTCAAATATTTCATTACTGATAGTTCAAGTGGATCTATTGTTTATGAAGGCATTAGAGAAAACAATATCTATGTTTTATATCTTATCGAAGACACTAACAATGACGGGTGCTTAGTTGCTAAGAATGATAAAAGTTGGCTTTGGCACATGAGGCTCGGACATGCCAACATGGATACCATTGCTCGTCTTGCCACCAAGAAGCTCGTAAGAGGACTCCCAAGTATCCCTTTCAAAAAGGATATGGTGTGTGAAGAATGCGAGAAAAGTAAGTTGACCAAGTCATCCTTCAAATCCATCAACTCTGTGAGTACCTCTAGACCTCTTCAACTTATTCATATGGATCTTTTTGGTCCTAGTAGAGTTGCTAGTCTTGGAGGCAAGCTTTATGCTTTTATTTTGGTTGATGATTTTTCGAGATTTACTTGGGTTATTTTTCTTGCTTGCAAAAGTGATACTTTTCGTAAATTTGTTGCTTTTTATAAATGTGTTCAAAATGAGAAAAGTTTTTCTATTAACAAGATTAGAAGTGATCATGGAGGAGAATTTGACAATGCCGATTTCAAAAGATTTTGTGAAAAGAATGATTTTGGACATGATTTTGCTTGTCCACGAACTCCTCAACAAAATGGTGTTGTGGAGAGAAAGAATAGAACCCTTGGCGATATGGCCCGGGTTATGTTAAACCAATATAAGCTCCTCCAATATTTTTGGGCGGAAGCCGTTAACACGGCATGTCATGTTATAAATAGGATCTTGATTAGACCTATTTCTAAAAAGACTCCTTATGAGCTTTGGTTTGACAAAATTCCCTCTATTGAATATTTTAAGTTTTTGGATGTAATTGTTTTATTTTGAATACCAAGGATAACCTAGGCAAGTTTGAAGAAAAGGCCTATGAAGGAATATTCCTTGGATACTCTACTCATAGTAAAGGTTTTCGTATTTTTAATAAAAGAAGTCTTGTTGTCGAAGAGTCAATCAATGCCTCTTTTAATGAACTTAACTCTTCTACATTCTCCTCTTCCGATGATATTGATGACATCTCGTTTGGGTTGGAGAACTCATCTATTGGAGATCGTCCTTCTTCATCTAACAATGAAGTTGTGACTCCTCCAACAAAAGAGTCTCCACCTCTCGAGCCTCCTCAAAAGGATCTCCCAAAAGAATGGATATTTGTCACCAATCATCCTAAGGAGCTTATCATTGGGGATCCTTCTTCCAGTGTAAGCACTAGATCCTCCACTCGTGATCTTTGTGCAAATGTGGCTTTTATCTCTCAAATAGAGCCTAAAAATATTAATGATGCTTTTTATGATGAATTTTGGATGATAGCGATACAAGAAGAGCTAAATCAATTTGAGCAAAATAAGGTTTGGGAACTTGTCCCAAAACCTAGCAATCATCCCATTATTGGAACTAAATGGATGTTTCGAAATAAACTTAATGAAGATGGATTAGTGACTCGTAACAAAGCCCGATTGGTTGCTCAAGGCTATAACCAAGAGGAAGGCATTGACTACGACGAAACCTATGCTCTGGTTGCTCGTCTTGAATCCATTCGTATGCTATGTGCTTTTGCTTGCTTTAATGATTTTAAACACTTTCAAATGGATGTTAAGAGTGCTTTTCTAAATGGTATTATTAAAGAGGAAGTTTATGTAAAACAACCTCCTGACTTTGAAGATTTTTAATTTCCTAATCACGTGTTCAAACTTCACAAAGCCCTTTATGGCCTCAAACAAGCTCCCCGTGCTTGGTATGAGCGCCTTAGCTCATTTCTTGTTTAACACAATTTTTCTAAGGGCAAAGTCGACACGACACTTTTTATCAAATCCCATAATGGCACTCTTTTATTGGTTCAGATTTATGTTGATGACATTATTTTTGGTTCTACTAATAATATACTTTGTGTAGAATTTGCTAAAGTTATGCAGGAAGAATTTGAAATGAGCATGATGGGTGAACTATCATTCTTTTTGGGCTTACAAATCAAGCAAGGACCCAAAGGGACCTTCATCAATCAAGCAAAATATACAAAGGATCTCCTCAAGCGTTTCGAACTTGACTCATCCAAATAAATGAGGACTCATATGGCAACAACGACAAAGCTTGACAATGATGAAGATGGCACATCGGTCGACATTCATAAGTATCGAGGTATGATCGGTAGTTTACTTTATCTAACTGCTAGCCGTCCTGATATCATGTTTAGTGTATGTCTTTGTGCACGATATCAAGCAAATCCAAAGAAATCACACTTATGTGCTGTCAAGCATATTTTTCGATATCTCAAAGGCACCGTTAACATGGGCCTTTGGTATCCGAAATCTTCATCCTTTGAGCTTCACGGCTTCTCGGATGCAGATTTTGTCGGATGCAAGATTGACCGAAAGAGCACTAGCGGCACATGTCAATTCCTTGGGAAATCCTTAGTATCGTGGTTTGGTAAGAAACAAAATTCTGTTGCTCTTTCAACCACTGAGGTCGAGTATATTGCGGTCGGTTGCTGTTGTGCACAAATTCTTTGGATGTCCCAAACACTTTTAGATTATGGTATTTCTCATACTTGCACCCCTATTAAATGTGATAACACTAGTTCGATGAATCTCACAAAAAACCTGATTTGTCACTCACGTACGAAGCACATTGAAATTAGACACCATTTTTTTTGTGATCATCAACAAAAGGGGGATATTCGCCTTGAATTTATTGACACTACTTATCAGTTAGCCGATATTTTCACCAAACCTCTCCTGGAGGATCGCTTCGTTTTTCTTTGCCAAGAATTGGACATCTTAAATTTTGACTCGTAGTTCTTTTCGGCCGGCACACCAACGGTATACGCGATATACCGACGGCATGCCGATTTTGGTTCAAAATTACGTTCTGTGCCAAAAATCGGTATACCGTCGGCATACGTCGGCATACCGACGGTATACCGGTTCGCGACGGACTGCTTTGTCACATCACCTCGAACCCACCACTCTTTTATTATCCCTTTATTCCTTTTCCCTCATTAACTACCCATCACATCCATCTTCTCCACATTTAATACCCAACTCCTCTTTTCCTCTTCCCCATTCCCTTACTTTCTATCCACATTAATAACCACCCCTTCCTCTCCCCCATTAACTACTCCTTTACTTCCATTTCAAAACCACATTTTTCCCCCTCATCCTCTACAACCGTTCACACCCTTCCCCTTCCCAACATCTCCTTTAAAAACCCTATTCCCTTCTTCATCCTCCTCCACTATTTCATATCCTCTCAAAACCTTACTTCCACTTCCTACTTTCTTCATCTTCTCATGGCTGCCTCCAAGCGTGCTCGCTCCTCCTCCTCCTCCTTCAATCCCTTCACCCAGGTGGCTCTCCCCTATGGATATGACCAGCGGGTCTTCTCTTTCTCTTTGGCCGCAGAATCTTGGTTCCACTACTTCGTGCACCATAACATTTTCAAAGGCCGCGCCATTAACAGGAACCTCTTTTTCGGCCATGTTTCTCTCTTCGAGGAGGCCGGTCTCTCTTTCCTCCTTAGACGTCAGGTGCCTGTTTACACCGCCGTCGTACGGTTATTCTACTGCAACTTGGTTCCTGACATCGAGAACGGCGCCATTGAGACGATGGTCAACGACCGCCACTTCCGCCTGACGGCTCGTGACATTGCTACCATTCTCGGCGTCCCGGATAGAGAAGAGGCTCTGCCAGGCTTGGCTGCTCTCTATCCTTTGGCGGAGTGCTCCTTTGACGAATTATGTGCTATCATTTGTAAGGGCCCAAACCCTCCTGCTATCCCGGCCCTTTATGCCCAGCTGGAGCCGTTCTATTACGAGCTCCATAGGATCGTGTGCCACACCATTTGTCCCAAGGGCGGAAACTATGATGCCATCACCGGCGACGCCCTGGTTTGTATGTAATTCCTCTACTCGAAGAAGTCTTGGTCTTTCTCCAAGACTCTTCTCCAGGCCTTCTTCGGCGTCCTGCCCGCGGGGAAGCAAAATCTCTACTATGGATCCTTCATCACCCTAATCTTGGAAGCGAAGAACGTCGACCTCTCCCTTTGCCAGTCGGACGGCGTCCCTTCCTTCCTTGCGGTCTCTCGTTCCCTCGGTGCTGGTGCCTCCGCATCTCGTGCCTCCTCCTCCCAAGAGCCGCCAGCTTCTGCTTCTGCTGCACCCGCCTCTACTCCTCCTGCCTCTGGCCGCTACATGCCGCTAACACAGCAGCATTTCAACATGCGTATGGCTCAGGCAGAGGAGCAGATGCGGGCCCACATTCGTGGCCTTGGTACCCTCATCCAGTCACGCTTCCATGACTAGACGTACTTTATTCAGCGCACCCTTCAGGACCGGGATGCATTTCTGGATCTGCATCTCCAGGATCCGATGTACCAGGCCTCCCGCTTTTCCGATCCCAATGCCTACGGTTTTATGTACCCGGACGACATTGATCCTTTTGGCGCTTTCCACAAGGCTCAGGATGGTGGAGATGATCCGGCTGATGAGTAGGGGTTGCTTTCTAGTGTTGGTGATGTCGAATAAGTGGTTGTTTGCTTTTCTTTTGTGTGGTCTTTCTGTCTTTTGCGGTCCTTCGGGGACCAGTGGTTGGATGTTTTTAGTTGTGTGCAGTCCTGCGAGGACTTGATTTCAGTCTTTTTATTGTCGTGCTAACTCTCGTAGAGGAGAGTTTTTCATATGTCTTTATGTAGTGTGTTATGGTTGTCACGCATGTATCCAATTTCTACTTTTATCTATCAATACATGCTTTTGTCTATGATATTGTGTTCCATATTCATTCTTTTTATTTTTTTTATTCCCATCTTTGACTAAGTGACAAAGGAGAAGAAAACGTATTGAGGGAGAGTTGTCTACCTACGGGGGAGTAACTCCCTGAATATGCTATCTCTCTGTTTTGTCAATTATCAAAATGGGGGAGATTGTTGGCACATTTTATTTTGAGATAATTAACAGCATCTTCGTAGTCTAGTTTTCTCTATTTTATCAGATTGACATCATTTCAGAAGCTCTACTACATTAAGTCTGTCCATTCAAGATTACCAACCTGTGCCTTGAAGACTGAAGCAAAGACCGGCGCTCCTTGAAAAGACGGCTCTCTATACTTCAAGATTTCGAGTCTGTACAAGGTCTAGGTCTTTCTGTAAACACTTAAGGTTGGATGACAAAACTAAAAGTTTTCTATTCTTAAGTCAAAAATCAATACCTTATAGAACGGCATACCGGCGGTATGCTCCGGCATACCGACGGTATACCGTTTTGTTGACCACAAAACTTTCTGAGAAAATATTGGCATACCGGCGGTATGCTCCGGCATACCGACGGTATACCGTTTTGTGGTCCACAAAACGTTCTGTGATATTGATCGGAATATCGACGGTATACTCCGGCATACTGGCGGTATACTGTTTTGTAAGCCAGAGAACATTATGTGACAAACATCGGCATACCGACTGTATGCTCCGACATACCGACGGTATATCGTTTTGTTTATTACAAAAATGTCTATGAGACACATCGGTATACCAACGGTATACCGTGGCATACCGACGGTATACCCGATTACGAAATTTGATTTTTGAATGGCAAAGACTAGCATTAATGGCAGCATTAAATGCTCCCAACGGATAATAATATGACCTTTACTGTTCGACCGGTATACCGACGGTATGCCGGTCCATACCGACGGTATGCCGGTATGGCTGTATCCAGGAGCATTAAATGCTACCTACTCTTGGTTTCTCTATAAATGAAAGCCCTCTCTCTTGAAGGCTTTACCAACTCTTGCCATAAATTTTCCAAACAACCAAGAGCTCCACCATTAATACTCTACCAAGCTTTTAATTGTCATCCTCTCCCAAAGTGCTAGAGTATTTAAGAGTTGTAATTTTCGATCTTCAAGTGTTAGAAGATCAACAAGTTCTTTTCTCATTTCTTTGAAGTTGGCGAGCCTTCGTAAGAAAACTCGTGTGTTGAAGTTGGCGAGTTCTTCGGATCCAAACTCGTGTTGAAGTTGACGAGTTCTTCGGATCCAAACTCGTGTGTACTATTTTATTAAATAGTAGATTTAAGCCGGAGAGAGTTCCGAGACTGGATTGCCTCTAGCGAGGATACCAGGATACATCTTGTGTTTGATCTTCTTACTCTATCTTTTTATTTGACGAATATTGCATCTTGTGCTTAAGTTACTTTTTATTACCCTATTCACCCCCCCCCCCCCCTCTAGGGTTCTACACTACTGTCCTCACACAGCTTATGACACACTCAAACTCACTGGACTGAATAATTCTATTGGTTTGTCGACTAAACAATATGTTAGTATAGGATTTCTATGACTGATACATATATAAATACACTATGGCTGCTGAGAGTAACTGCCATATTCCAGCTCGTCCATGTGTTTGAAAGTTGTATTATAAAACACATTGTACATATATTGATCGTTTCCTTAATATTGTCATTCATGCTAGTTTTCCGTAGTACTACTATATTCTAGATATGCATACTGTCATTATAGTAAAGTTCATATTCTTTCTACGCCCACTCCTTCACTTCTTTACTTAATGTTACCACCAGACCACCGACTTTTGGTGATACACGCGGACTTAACAGTATAACTTCCAGGGGATGTCTATCCATCTCCTTGTTTTCTTCTGATAGTTTAAACTGATCCATAATACTTAAACCGAAAATTGGGATCTCATTCTTATAAGTACTAGAGTTTGGAAGTAAAAATAGTTGAATAAAGTCCCTTAAAACATTTGAAGTAATCTTGTTGGTAATAACATGTTGATTGACAACCAACTCCATATAACTTTCAATATATGTACTACATTTTTTCCATGCCAGCCAGCAAATCACAATTAACAAACAATATCTTCTGAAATTACCAACACTACCAATGATTCAAAACAAGTCTAAAAGAATAATGAAATCAATAATATAGTTCCAGCTCTAAATTTCAACACAGCCAAGAGATGAATCAAATACATAGGATCATTTAAGCCAATAATAATAGAGAGAATCCACGAATGAACAACAATCCAAATATATAGAAAGCCAATACTCAACAAACCGATACAACAAACAGGAGAGAAAAAGAGGCCATAAATTGGGGGGAAACCTGATAAAGAGCTACCGGAGGAGAAGGAGGGGCTACCTGAGGAGGGTGCGAGGAGGAGGAGAGAGAGGGGGGGCTACCCAAAATAGTCCCAAACACAAACACAAACATAAAGCAGTGCCCTAGAGAGAGAGGGGGGGGGGGAGAGAGAGGGGGGCTACCTGAGGAGAAGGCCAGAGGAGGCCGGAGGAGGGTGCGAGCACCGGAGGAGGGAGAGTAGGAAATTTGGGGGAAAAAATATTTGGAGAATAATAGAAAAGAAACCCTCATGCACCATATATGAAACATTTAGCGACGTCCGCATGTGACGTCGCTAAACGTTGTTGATTATTAATATACGGCGACGTACTATAATAGTCGTCGCTACGCGTCGCTATATTAAAATAATTAGCGACGTGTAGCGACGACATTGCGACGCAGATTCCCATTTAATAAATTGTAGCACCCAGTTTTCCAAATGAGAGTAATTTTGAAATTTCGTGTTTATAATTATTTTAATAATGATATTTAATTTATGATATGATTTTTGGTGATTTTAAATCATTTTAAAATTATTTAAATCAATGACTTGTGGTTTTGACGTTTTGCTAGTGAAACCCTAGAGACTGTTTGACCTAAAGCCTAACCATGTGATTATGATATTTTAATATCATTTTTGGCCTAAGGATATTTTTGCATTTGACCTCTTTGAATTATTTTGATATTATTTTATTATTTATGATATTGTTTTGGGATTATTTGAGTCGGGTTCGAATTTCAACTCAATCCGACTTGAAACGGGGACCCGGGAGTAGTTTGACTCTAGTGGGACCCACACACTAGTTAGGCATGGCCCACATGATATTAATTTTAGTTCACATGATAGAAATATTTTAGTTAGAGGTTAGACTAATTATTATGGATAAGGTTAGTGTGATTAGAGACTTTAGAATGACTAATTTAGCCCCAACCAATTAGCCCTTTCCTAATACTCATAGAATAGGTTAGTAGGGGCTTTTGGACTTTTCCTAATAGGACAAAACCACCTTTATGGCCAGCCACAATAAGGATTGGGTTGAGCCTCCCATTTGTCATTATCCATCTATTTTTCTCTCTCTTGTTCTTCCCCAAATTCCTAGAGAGCAATCCCTAGCAATTTCTCCACCAAATCCTTCCATTTTACCACCAAATCTTCTTCTTTCCTTCTCCATTCTAGCCAAGGAGGAAGCTACCCAAGTTTGGGAGGATTCGGAGCTCGTTCGTATCCTTTTGGAATCTCTACGTGTCGGTGTCGCTCCGGGAAGGTTTTTCTTCGATTCGATCTACCGGGAGGTATAAATCCCTTCTCCTTTTCATTTTCTCATGCATATAGGTCTATTTTGAACCCATAGGAATGACCCCCATGGTTGTATCTCCATTTGTGTCTATTTTGTGTCCATTTGGAGGTCATAGGAGTGTCCTTTGTGTTGTGGATGTGTTCATGTTACATATATAGATTTATATATATATATATATTGTAATGAAAGTGTATCTATATTTATATATGCAATAAATGGTTCATGATGATTATATAATCAAGTTTGTGAGTGTGGTTCCTCATATTATTATTGCTATTATTGTTGTGGATAATTAGGATATATATTGTGTATTCTTTTGGCTCAAACTACCCAAATCCGTCATGATTTTTATCCACGTTTTTAATTTCAGCCCTAACTTAGAAATGTCATAACTTCTAGCTCAAAGCACGGTTTAATCTTCCATTTTTTTTGAAAGAAGCGTATTGAAGTTAGCTTTCCAAAAACATGTATTAATAGGCCTAATTCTTTATGTAGCTTTCTGGAGAATTATTTGAGTGTCAGTTGTACGAAAGACAAACGCGTTCTCGGTGTTTTTGCGATTTCGAGAGTTTCCGGAAACGAAAACGCGATCCGTTTGAAGTTTCGGAAAGCTAACACATAGATCTATAACATACTTTAATCCTAAATTTTAATTCATGCTGAGATGGTATAGTATTAATTATTAGTAGGAGTTACTATTCGGCATATGTATTTTGTGCACCCTTGTGAGTAATATAATGTTCTATTTGATTTTAATCCATGTTAATGTATATACATTATGTAATTAAATAGAGAATGCAAGCATGAGTAAATGGTTAAATAAATAATATATGAGGTGTAAGTATCCTATCTAATGTAAGCATGTATAAGTATGACTTGTAATGAATATGTAGGTTCCATAGTATGTAATGTATGGTGCATATAGTGGTGCAAGAGAATAATGAATGATGAATGAATGCAAGCATGAATGTAATATAATAATAGATGTAATGTATGCAATATACAAGTTAATGAGATGTAATGTTCTATGTTAACACAAATCCTATATTACCTCATGTACCCCCTTACACTATGTTGACACTATCACACTTGACACATTGTTCACTTACACTTTGACACTCTTTGATATGTATACACTATATATGCCCATTTAACCCTCACTTTCCCCTTTGCCATGTTCACATACACACACATAGCCTCTTAAATAAGTATTTATGAATATAGTTAACTTAGCTATGTATGTATATTATATATATGTTAGCATATTGTGTTGTAATATATAAGTTTATATAACCATTTGAAATGCCATGATTATAGACCTAATGTTGAATACCAATATATGCATGTGTATATATGTGTAGACATATATAGCTTAAAGTAATAGATTACCTAGTGTATATCCAATATGAATTCTTGCCTATTTGAGTATTAAATAATTGCATGCTATATAGAGTTGGGTGTATATTGGCTTGTATAGCCTTGTATTGATGTGTGCTTGCTAGGATAGTCTTGGTTAGGCCTAGTAAGACTTGCTGGGTTAGGACATGACCTAGTTTGACCTAATTTGACTAGTGCAGTTGACCAGAGTTGACCAAGGGTTGACTTTGGCCTAGTTTGACCTAAATTCATGTAGAATGCATTGTAGTACTTTATATTACCCTTCTGGATATGTTGTGACTTGTGCTGTTCTAATTAGGAGCCAGACACCTCTCCTCGGACAGTATCTTTACCTTGGACATTCAGATATCAGGCGAGTACATTCTCTGATCGTTTCATACTTGTCACGACTTATATTCTCGCTCTAGATTACTTTTACTTGATGTTGTCACGTTATCATCACGGATTGGTACTATATGGATCTCTTCTTGGGATGTTATCCCCCTTAGCGGGTGCATCGGATACTTTATGACATGTGTTTCATGTACATCATGTATTTCTTGCTTCTGCGTTATTCATGTACACTCATGTTCTCTCATGTTCTTACATGTACGTTCATGTACTCTCATGTTCTTTCATGTACGCTCATATTTCCTCATGTGTTTCTTGTATAACCAAAACATCATGTCTGTAACGTAACTTGAATAGATCCTTGTGTATTGATTGTGGGTAGGGGTGAGTATAAATGGTCATGTGATTTATCCATCATGTTCACTCTGTTACTTTTCATGTTTTATCATGTACAACACAGCCTTATTGGCTGATGTCCTACATGTTCACTCATGTACATCATGTTCAACCTAAGCCAATTACATGCCATCTCGTACTCTAAATCACTAGTCACTTACAGTTCTTACTTATCATGTATATATTTCCAGTTATCAAATATCTCTCCTGTTTTCATGTACATCTTCTTACAGCGTTTCATGTATCTTATTCTATTGCCTGCTTTATATTTCCTGACATGATATGAACTGCATGAGATGTATTGTGCTCGCTCCTGTCCTGACTGGACCTGTTGATAAATTTTACAGATGGCCTGGAATTGCCTGCTAGCCTAGAGGAGACACAATAGAGGTTGTTTAGATAGTTATTTCATTTTGTCTGGAGTTGTATTTACTTGTGGATTACTGTATTTGAGTTTTGAGATGTATTTCTGGGATTATGTATCTTAGACACTTAGACTTCTATCTCCTGTATCTCTTTTGGATTTCATGTTTATCTATCTTTATCATTCTACCTTAGATTGTGATTGAGTTGTACCTCTGTGTTGGCCTCCTTATGGAGAGTATTCATATTATGCTAGTTATAGTTCATGACCTAGAACAGCGTTCTACTGCCGATACTACGGCGTAGGCTGGACGTTGTTACGTACTCGTACCCTCACGGTGGGTGCGGGTCGTGACATAAATTAATGTCACTATTCGTCGCTAGTAGTCGCCACCAGCGACGAATAGCGACATCACTTTGACGCGTCGCTAAATTCCCAAAAATTAGCGACGGCCTCTCCTGGAGTCGCTAAATTCATCGCAATTTTGCCATATTTTGGTAGTGTTATATATATATATATATATATATATATATATATATATATATATATATATATATATATAGGGATAAATTGATATAAGTAAAGTTATATTAGGAGATGAGATATTAAGCGGATATCTCAATACCTCGCGAGTTGAGGAACCTAAAAACCTGGGACCCCTATCCTTGATCTCGACGGAGTAGAGACGTTGCAAGGAAGAATTAATCATGGATAGGTGGCCATCACCACTACTGTCGCCCAAGGCCCCCGACGACCCGTTTTTCCTCTCCTCCTCTCCACTGGAGCCATGCCACAGTCGACCTCCTCTACTTCTACTGGTAAAGAGGAGTAGAGGAGAGCCAAAGTAGCGATATAACGAGACAACTCATAGCCGACACCACCCAGAACTCGAGCACACTGCCACGCCATCAATGGAGGACCATCATCCAGCCTCTGTGAACCATTCCAACGTCTCTCCGAACAGCCTTGTGCACTTCTGGGACAACTTGACAACCGTCGAATGGTTAACTACACAAGGAAATGATTATGGGTATTCTTTGGTCTATCGGAATGATACTTTTGATTGGCCATGCGCACTTTTTTTTATTCATGAGAGTTTGTCTGGGATCGTTATATCCCATAGTAGCAACTTCACGACCTCTCATATAGGTAAGTCTTCAAAGGGTTCATGAGAGTTATCTGGGATCGTCATGTCCCGTAGTAGCGGCATTCACGACCTCTCATATAGGTAAGTCCTCAAAGGGTTGGTGATTGAAGTCAACCCTGCATAATCATGCTTGGACCTATTAAGAGTTTTAACACCCACCCTAACCAAATTACATCGGAACACTGTCACCATAGGGGTCACTACTATTGTATCATGGTTGTGAGGATCATTCACCGTTGGAGGTGGTTACAAGACTGTTGAGCATTAAGTCAGATTTTAACATGTCGCAAGAATGCTACAACCGAGTGTTGGAGTTGATTATAGAGATCTTGCCGGCGGGTGCTAAGTTACCTAAAGACTTCTATCGGTCTAAGAGGATGTGAGATCGCTCTGGATGGGATACGCGAAAATCGATTCTTGTCGCAATGGGTGCATGCTGTACTACAAAGACGACAAGGACGCAGATGTGTGCAGATTTTGTGGTGCTGATCGCTATAAGACAACTAGTACAGGAAGGTCTACCGGTGCAAGAAGATCGACCGATTCAATGCACTACTTACCTTTAACGCCGCGGTTGCAAAGATTATTTATGGTGAAAGAGACGGCCGAAAATATGAGTTGACACATGCGAGAACAGATTGAAGGAGTGTTGGATCACCCATCCGATGGAGAAGCGTGGAAGCACTTTGATCGAGTGTATCCTGATTTTGCTTCAGATCCGCGTAATGTCAGGTTGGGGCTATCTTCTGACGGTTTTACTCCTTTTGGTCTTTCGGGATCTCAGTATTCGTGCTGGCCTGTGATTGTCACTCCGTATAACCTACCGTCTTGGATGTGCATGAAGACTCAGTACATGTTTCTAACCATTTTAATTCCTGGTCCGAACAATCCCAAGAGGAACATTGATGTGTACTTACAGCCTTTGATAGATGAGTTGAATCAGTTATGGGAAGTAGGCGCTAACACGTACGATGTTTCCAAGAAGCAAAATTTTCAGATGAAGGCAATTCTTATGTGGACCATCAACGACTTTCCGGCCTATGGAATGTTATCTGGATGGAGCACTCATGGCCGTCTCTCATGTCCGTATTGCATGGACCGTAGTAAGGCTTTCCGCTTGAAACACGGAGGAAAACCGTGCTTCTTTGATTGTCATCGACAATTTCTGCCAAAAGATCATCCATTCAGAAGGAACAGGAATGCATTTCGTGCCGGCGTTGTAGAGAAGGGTGATCCACCGGCGTTGTAGAGAAGGGTGATCCACCGCCAAGGAATGCATTCCGTGCTGGAGCAGATACGTCCTCCCGGTCCATCGACGACGCCGACTTCAGACATTGCACTGCCTCCTACTGCCCCTACGGTGCAACTCACACAGGAGCAGTATGAGTAATGCTATCCTAGATGCGTGGCAGGAGTCCTCAGTGATCCAGTAGATTTTTTTAATCATGTTTGTATTTATTGGCCCTATGGGCCCATTGACCGTTCTGTACATTGATTTTCATTATTATTTGACTCTGTTGGACATGTATGTTTGTTGGACATGTATGTTTGTGATATTTAATTTGTTGGTATTTTCATTGAGTACATGTATGATATTTAGTTGTAGATTGTTATGATGGGAGACTGTTATTCATCTATTAGTTATAGACTGTTATGATGGGAGACTGTTAATTATGATGATATCTGCGACGGGGATGACAAATATACCTACGCTGGGTTATAAGCGATGATCTGATATACAAAGGAGGTGCTGTCCAAATTTTAAAAAAATATAATGTGTATTTTTGTAATAATGTGTGTCTGTGTTTACAGTGTATGTGAAATGCAGTGTTCGGTTCACACACACTGTAAACACAGACACACAGCATAACAAAAATACACATTATATTTTTTTAATTTTTTTTCAGTATTCTGCGACGTATAGCGACGGATAGCAACGGATAGCGACGGAAAGTGGACATCGCTATACGTCGCAAATTAGCGGTGGTACGTCGTTGTACGTCGTCGTCTTGCTGACGTGGCAGGCATTGCCACGTCATCACGTCAATAGAACTAAACGTCGCTACAATGTCGCACTACGTCGCTAAGTTTGCGACGTAAAGTTCTCGTCGCTCTACGTCGCTAACTTTGCGACGACCTAGCGACACGGGCGGGACGTCGCAAACAGCGACGTAGGGCGACGTATTGGCCATCTGCGACTAGCTAAAAAGCGACCTTCACTTTACGTCGCTAAATCCGTCGCCAATTACGATTAGCGACGTAATTTTCATTATTAGCGACGTATCATGACGTCGCTAATTTGTCTTATTTTAGTAGTGGGTGGAGTATCATTGTACATCATCGTACAACCACTTGGACATTAGTTTAAGAGAATTTTAATCTCGAAGGTCAGTGTTTCATAATAGTCACCTAAGTCTAGCTTGTTTCTACTCATTGAACCGGCTTCTTGAGATCTCCAGGCAGACTCGATTGGGCTACCACTACCGGTGACTTACTTATGGGTTTAACCTCATCCCTCTCGATGATTCTAGGATTCCTAGGTAAATTTTTCGTCAAGGTAAAGAAACTCTTCGTCAAGAGATCTGTAAGTTCTTTTATAAAAAAAATTTAGTCACGAACCACATTTTTGCCTTTTATGCTCTTTTTAATGAGCACTGCTGCAGGTAATTATTCATTTTAGAATTCACAAGATCATGCTTTTGCAATTCTATAATAGATTTGCTATCATAAAATGACAGGTACAAAGATATGTAGCATATATATGCATAAGCAAATAAACAAATCATAAATCTGTTATATCTCCTACCTTCAACAAAGAATGTTCTAAACTTAATGTCTCGCCAATCCTATCCTTATCTGTCTCATTGTTTTCGACACCAAATTAATTGTGTTATACATAAATATTATGATGAATATTGTTTTGAAAAATAGTTTATTATCTAACGTCTCCTCTATCTCATGGTTTTGCACACCAATTAAATTTGGAACAAGGGCCTTGCTTTTGTTGGTGTCATTTGTGTTAACATCATGATAAATAAAATAATTATAGTTTCATGATCTTGGTCCTTTCATTGGCCATATTACCATATACATGCAAGAAAATATGAACAGCCGATGCAATATATTTCCAGGTCACCTGATGTTGACATAAATTGATTTTGTGCATGGAGAGATGGTCATGGCCATCTATATATGCATGGCGCATTCAATATGTATGGTTGGTTCGGTATGCCACTTTTTGACTAATTTTGAGATTCAGTTCTGATGGTGCTGTTAACATCTTCTTAAACAGGAAAGAAGAGAGTGAAGAAGACCAAAAATGGAAGTGATGACAGAAGAGAGAGAGCAGATTGATGCATCACTGTCTGTATCACTGAAAGACCCCTTTCATTCTTTATGATCCAAGTCCTACATACCTACACAGAAAACTCATTTTTGTAATTAATTTGCGAGAACCTTAGTACATATTGGTAATAGAGAGAATTTAGGGATTACAGTTAGTTTATCTTCGATGTCTCTTCAGAATTTGAAGCTATGATTTTTTTTTTTTTTTTCCGTTATAAGGTTGGCCATGGATGTTAATTTGCAATTATACACACTATCAAGCTAATGACTCTTTATATCTCTACTTATCTACTAATATAATGAGACTTGAAAATGGCTTAAAATTGAACGTCTAAGCCGTTTGAAAACTCTCTTTTTTCTTCGAAAGCCCTCTCTTCACATATATATATATAACAAATACTATAAGAATCAGACAATATATGAAAATTTCAATCCGACAAGTATTGCTTACATGCTACTGGGTAAATAATACAAGAAGAGACAACTTAGACTGGAGTGAAGCTCTGATTCAAAAAAATACATGGAATGTACATGGATAGCAAGAATCTACTAAACCGGCCTCTCCGAAGCAAGTTGTTTCCTAAAACTTACAACAATAGAAACCAAAAAATACAGGAAGAATCAATCTACCAAGCATGTCAAGGAGAATATCACGTTCTTCTAATCCGTTGCCCAGATAGCGATTTGGAGGAAGACAAAGAATCCAAGATATCTTCACAAGTAACTTGATGATGAATGTTCTCATCACTTCTCCCAACCTTCTGTTTCACGGCAGAAGCAGAAGCAGGAATATGGTCTTCTGCCATATTTTCACAATTAGACGAGTCCTCAGTTTCTAAACTCCCAGGTTCCACCTTGGTCTTCCATCTGATGCCTAAAGCTTCGGCCTGGTCTACAAACTTAACCCTTGACATTGAGGAGCTACAAATCTCTTTATAAGTATCATAACTGGCAGCACGAGTGTTGTCACAGTCCAGCATCTCTGCGAGAGGGTGCAACACTGACAGTGCATCATTATTCTTCTCCAAGGTATCCTTCAAAGTCAAGAATTCATTCACAAGTTCCTTCTTGCTGAACTGAATGAGTGCAGCAGTCGAATCAAGAAAAAATATGGAAGTGACTGAATCAGAACCGAACACTTTTGAGATGCATTCTTTCATCTTCTTTGCTGTGAGCTTGAAGGGAAAACCCCAGAACAGAACAATGTTAGAAAATATAACGGTAGGATATTTACGTTTATAACCTGATTCCTGACTTTCGATGCCGGTACTTAGGTTAATTACTGTTCCACTATTCCAGCTGGGATGTAGAAGATTCATGTAGCCCTGAAGCTTGTCATTTCTTACAAAATCTATTTTTGGAGAGTTGAGTTCAAATTTGATGCCCAAATGACTGCATGCCTGAGCAAAAACACATCCCGTCATAAAAGCATCGAAGCCTGCCTCATGCTTCGCACCTGAGTTCCAGAAAGAAGACCTACATGAAAACTATAGTTAGGACCACAGCGAGCTACTATTCAAAACATAGAAATGGACCACTATTTCAAATCAATGAAGTCCTTGTAAAGAAGCACAAAAGTGAACAATTCGCGTACAATACTAGTAATATACCAAATACAACATGTGTTGATGTATCCAAACAAGAAAAGAAATAACTATCTTCTAAGCGTCCTAATAAATCAAACACATGCATCAAAGGAAAATTTGCAAACTCCTACCAGTCCCTTTCATTCTTCCATTTCAAGTTTCAGATGATAGTTATAGCTTTTATGTCTTGAAAATAGAGTTACGAGTAGGAACACCAGCTTTCACTGTCACATGAGATGAATTAAGGAATAGACGGAAAAGAATATTACTGAATAAGGAGAAATTCTATCATGCATCTTTAAGTGGACACGAAAGACTAATATCAGTCCCTTTCATTCTTCCATTTCAAGTTTCAGATGATAGTTATAGCTTTTTTGTCTTGAAAATAGAGTTACGAGTAGGAAGGCCAGCTTTCACTGTCGCATGAGATGAATTAAGGAATAGACGGAAAAGAATATTACTGAATAAGGAGAAATTCTATCATGCATCTTTAAGTAGACACGAAAGACTAATACATGAAACAGCTATATCAGATAATTTTATTGCCATATAAATTAGAAGAATCCTTGGGAGTACCATACATAGAAAAGCGTGTTTATCATCATTCTTCTTAATGCTAATTGCTAAAGCAGAACAATTACCCACAACGCCACCACCTCTCTCAAATCAGTTTTTAGAACTTCCACTCATGTTAGCATAGGACTTCTCCTTCGTGACCTTGTCACTTCTTAGACTGCCCCAACTCTGATTCCTACCTTTTTTTTCCTTGCTACATTTAGTCCTCACCTAATCTAAAAGTTTTATGAATCCATCATAGCATTCTTATCTCTGCTATATTTATTTTATTTCCTTGCAAAGTCTTTACTTCCCAATCTCCAAAACCATGCAAATAGCAGGGAGTAAACAATTGTTTCAAATTTCATGCACTTGCCCGCACCAATCACTTCAGTCCACGCACATAGATGTCTTCAAATATAGTTCCAAGGTAAACCTATAGGCCATTATAAAGTTTTACAACTCAACCAACAATTTGATTGTGCATTCAGTTGACTTCCAAAACAAATAAATTGCATGAAGTATATATCAAAACTAGTTCAACAAAACTTTAAGCTTATAACAACGAATGTTACCATAAAATATCATATTTAGCAATCAACCTTTTGGCCCTTCGATTAATACTATATTGTATGCAGACCAAATACCAGATCATCTCTTCTCCAAAAACAGCTAACACTAATCTATTACAAGTATGCATCACCTTGGGACAAAACGTTTCAAATAAGATGAGTGTACTGCCATATATATATATGCCCCGCCCGCCCCTCGACCGTCGGATCGGGGGTGGGGGTGGGGGGGTCCTTTTCATCCGGATTCATATATATATATATATATATATATATATATATATATATATAGAGAGAGAGAGAGAGAGAGAGTCGGATCTGAGTGTGGTATGGTACAAAGTCAAAGTTTGGCGATAGGAGCAACAAGATCACTCCACCTTCTCTATTCCTCATTACGCATATCAAAACCACCACCTATGAATCAGAAATTATCTAAAGCACGTCATCTGGATGTCTGAATCCAATTAGACTACCTACTTGAACCATGGAATTTGGCAAACATCAAGGTCCAAGGTTGTGGTACCTTACTTGGTGACAAATGCGTGCTACTAAGAGTTGCCTGTAAATCAATGATAGGAATGTGGGCTTAGTGCTAACCTTGATGCAGTGTGCTGCTACAGGACATGGGCTTCTTTTGCCAAAACAACTGGTCCTTGTCACTACCCTATTGCATATTCTCACATAGACAAAGGCAACCTTATGGTTGTAATCTTTCCTGATTTTCTTATAGTTTTTTCATCTCTTAAAGTGCACATGTATTTTTGAGTTCTCTTTCTCCAACTTAATCATCACAAGTCTTAGCAAAAAACCTTCTTGAACCCCAGTGCAATATGTGGATGACAAGTTCAGATCATAATAACAGTAGCAAAAAGGTGACATCAGTATACTCCTTTTCAAATTTCAAATCTAAGAAATTGTGTAAACACGAGCTCTAAAACTTAAAATTAGAGAATTGTAACTACACACATATTTGAGGTGAGGGGACCTATAGAGAAGGTAAATGGTACTTCCAAATATAAAAATCAGAACAGTTCAAATGCTTTCCTTTTACACAAACTAGAGATGGAAAGATGAACACAATAAAAGTTCCAACTAAAAGAGCTGCAGTATGAAACTGAAAATGCATTAATCAGTAAGGGATGGAAAGTATACCCTATTTCATCTGTTTCAACCTCGACTTTCACATGATGACAGAAAGCAGAATTCTGGGAGCCGGAGTAGATTTTTGGACACAACAAAGAGAAAGCTGAAGATAATGATTTACTATGTTTCTTCATCTGATATTGGATAGCACCACAAGCATTCATCAGGTGCTTGGTGTCAACAATGTAAGGAAAACATTTGTGCAGAGAGAATGTGAAATCGGACATCGTTGAAGGAAGAGGGCCAATAAACTTGCTATAAATATGTGCAATATCTGTTCAAGATTAAAGTGGAGTGAGGAAGGCATCATAAATTTATGTTGAAGAATATTTCAAGAAAATAAGGGGTGTACCTAGCAAGCAGTTGTGACCAACAATCAATTTCATTTCCGCTGCAAGAATATCAATAACATGACGAAACCCCACGGCTGAATGAACTTCTGTTTTTGAACTTCTGTGTAGGTCATCCTTGACTTGTTTCTGTCAAAAGGAGGGAAGAAAAAGGTCAGCCATCTGTATAATAGTGATATGGTGTTCAAACTTCAAAGGAACTGCTTTATGGTCATGAGATAAAGTGAAAATGGTGAGGGAATGTTATACTAAGGAAAATACTCGCTCAATTGCCTGCCCCTTGTTTCCTCAATCATCCACTTATGTTTCTATGACAAGTGGGCAAAAACAAACAATTGGCATGTGTGCACTTTACTTGGCCCATCTGTCATAGAGACAGGGGCAGGCTGCAGGCGGTTGAGGAAACAATTAAGTGGAAAGCGGTTGAGCAAAGTATCATTCTTATTTTCATTCAATCTCCTAAAAGACTGGGCACAAATCTCAAGGTCCATCATTCTTCTTTTATGCTAGTGCTGAAGACACTCTCACAAGGATACCAAAATCATGATAAAGAATAACCGTATAAGCGAGAAACTAATAACAGAATTCTAAATATAAGTCCCTTAAAATGCCTATGTACTTAATTTCCCATTATATTTAGAGCTGCAACAAATCCTAAAGAACTCTTGTTATATGGAACTATAGTTGTGTAGTAATTCAATTTCCTAAAGACGACGCAAATCTCAAGTGATATCATTCTTCTTTATGCTACTGGTGAAGATACTCTCACAATGAGACCAAAATCATGATAAAGAATAACAGAAAATAAAGTAAGAAAACAACTAATAACAGGATTCTTAAATATAAGTCCCTAATATAACACCTATCTCCTTAATTCCTATTATATTCAGAGCAACATCAAATCCTATTGAACTCTAGTTATACTTATATGAACCCGTAGTTAAATCATATACCAGATCAGAAAAAGTAATAGAGGGTTTTGGCTGACTGTTTTGCCATTCATCTCTCTCCTCCTTGAATGCAACCGTTCTTAAGCAATCTTCCTATGTTCTCCTCACCTCCTCAACTTCTCTACAACCTTTATCAAATATTCCATTTTTACCATCTTATTTAGCCTAAATGCTTAATGCAAACTTGAAATGGAAGAGGACTGTGATAGAATCCATGATGATGAGACCAATGGGAGGGCAGAGAGGAGATCCATTGGGAGGGAGAGGAGATCAATTAATTGTTCAAAGAATCAAAGGTGCTGTCATCAAACTTGTAACATAAGAAGATGAAAACAGCAGTCAAACCCGATAGAATGAGAGGAGAGAAGAGGAAGGGGTCCGCTCGAGGGGAGAGGAAGGAGAAGGGGGGGGGGGGTGTGGTGGTTAGCAGAGAGGGCCTGGAAGCAGTGGCATGATAGTGTGGCAAAGGAGAGGAGGTGTTGACGCAATAGAGGGTACAACTAGACGGCATTTTAGACATTTTACTCTAACAATTAGATTTGGCACATGATATAGGTTTTTTTTAATACAGATAAACATATAAGTAGAGTTCTGTAGGATTTGATATCTCTAAGTAAATAATGGAAATTAAGGGACCTATGGGCAAAAATAGGTATAATTTTGGGGACCTATATCTATAAACCAATAGAAAAAAGAATGCAAGTTAGCTGACTAGCTCTACTTTTAAATTGTAAAACTGCAAACATTTACATCCTCTGCAGAACAGAATAGATAGCAGCCACTCCTATGCCATCAAAACAGAAACTATGTAGACAACAATCTCATGTAAGGCTCCTAAAAGGATTGGATAGCATTAACATTCATTCATACATATTGGTAAAATAGAAATATCAGCATACATAAAACAAGTTCACTTAAGAAGTAGCCTTCCATATCAAAGAACAATATTGATAACTGATCTCATAATTCAATGCAGAGGCAAAAAAAACTAATGTTCTCTACTTAGTACTGACTTGATTATTGCAAGTATCTATGGGTCAAAATCAGGAGAAAATACTTTTCCATTGCATACCAGAAGAGATGACTTGTCTTCCTTGGAGTCTGTGTACACTACTATCTTTTGCCATAAGTTATTTTCACCATTTGCACGAACATACACAAGGTCTTTAAAGTGCTTTCTTACTACCTGCTAATGCAAGTACCCTGTGTTAGAGAAAAAAATTGATAATATGTTAAAATCAACCAACAAATGGAGAGTTGAAGTGTTGCAAAGTTTCCAGAAAGAAAAAGTGTTACAACAAATTATATAGGCCAAGTGAAACTGAGTCAGCATAAAAAAGGATATACCATCAGAAAAAGTCTTAAGCAGATTAATATTCTAAGTTCTGGCATCAATTCGTCCCTTGGATTTCAGTAAGAAAATAGCATAAAGAAGATAACAGTTATCTTGAAAAGTGCCCACAGATGAAGCACACACAGTTCACCTACAAATTCAATTATGCAGGACGCGTATGTTAATACAGCAGTTGGAGAACAATGTTAAGAAGAACTACAGGAAAAGAACTGACATGTTGAGTTTTTCTTACACAAGAGAAGATAATCATATCATGTCAATCTCAACCTACCATTACCCGTACAATCTGTTATTTGACTAATTTTCACTTAAATGCCTCAATTTTTGACTCTCTAGTACCTTTTTTTTAACTGGCGTGTTAATACCATGAACTTATTAAGTTTCACAAGTTACTCCCTCTGTTAGCTTCCTGTCCTACTTAAAGGCCGTGTGCAGAGCATGTGATTATTAGGGACTTTTTGTCCCAAAGAAAACAAGAAATTACTTCTCTGTTTTTCACACAGAAAAAAGATCATTATCTTCTTCCTCCTAACCCTAATCCATTCACCCCCACGCTGCCCCTGGGGGGCACAAATTGGCAAAGCAACGAAAGCGTCAGCTCGACAAGACATCTCAGCTTCCCTTTCAAGAATGTAGGAAACAACACAGATCACTCCAATAGTTTCCCCACTAATCTGTCAATTAATATATGTACCAATGGGGAGTCACCATCCAAAATCTTTGCAGTTTCAGATAAAGCTATAGACAGTCATTAACATGGGTACAAGACAGAACCCTTTACAACATAATTATTTGTAAAAAGGGTATAAAGGTGTATTGATAGCTGCTGTGAAAGCATTAAACTAACAGTAGAGATGGGGGTGAATGGGTTAGTGTTAGGGTTAGGTTAGGATGAAGATCAGAAGGAAGATGAGCAGATTTTTTTTAATTAAAATGTGATTACTATTATTATAGGGAGCGATGGTTCAGGGTCTTTAAGTGAAAAAAGAAGAAGTTGGAAGGTATTAAAACTTGTCAATAAGAATAAGTGCATTGTCTTAAAGGGCTAAAAGTAAACATTTCGGGGGTTTTAAGTGAAAATTAACCCTGATATTTACATCCATCGGAAGTTCTGGAAACAAGCATACTTTTGAGTAATACAGAATAAAGGTGACTGATTATTAAATGCATGAACAATGCTTATGTTGAAATAAAAGGTATTTGAATATCTTGTAAAAAAATGCTTATTTCTCCCAATATTTGTATCAACGTAGTTTAGTTAAACCATATATTAAATCAAGAATACAACAGTAGTCACAAAATTCTGAAGAAAGCTTTTCTGTTAATAAAGGTAACTGATCATCCTATAGCAAGACAATGTTACTTGCAACTATACTATAATTGAACTTGTCATAAACAAAAAAGAATATCAATGCCTACTTATGACACGTAAGATATTAAGTCAAACTAATTGGAAAGATGGATCTGCCAACTGCTGCACTAAAAGGAATATAGCACCAACATAAACACTTTAACGCACAAGACTGATGACAAGGATGGTCAACTGTTCACAATCATGATGACAGAAACAACTGATGGACTACATTGTGGATGTGTAACATGAGAAGGCAAAGAGAATTGTACCACCCTTACCTGCTTAATCAATTTCACTTGATGAGAGCTGAAGCCATCCAGCATGACAGCTGGACGCATCTTGAAAAAAAATGTCTGAAATTGTCTTTGAGGGCTATTGGGAGAAGGGTGGACCTCTCCAGGACAGCTTAGTATACCATCAAGCCATTCATTAAATCTTATCTTTATCCGCTCACTAAAAAGGAGATCTGCAGTACTGGCTATTGGTATCTCCAAATATTCTTCTAAATCAGAATTCAAAAAATCATCCTCATATGCCGAGGACAGATTTTGTAGAGCTTCTGCTTCTTGTGCTCTGGATAAATAAGATATTCCTGAGATTAACCGAATGCTGTAAATACATAAATACTTGAAGCATATCAAAAAATCTAGGGTAATGTAGACAGGACAGTTACACATCTTGGTGAAGACATGGATGTGTAACACCTCTATGATCCCCCGATATGGTCATAGATACTGCCAAGCAAGGATCACTCATTTACTATGTTGCCCGCATACGGACAAAAGATATGATACGGCTCGACAGCATGGCAACTTTGAAAAAACTGCAGTATAAGACGGCAAGGATACAAAATATATAAATATAAATTAACAAGTTAATCATAGTTTCTTTATATAAAATAGGAAGAAAAACTAATAGATAAGAGGTCAAAAGAAGAAAATAATTTAGTGTCATGAGAAATGAAAAGAGTGGATCCTAAGAGGAGGCTGATATGAACTAATTAACCACGTGATAAGAGGAATCCACTTCATTTATTGGGGGAAAAAACTATGATAAAAACTCATCTATAATATCTTTGAGATATCATTTCCACTTCTCCCTATCAGTATTAGGTCGTTTCTCCTTAACATCATTGATACACCTGAGATATAGAACGTAGTGTTTCAAAACCTAAGATACAAGTGTATCCAACACACATCCTTAAACTATCAGAGAGTTAAGTATCCAATAGGATTCCAACATGGGTATGACACCACACCATTAAAGTTTCTACAAAAGCCAAAACACTCCAATAATCGGTGACATGTCTGGGTGCCATGCACGTATCGACCTGACATTGAACACGACACAGACAATCCAAAACACAATGTGCACATAAATATCATGCATGTACGCAGCATATCCGTGTTCACAGAAACACCAAAGGGTAAAGTCAGAACACAATAAACCAAACATGGAGAAGAAAAATAGCCCCTAAACTTTACACACACACACACACATATCAAAGGCCAATACCTTTAAATACCCACAGTAATCCTCAATACGCAACTTGATACCTAAAGCTATTTTATGAGCACTTTGCTATTTTGAACTTTTTTGCAGTTTCTTACTTTTACACATTAAAGGAGAGTGGGCAACAATCCATTTTGCCCTTCTCCTATAAATCGATAATTGTAAGTCAAACTGAATACAAGTCATTAAATTTTAAACTTGTCAAGCAAACTCAGGAATGCTAGATGACAGTGCATCGGTGAATCGAGATCCTTCAACCTTCCTCCGGTCACCTCTCCCCCTCCAGGATCAAAAAACACTCTTACTTAAAAACTCCCTGAATATTCTTTTTCCCTTTACACTACAATCAATCTTTAAAAAAAATAAATCTTAAACCTTTTTCCCTAATTACAATCTAACATCTTCTCCCTCAACCCATAATCTTCAAGCTTACCGGCTTAGACCCCCCCCCCCTCCTTCAACCAAAAGTCTTTGTCAACCCATCTTCTGCCTCAAAAATCCCATCTCCATTGCTTACCTCAACCCATCTTCCACCTCTCCTCAACCCATATTATTCCTCCAAAATTCATTTTTCCTCCTTCCCTACGCTGAAGAATACGAACACGGGTATAGATAAGGACAAGACAAGGATAGGGGTGAGCATTATTCGGTTTTGGACCGAGAACCGAACCAAATAAGAGATTCGGTTCGGTTTCAAAGAAAATCCGATCGGTTTCGGTTTTCAAAATACTAAATTTTCTTATTCGGTTTCGGTTTTGAGTTTCGGCCGGTTTCGGTCCAGAACCGAATAAGAATTATACAATTATGTAAATACCCTCAACTCTTTACATATTTTGTTATTAAAAATGTGTATATTTTAAAAATAACAATTCTATGTATGTGTTTTGAATTCCAACTTTGATAATTTAACAACTAATCCAACTTTGTGCGCAATTTTGAAATTCAACAAATGTGTATATAAAAATTATAATTTTTAATATAATTTAACCACGATCCCAACTTTGAGTCCGACCCATTAAACAATATAAATAGTCCAACCGACTAAACCGAATTTATTATTCGGTTCACTTCGATTTCGGTTTTGGCTATTTCGGTTTTGAATTTTTAGAATTTCGGTTCATTTGGTTTTGGCTAATTCGTTTCGGTTGAAACCGAATAACCGACCCCTAGACAAGGATACATGAAATGGCATCTTTGAAAATGTACAAGATGGTCAACCATGTTGCAACAATACGGACACGATATGGATACGGAGACCATTTGCATGTGTCGGTGCAACGTAGCTCCCTTCCTCGTCCATCACAGGAGAACCGGATCCAGTCAAGGAGTTATGTTGGTGCAAGAACTGTTGAGTCCGGAGTTTAGTTCATGTGAGAAAGAAGGTTGGGAGGGGGAAATGTACAGGGTAAAATGTTCCCTAACTTGTTAGCTGTTACTGAAGAGTAACGAAGGGTAGTTAAGTGTTAAGAATCAACTATCTATGGTAGTGATTCACTAATAAAAAGTTTAAGGTATCAGGTTGCCAACTGGGAATATCTGAGAGTATTTAAAAGCAAAATAGCCTATAACAAACAAACAAAATTAACCAAAAAAAATTCTCACCTTCATGTATGCAAGCATTGAAATCGAATTGGTGTTTCGCTAGAAAATTTATCGAAGTCGTCTGGCAAAGAAATTCATATGTTGGACCAGCACTCTGAAGCTCTCTCCGAGGAAATATATAGAAATTGTACCTAGCAAAAGGTAGTGGAAATAATATATCATCAGTTTGTCATTTTTGCATGTATACCCACTACTAAATCACTATTGCATGTATGTCCTTAAAAACTTCTATTTACATGCATACCCTAAAAAATGTTTCTTTTTGCATAAAAACGCTCGTCATTAGCAGTTGTCAACATTTGTGATGTTTGTCAAGAATTTGAAATACATAGAAATTGTGCCTAGCAAAAGATATATAGGAAATATTATATCATTGTCATTTTTACATGTATGCCCTTACAAAACTTTAATTCCATGTATACCTTAAAATTTGTTCAATGTTGCATAAAACCCTTGTCATTAGCATTCGTGAACATTTGTTATGTTTGTCAAGAATTTGAGATTATTTAGTTAATCATAAGTCTACTGCAGGTTTTCTTAAGAAGCAATTAACATAGATAATCAACTTAATTACATAATCATAACAATAATATTTGAAAAGTTCTCCCCATTAGAAGTTATAATCAAGGTGAATTATTTAAGTTCATGAACGCGTATAACATTGATACCTACTGAATTATTTGTCTAGAAATCTACTATAAGTTTTCTTAAGAAGCAAACACCAGTAATAATTCAACTATAATTAAATAATCATAACAATAATATTTGGAAGAAAAAAAAAATAGATTCTGTTCATTATAAATTTTATTCCAAGTCATTGTTAGGTGCATTTAATCATAGATAGTGTTCAACCTATTCAAAAATATATTTTTCTGCCTATCCATGCAATTAGAAACTTTATTATGTATAAACGCAACAATGAATATAAACTTGCTCCAAATGAACGAGAGGGACGGTGGAAATGTTACGGATGAGCGACGAAGGAGCCCTTGGCCGGGTTCCATCGAAAGGGGCAGACGCCGACCTGGACAACGGCGAACTTCTCCGCCGAGTCCTTGAGCTTCAAGTAGCGGACGTCGGGGCGGTCGAACTCGAACGACTCCCTCCACGGGGCGCTGGCGACCCCGGTCATCTCCAGGTCGACTGCCACGAAGTCGGCCTCGCGGATCCGCGCCCGGAGGTCGGAGAGGGAGGGCTCGAAGTTGGACAGGGTCACCTTCTTGACGGCGAAGGAGGCGGTTTCGGAGGTGGAGGTGGAGGTGGAGGTGGAGGCGGTGGCGGTGGCGGTGGCGGTGGCGGTGGTGGAGGAGAGGGGTCGGATTAGGGTTAGGGTTTTGGGGAGGGAGAGGAGTCGCCATGGCGTCTTCATTTCTTTTCAGCCGCTGGGAGAAAGAGCAGCGGAGAGATGGACCGGAGTTTTTGGAGCGGAAGCGGATCCTTACCCATAACTTTCATACCGGGTTTAGGTTCCCATTCGGGTTTAGGATTGAATCACATCCAATATTGGAAATATATATATATATTTTTAGAGGAAGTTGCAAATTGTTGTTGTCTAATTTAATAGACTGTGCGTAATATATCAATACTTTAATTTTCTAACATTTTTTATTTTGCAATTATTATTATTATTATTATTATAAATTGTTTTTGTAAACCCAATCCTAAGACAATTAGATTCCACATAATTCTTATTTTACAGTGAACCCCCTAATCAATTTGATTCTTTACAAGACACTTAGACATCAAAAGGGACATGTGGCCTAAGGAGAAGCCTTGCTTGAGTAGGTGACGGTGAGTAGGTGCCGGTTAGGATGGTAATCCCTCCTACATAGTAGTTATGTTTCAAAAAGGGTAGAAAAAAAAAAAAAAAGGGGGGGGGGGGGGGGGGGGGGGGGGGGGGGGGGGGGGACGATACTACCTCAGCTACCAGAATACTGCAGAACGGGGACGATACTACCTCAGCTACTTATATAGTGTACTCTGGTATCCTAAGATATGATCACGGCTGTAAAAAATGCGGGGGTCACTCTACAATCCACCACTCAATACTAGGTCAAGCCATCCTAGGGTGTCTCAACCACTAGCAAGCAAGTAAGGTACGAGATGTATGAACATCAGATATAATAGTAACGCATCCCAAACTATAGATATATAGATAATAATGAAACTAATAATACAAAATGGAGAACTAGCTGGAGTACAATCATACATGATCATTTCTAATTGCAGTCTAGAATATATACAATCATGTTGCTCGTACGCAGGTGCAAGATCACAGAACATGAGCTAACACTCGTTCGGTGGCTAAACGCCTCAAAATAGTATAGAGAATATACAATGCATGATGAGAAAGAAACTCACTCGGACGCTTGGTTGGTGGTCCTCCTGGTGCTGACCATTGAATGGAAGGTACAAAAGATCCTCGAACTCATCTACGAGATCTGGTCATACAAAACTAGTGGGGTCAACCTCAAATAGCAACTACCACAAGAAAAGCCATATGGTGAACGAAAAAACGGCATTCAAGCAAATAAGGATAAAAGCAAGAAAATAAATACAATAAAATAATAATAGTAAGAAAGTAAACTGAGTGACAATAAAAATATGGAACATGTAAATTGATATTGATACAAGAATAATAACTAGAATAGTAATAGAAACCATTATCAATCTCAGTCAATCATGAGCTATGCTTGATAACATCAGCTAAATAGGATTTTCATATACCTAATTACTATCACATGCAATTGAGGTTACAATGAAAATACACGTTGTAGTCAGTCCAGACTATCTAAGCGAAACGGTAATCAATAAAATATGCACAACCTATCGGTGAGCTAATAAGTACAGTATTACATTACACAACGGTGAGTTGGAAGTGTGCCCCTTACGATGAAGAGCTCCAAATATATATATATATGGTCGGGATAACGGGATTGCATGCAACCTGAAAACCTCTCATCCCAATTAATTTAGATGGTCATTCGAATTATTAATTTCTGAACATTTTTATTTGAATTCTTGGTCGTGGACATCCGTGGAATCCATCCTATACATGGTTTCCCCTCGGAAAATATAACTCTTGAAAGTATTTTAACATTCACAATCAATGGTATAAGACAAGTTAGCAACCCACGTCGCGATAATTACTATATATTGGAGTGTGTTGCGATAAGCAATAGAGAGAATCGATACAGTATCAATATAGTGCATAAAAGTGCAATATGGTACATGTTGTCGCCAGACATGATATCGATGTCCTGCCATAAGCTGGCAATCATAACAATATGTTGCCATAATTAGGCTAACTCCATGCAGTAACGACATAGCGCATATGATACCTACATATCTGGACAGTTCATAAAATACAGGAAGTGATTTGGTGCTCTGGCACGTAAAGATATACAGTGTGCAATAGGGATACACTCGTGCACATGACACGGGTATCGTCGCGGTCAATCCATACAGTTATCATGCTTGAATAACAAGTATATAAGAAATTTTGTCACTCTCATTTCCCGTTATACGTATTTTTCAGGATACGTATACGGATTTCTGACAATTGTCAGGTGGTCCGTATTTTGACTTATCTTGCTTAGCTTAGCCTTGGTTTAAATCTTGACTTGATTGGTTCAAATTGGTTCAAAATGACATGGCTTAGCTTGGCTTGGCTTGGTTTATTTTGGCTTGAGATGAGAGGGGTTGCTATATAAGTCAACTCCTTCTCTCTCCTCCATTATTTGCATTTACTTCTTCATCTTCTTCATTTACTCCTCCCACCTACCAAGCCTACGCAAGTACAACTTGCTTCATGATGGATCTCACATTTTATTGTTCCATTTTCTTCCTTACTTGATTCTAAGCCTCTTTAGAACTTGACATTTTTGGATTTGATGGATGGACTATTGTAGATCTAAGTTTGTAAATATTTTTCGGTTTTTCTAGGTTTTGGTCTCTAAAACTTTGTTATTTTCGAGATCTAATAGTTCCATGTTGTAAGGAATTCAATTCTACCCAATTTTGGCTTTTGAAGCGCTTTATTTTGACTTCGTATGAGCAAGTTACGCCATTTTCATGTTCATGGGTTCCCCACACCTTTTGGTGCTGTAGGGGCGATGAATAGTGCCGTGTGCAGTGTCTTCGTTGCCGTGCACCAAGTGCCGTGCTTGCACACAACGTGCGCCGTGGACGATTTGCCCTCACGCAACGTACAACTTGCGCGGCCGTGCGCCCGTGCGAATTCCTGCCGTGCGCCATGCTTGCGCGCAACATGCGCAGTAGGCGATTTTGCTCACGCGCAACGTGCAACTTGCGCGACCGTGCGATTTCCTGCCGCACCGCGCTTGCACACAACGTGCGCCGTGGGCGATTTTGCTTGCGCACATTGCAACTTGTGCGGCCGCGCGCCTGCGCGATTTCCTGCCGCGCGTGCCGTGCTTGCGCGCAACGTGCGCCGTGGGCGATTTTGCCCGTGCGCAATGTGCAACTTGCGCGCCCGCACGATTTCCTGCCGTACGCCTGTGCAATTTCCTGTCGCGCGCCCGCGCGCCGCGCTTGCACGCAACGTGCGCCGTAGGCGATTTTGCTCGTGCCCAATGCAACTTGCGCGGCCGCGCAGCCGTGCGATTTCCTGTCGCGTGCCCGCACGCAGTGCTTGCGTGCAACATGCGTCATGGGCGATTTTGCCCGCGCGCAACGTGCAACTTGTGCGGCCGCGCGCCCGTGCGCCGTGCTTGCGTGGAACGTACGCCGTGGGCGATTTTGCTCGCGCAACTTGCGCGCAGGTCACTCTAAATGAATATTTTTGCCTCTTTGAGCTGTTTTGTAGCTAAAATCTTGAAAAACTCAAAATATGAAAGTTGTAGATCTTTTTCTTGGCTTCAAGAATATGTTACTAGCTATTTTTTGCAAGTTTCTCTCATTCATGATGATGTAAGTATAGAATACGATAGTAACCTGTTAAGGCACACTCTTAACAAGTATCAAGTAACATGATAATTCTTGATAGTAACCCGTCGTGGTGCACTCTTGACAAGTAACTTGACATGATAATTCTTGATGGTGGTTCATTGTGACGCACTCTTGACTTGATAAAGTAACCTAACATGATAATCTCGATATGATGTTGTGACGGTTATCTTGACTTGCTAAGTAACTCTTGTCTTGACACCGTGGGTGTTTGTGCTTGTATAAGCTGTTGGCCCATTTGGTCATATGGTCAAACCTGATTTTAATAATTGATTAAACTCTGTCTGGATATACAAAGCTAGTCGGGACATCTCGGACTCTTGAACATGATCAAGAATGGCTATCCACTGAATTCAAGACCGAAGATCTGTTTGCCTACTCGAGTCTGTAATTCCTTATGCAATGTATTTTTCATTTTATTTGAGTCTAGGAATATGTTGTACACCGAGTCGTACTGACAAATAGGCAACCCTTAAATGAGTTCAAAATATTTTTAAAATGTCCTCTCAAAAAGGTTTACAAAAAAGTTTTCAAAAAGGTTTTCAAAAATCACCAAAAAGCTTTTTAAAACCCTAACTAAACCCTGACTAAACCCTGACAGAACTCGGACCGAGTTCGACCAGAGTTCGGTTGGTGGCCGTTGTGATTTTGAATCCTTAGAACTTGGTCCTCCTGCAGTTGCGGATTTGACCGAGATTTGCTCATAGAGTTCTGCCCAAATTCTGCCCGAATTCTGTCAGAAGTCTGCCTTTAAAATTCCTATAAATAGAGAAGGATTTCGATCATTTCAACTCACTCATTCACTTTCAATCTTCTCTCTATCTAAAGCTTTCAGTCTTTCAAAGAGTTTTCTAGAGCTTTCAATTTCAGATCTCAAGCCAATTACAATCCTCTAGTCGATTTGCCAGTGCGGTACGGTCTAGAAGTTTCTGAGAGATTGTAATCAGAAGGCTTGATTGAAGAATACCTCTTCACATTTGAAGTTGGACGAGTTCTTCGTATCAAAGCTCGCGTTGTAGAAGTTGCAAGGACTTCGTAAGAAAACTTACGGTTTTTCCAATAGTGGATTCAACTGGTAGCAAGAGTTCTACCGACTGGATTAGTCATCAACAGAGGAAAACCAGTATACATCGCTGTCTTTGCGTTTGCTCTCTTAACTCTGTCTTTACTTTATTTCAGTTGTGATTAATATTCTGTGATTGTGCTGCTAACATTTTTTAATTAGCATTATTCCGCTGCCAACTCTATTCACCCCCCTCTAGAGTACTACGCTTTACTATTTCGTTCCTACAATTGGTATCAGAGCGGGTGTTACAGGTAAAGCAAAGGTAACAGTGCAATTATTTATTCATTTTAATTAACTGTTATATAGATCACAGCACAACACATGGCAACTGTGAAATTTACAAGTGAAGGCCAGGCCACAAACAGACCCCCACTGTTTGATAGTACGAACTATACCTATTAGAAAACACGGATGAGTTTCTTCTTGAAATCACTTGACTTTGATTTATGGTCCATTGTTCTTGATGACTATCAAAAGCCACCTCATATAAATGTTGATGGAGTTTTAGTTGAAAAATCCCACAGCAGATATACAGAGGAAGAAAAGAAAAGGGCCAGTCTTGATGCACGTGCCATTAATGCTCTTTTTTGTGCTTTAGACAGAACTGAATTTAACACGGTGTCTATCTGCACAATGGCTAATGAAGTATAGAAGCTACTTGAAGTCACACATGAAGGCACGACTCAAGTCAAAGAATCTAAAGTCAGCAGACTTACTCAAGAGTACGGGGCGTTCAAAATGAAGCCCAACGAAACAGTTACACAAATGTTCGAGAGATTTTTGGATATTGTAAATCCTTGTCCTCCTTAGGCAAAGATTACAGTAATCATGAAAAGATTCGCAAACTCCTGAGAGCTCTTACCAAGAACTGGATTCCGAAGGCCACTGCAATCATTGAAGGGAACGATCTCACAACTATGTCCCTCGAAGTACTCATGGGTAAACTACTCACTCATGAACTGGAGCTACAAGATTTTGAAGAGCCTACACCAAAGGAGAAGACGATCGCTTTCAAGGCTCAACACAGAAAAGCTGCTGAAGGTGATTCAGACAGCAGTGGATCTGACGCTGAAGATCAAGCACTCCTAGCAAGGAAGTTCAAAAGATTCATGAGACATGAGAAGAGAGTCAAAGAAAACAACAGCAACAACTGGTATCAAGAAGATGCTATTTGCTACGGCTGCAAGAAGAAGGGACACATGAAGAAGGATTGTCCCACAAACTCATCATCAAGCAAGAAGAGCAACAGGTATGAAAAAGGGAACCTGAAGAAATCAACATCTAGGAGATATGCCAATACCAGCATATGGCATGAAAGTGAAGCCAGCGACTCAGAAGACGAACAATCAGAAGACGCTGTAAACGTATGCTTTATGGCATCCGATCAGGTACCTACTGAACCTGTAGTTGATACTTATGATGACTTCACCTTTGAGCAATTAGGAGATGCCTTCAGTGACCTGATGACTGATTACAGGAAACTGCATAGCAAGTATCAGACCTCTAAGAAGGTACTCAAAGAGTACAAAGGTGAAATAGGTAGACTTACCGACCTACTAGCTGAGGTTAGAAATAATGTTAGTGAGTCTGGTGAGCTTTCTTCAACAAAGCTCTTATTACACGAGACTACCAAGTCATCTGAAGAGAAAGACAAAATTATTGACCAACTCAAGGAAGAACTTTCTAAAGAGAAGAAAAGTCTTCGATGTGCACAAATCAGAATGGAATCACTCACTTCTGATTATACTAAGTTGTATGACACTTCCAAAAGATTGGAAATTAGGTTAGAAAAACAGCCTGAGCCTGCTGCTTCCTTCCCTAACACGTGTCACTTACCGAAAAATCGGAACATTCCCAAGCCAAACACTGTCATACCTAACCATATAAAACCTTTACCCCAAAAGGTTAAGCCCAAACAAGATTATATGTATGATTTCTTCTACACTAGAAAACCTAAACCTACCAACCATGCACACCACTCAGCTTTCAACACTCGACATGCACAATGTCATTATTGTGGCCTCATTGGTCATATTTCATCTGCATGTAGAATGAGAAAGCTTGTTGATTTAAATGTTTATGCTTGGATACCTAAAGCTAACAATTCAGGACCCTACAAGAAATGGGTACCAAAAGTTTCATCTGCAAACTATTTTGTAGGTGGAACACCCTTCTCATGATAGAAGCAAATGGATCCTCGACAGCGGTTGCTCACGGCATATGACCGGTGACGCTACCCTATTTGTAACACTGTCGAAGAAAAAGAAGGAAGGCTATGTCTCCTTCGGTAATAACTTAAAAGGGTATATTATTGGTATCGGTGATGTTGGTAAGTCTCCCTATCCTGTGATTAAGGATGTCTGTCTGGTTACCGAGTTGAAACATAATCTACTCAGCATAAGTCATATAGCTGATCATGGTTATGGCATCAACTTTGGCAAAGACAAATGTACTATAGTTGATAGCTCAACTGGTAGTACTATCTTTGAAGGTATCAGGGAAGACAATATATATGTTTTCTATTTGTTAGAAGAAACTAACATTTCAGGTAGATGCTTAATGGCCGAGAGTGATGAGAGTCATCTGTGGCATATGAGACTCGGTCACGCTAATATGGATACGATCTCAAGATTATCCACAAAGAAGCTAGTACGCGGTTTACCGGACATTACATTCAAGAAGGATTCGGTATGCAGCCAATGTGAAAAGAACAAAGCTACCAGATCCACATTCAAGTCAGTAAATGTAGTATGTACTACTAGACCTCTACAATTGGTTCATATGGACTTATTTGGTCCTAGCAGAGTTGCTAGCCTCGGAGGTAAACTTTATGCTTTCGTAATTGTAGATAATTTCTCTAGATACACGTGGGTATATTTCTTGACACGCAAGAATGATGCATTATTCGAATTTGTCGCCTTTTGTAAGAAAGTACAGAATGAAAAAGGTTACATGATCACTCGTATAAGAAGCGATCATGGAGGCGAATTCGAGAATGCTGATTTTGAGCAATTTTGTGACACACACGGTTTCATACACGAGTTCTCCTGTCCTAGGACTCCACAACAAAATAGAGTTGTGGAACGTAAGAACAGAACTCTAACCGAAATGGCCAGAGTTATGTTAAACCAGTTTAGTCTACCCAAATATTTCTGGGCTGAAGCTGTCAATACAGCTTGCTTTGTACTCAATAGAGTTCTAATTCGACCCAAATCGAAGAAGACTCCATTTGAGTTATGGTTTGATAGAATTCCATCTGTTTCATACTTTAGAATATTTGGTTGTAAATGTTTTATTCTTAATACAAAAGACAATTTGGAAAAATTTGATGAAAAGGCCGATGAAGGTATATTTTTAGGTTATGCGGCCAAGAGCAAAGGATACAGAGTCTTCAACAAACGAACCATGATCATCGAAGAGTCAATCAACGTCACTTTTGATGAACTAAATCAGATGACGATCGATGACAATGACGAAGATCCAACTGTACCAAGCTCAACATCAGCTGATCTTCAACCAAGCTCTGCACTAGCTGAACCTCCTAGAGAAGATCCAGGAACCAGCTACCTTCAGAATCTACCAAAAAGGTTGAAATTTACAGCTGATCATCCAAAAGATTTGGTAATTGGTAATATTACCAAAGGAGTAAGTACTCGTACATCCAGTAAAGATATTATTTCTAGTATTGCATTTATTTCACAGCTAGAACCCAAAACTATTGATGAAGCATGTAGTGATAGTTTTTGAATAGATGCTATGCAAGAGGAATTAAACCAATTTGAACGGAGTCAAGTTTGGAAACTTGTTCCCAGGCCTATTGATCATCCGGTCATTGGCATCCGTTGGGTATTCCGAAATAAACTAAATGAGAATGGTTTAGTGACTCGTAATAAGGCTCGACTCGTAGCTCAAGGATACAATCAAGAAGAAGGTATCGACTACGATGAGACTTATGCCCCAGTTGCGAGATTAGAATCCATTCGCATGTTATGTGCATTTGTATGTTTTCATGATTTTAAACTTTTTTAAATGGATGTCAAGAGTGCTTTTTTAAATGGTTTTATAAAAGAAGAAGTTTTTGTAGCACAACCTCCAGGTTTCACGGATTTCAAAAACCCTGATCATGTTTTCAAGTTGAAGAAAGCCTTATACGGTTTAAAACAAGCCCCTCGTGCTTGGTATGATCGTCTAAGCTCTTTTCTACTTGACAACGGCTTTTCAAAAGGCAAGGTTGACACTACACTGTTTATTAAGTCTTTTAATGGCAAACTTCTTTTAATTCAAATATATGTTGATAATATTATATTTGGATCTACTGATGAATCTCTGTGTCAAGAATTTTCTAAGTATATGCAGAATGAATTTGAGATGAGCATGATGGGAGAGCTGAAATTCTTTCTCGGATTGCAAATCAAACAAACTGATAATGGGACTTTTATAAATCAAGCCAAGTACACAAAAGACTTGCTAAAGAAGTTTGATCTGGACAATGTCAAACCTATTGGCACTCCAATGGCAACTTCAATAAAGCTTGATTCAGATGAACAAGGTAAGCCAGTCGACACACGTAAGTATCGAGGTATGATTGGTAGTTTACTTTATTTAACTGCTAGTCGTCCAGATATAATGTTTAGTGTTTGCCTGTGTGCACATTTTCAAGCTAACCCAAAGGAATCACATCTGTCACGCCCCAGAACCAGAATACCGGAGAGCGGAGGAGTGACTCAGCCAGCTACGTATTACGGATAGATGAATACCGTATAATACGATCAATGCTGTCTAACCAGACGAGGGGGTGCATACTACATAAAAGTCCTACTATGGTCATTACACATCTATTGTCTCAATCATTCAAACAAGAAACAGAAATATAGAACATGTAAGGTAAAGCAGTAAGGCGTCCCAAACGCTCAGTCAAAATGTTCTTGAGATCTGGCTTTACAAAATACAGCCAGATGATGTAGTAAGTATACACAATTGTTATCAGCTGCAGTCTGACTTAATTATAATTATGCAAAAGTAAGTACAAGACAATCCGACTAACATGTCGGTGCCAAACGGCAAGGTATAAAGTAGATAACAAAACGAGTGGTGAAGTTAAGGAACCCACTCGAGGCCTCCTGCGATCATTCCTCTAGTATTGACCATCCTGGAGATGGAAGTACGCTGAGTCCTCGGGAACTGGCTCTAAATCTGGCCATACAAAACCAGAGAGGTTAGACCTCTAATAGCAAGTACCACAAGGGAGCACGACATGAGAACTAAAACCAGTAAGTAAGAGAATATAATAATAGATCTCTGCTTGCTACTAGAACTCACATCACATCAAGACAATTCGAACCAACCTCTCAACCAAACAAGGACAGAAGTTGGCCCGTCATGTCCTGATATTCTGATCATCCCAGTTAGGTAACAGAGTACAGTACATAAAAAAATCATCTTGAACGACCAATCAACTCCTACGGCTTGCTATTATGAGTCCCAAGTTATCCTGGAATAATGCAATTAGGGATTCCTCAGTTCTTACTATGTGCAAGCAAGGCTAGTCTATCCAGTCGATCAATTGGCCTATGCATGAATTAGACGAGTCCTAGTAGGACGCCCGTCAATATACAATATACAATAATAATAAAAGCAGATACTGTTCCCTGCCCGTGTGGCAGATTTACAGTATCTGTGGGAACCAGCCGGCCCGTCGGGTACTACTCGTCCCAAGGGGACTACCATATAAGAATTCGGGAATCCATTCTCTCCATGCAATCATTATTTTATTTAACTTAATAGTCTCTACGTTGAGTGAAATCCTATGCCGTGGATTATGGTCATTCAAATGAGTACTTTCGTACGGGGTACGATATGCACAACTCTACAACGATACCAGTGCGGTTAGGTTGCAGGTCTTACATAGCGTAATGCAACAATCAAATCTATCCACGGTAATCATGCCTTGACCATAAAGTACACATGCTTCTTTTGTAGAAAAAATAACTAAATAAATAAATAAATAAATAAATAGATTGAAGCCTGCATGTGCATGTATGTCAATATTCGGGATCAGCCAGTCGAGTACAATAGTTCATAACATGAACGTGTCTCATTTATTTCATTCAATAAGACGACTAGCCAGTCTCTTAGTTCCAATTAGGAACGCATGATTAATTTAGTCAAGATCACAATCATTATCAATGGTGGCAAGGCATGAAAGTCAACTAGCATTCAGTGGGGTCGAGTCTACAACTCTCAGGGTTTAATTCTAGTCAATCCGGGTATCTATAACTCAATTCATGACACATGGCACATCCCACGTAACAATCTATAATTAACAGAAATATCAACATATCATGATTATATCAAGTTTATGCAAAAAGGCGTGAGGATATAAAATGGACGTTAAACATCTAATAAAATATCAATATACAGGGCTATAGAAGATCCAGGGTAAGCAGGCTACTCTCATGTCAGCCTACGCTCATGCCAGCGTACGCTCAGGTCAAGCTACGCTCAAGCCAAGCTAGCGTATGGAAGTCATACGCTTCCAAAAGGCAGCGTATAAACTCCATACGACTCCTGACCATCCAAGTCAGCGTATGCAAGTCATACGCTCCAAAAAGGTAGCGTATGAACTCCATACGACTCCTGACCATCCAAGTCAGTGTATGCAAGTCATACGCTCCCAAAAGGCAGCGTATGAACTTCATACGACTCCTGACCATCCAAGTCAGCGTATGCAAGTCATACGCTCCCAAAAGGTAGCGTATGAACTCCATACGACTCCTGACCATCCAAGTCAGCGTATGCAAGTCATACGCTCCAAAAAGGTAGCGTATGAACTCCATACGACTCCTGACCATCCAAGTCAGCGTATGCAAGTCATACGCTCCCAAAAGGCAGCGTATGAACTCCATACGACATACGCTTCCAAAAGGTAGCGTATGCAAGACACACGCTTCCTAAAAAGGCAGCGTATGAACTCCATACTGCGCTGCGCTAAAGAGCGCGTACAGCTAAGTGACGCAAGCTAAAAAGCTAGCGTACACTGCTCACTGTCTTCTCCAAACAGCAAGAACTCCATGGTTGTATCCCAAAGCTTCAAAAGTCCATAACTTGGTCAAAATAAGTCCGAATCCAACTTTCCAAAGGTCAAAATTGGGTAGGATGAACTGCTCTATGACATGGAACCACCAAATCTTGAGAACAAAGAAGTTTGCTAGATCAAAACCCATAGACAACCGAAAATATAATAACTTAGATCTACAAGAAATGAACCAATGAAATCAAAAATACTAAGCACTAAACTCTCTTAGAATCATGAGAGGAAGAATATTGAACCATAAAATGTGGTCCTCATGTAGAGCAAGATGTACTTGCCTAGTTGGTAGGTGGAGAGAGTAATGAAAGGAAGAAGAAGAAGTAATGGTGAAGAATGAGTGAATGAGGAGAGAGAAGGGAGAGGGTGGCTTTAAATAAAAGGTGGTGGTAGGTGGGAATTGGGCCGGGTCCAATGGGTCCAATGGGTCGGGTTGCACGGGTCCAACAAGGCTAACCCGAAAGTAAAACTAAAGCAGGAATTAAAATGCAGGTAATAAAATTACAGGAAGAAATACAGAAATAAAATTGCAGAAATTAATTAGCATAAAAATTAAAGAGCAGCTAATTAATTAACATGAAAATTTAAAGAGCAGATAATAGAATTGCAGAAAAATAAAGTACAGAAAATAAAAATGCAGATGATTAATTAACATGAAGTTATAGGAATTTAAATACAGGATACTACATGATAAATACTAAATAAATACATTCAGGCAATATACGTATTAGAATACGCATTCCGGGAACGGAGAGTGACATCTCTACCCTCCTTGAAAAAATTCCGTCCTCGGAATTTCAAATTCAAGCAAGATAGAAATATCGGGGCTAAACTAATCTAAGTACAAGCAATTCAATAAAGCAATCATTTTACGATGTCCATAGCAAGTAACATATCCATATTTAACAATCTACGTTATCTAGCAATTCTACCCATAAGGGGTTAAGCATGAGGAATCAAGACAATCAAGGTACACAGAAAAAGATATACCTTGTGAGTCAAACAGGTGTGGATACCGTGATCGGATATCATCCTCACGTTCCCACGTTGACTCTCCCAAAGAGTGATGACCCCAAGCAACCCGGACAAGGTTAATTGTTCGGTTCTTGAGTATCTTCTCTCTTCGGTCCAAGATGGACACAGGCTGTTCCTCGTAAGACAGGTTGGTACCAACAACCAGTTCTGAATGATCGAGGATATGGCTGGGGTCCGATACATACCTTCGCAATTGAGATACATGAAACACGTCATGCACCTCTCGTAACGAAGGTGGAAGGGATAAACGATAAGCAACATCGCCTACCCTATCAAGAATAACAAATGGGCCTACGTATCGCGGACTCAGCTTCCCGCGAATGCCAAATCTAATGACCCCACGGGTAGGTGAGATCCGCAAGAACACGTGGTCCCCAACAGAAAACTCTAGCGGCCTACGATGCTGGTCCGTCCAATGACGATGCCGATCCTGCGCAACACGAAGTCGCTCTCTAATTCCCTTAATCACTTCAACCGTCTGGATAATCATTTCTGGGCCTAGCATCTTCCTTTCCCCGATATCATCCCATGCTAGTGGCGATCTACACTTCTTACCATATAGTGCCTCAAATGGCGCCATCTGGATACTGGCTTGATAACTGTTGTTGTATAAGAACTCGACCAAGTGAAGGTGACTCTCCCAAGACCCTCCAAAATCTAGAGTGCAAGCTCGCAACATGTCTTCTAAAGTTTGGATTGTCCTTTCTGATTGCCCGTCCGTCTGTGGATGGTAAGCCGTGCTAAATTTTAATTTGGTACCCAGACTATGATGTAAGCTCTTCCAAAAATGTGATATAAAGCGGGTATCCCAATCCGACACAATACTGACAGGAACTCCATGCTGCCTGACTATCTGTTGCATATACAACTCTGCCAACTTTTCTGTAGATTGTCCTACTCTGAAAGGAAGAAAATGTGCTACCTTCGTAAGTCGGTCCACTATCACCCAAATAGCGTCCTTACCACTTGGCGATCTCGGTAAACCGGTCACAAAGTCCATCGTGATATGATCCCACTTCCATTTCGGGATAGGAAGCGGTTGCAATAACCCAGCTGGCCTCTGCTGTTCTGCCTTCACTTGCTGACATACCAAGCAACGGGAAACGAATCTAGCTATCTCCCTCTTCATTCTATTCCACCAGAAGTGCTGCTTGATATCTTGGTACATCTTGGTCCCTCCAGGATGTATAGAATACTGGGAACTATGAGCTTCTGCCATAACTTCCTGTCTGATATCTCCACTAGGCACACATAGACGTGATCCAAACCTAAGTGTACCATCTTCATGAATTCTCATCTTCTTTCTGAGTCCTGACTCACATTCTGCCCTAAGCTTTTGAATCCTTGGGTCCTGTGCCTGAGCTGCCTTGATCCTGTCTACTAAGTCAGATTGAACTTGCAGACTTGTTAGAACTCCTACATCACTAGGAAGTATAACTTCGATGCCCATCTCCTGAAGGTCTTCTAAGATATGTCTCTGTGTTGTCAACATGAATGCGCCGCCTCTTCTGCTGAGAGCGTCTGCTACTACATTCGTCTTGCATGGATGATACTGAAGCTCCACGTCATAATCCTTGATCAACTCCAACTATCTTCTCTGTCTCATGTTCAGTTCCTTCTGAGTAAAGATGTACTTCAGACTTTTGTGGTCTGTGTATATTTCCACTCGGTCACCATATAAGTAATGCCTCCATAGCTTCAAAGCAAATACTACTGTCGCTAACTCCAAATCATGAGTTGGGTAATTCTTTTCGTGGTCCCGAAGCTGCCTAGATGCATATGCTATCACCTTCCCATGTTGCATAAGGACACATCCAAGTCCTTTACCTGACGCATCACAATATACTGTAAAACCTCCGGGTCCAACTGGCAATGTAAGAATAGGCGCTGATATCAACTTCTGCTTCAGATTCTCAAATGATGTCTGACATTCTGCCGACCAAACGAATGGTATATCCTTCCGGGTCAAGCGGGTCATGGGTGCTGAAAGCCTTACAAAGTCTGACACAAACCTTCTGTAATATCCTGCCAATCCCAAGAAACTCCGTACATCAGCTACGGTCTTGGGTACTGGCCAACTCTCTACTGCTTCTATCTTCTTGGGATCCACTGCTACTCCAGCTCCTGATACAATATGACCCAAAAATAAAATGTGATCCGTCCAGAACTCACACTTGCTAAGCTTGGCATACAACTGGTTCTCTCTTAGAACCTGTAACACTTTCCTGAGGTGGTCCTCATGCTCCTCTTCACTAGCAGAGTACACAAGAATGTCGTCGAGAAAGACAACGACAAACTGATCTAAATACGGCATAAAGATGCGGTTCATCAAATCCATGAAGATAGCTGGAGCATTGGTCAAACCAAACGGCATTACTAAAAACTCATAATGCCCATACTTTGACCTGAATGCTGTCTTGGGAATATCTTCCTTCCTAACCCTTACCTGATGGTACCCTGAACGAAGATCTATCTTGGAGAAAACTCTAGCCCTGCTCAACTGATCAAATAAGTCGTCGATCCTGGGTAATGGGTACTTGTTCTTTACTGTTGCCGCGTTAAGCTTCCTGTAATCGATGCATAATCTGGATGACCCATCCTTCTTTCCTACAAGTACCACTGGCGCTGCCCATGGTGATATGCTAGCTTGGATGAACTTCTTCTCCTTCAATTCCTCTATATGCTGATAAACCTTGGCCTGTTCCGAATCCGCCATTCTGTAAACCCGATATGATATTGGTTTAGTTCCAGGTGCCAATTCTATACTGAACTCAATATCTCTAACCGGTGGTAGACCTGGAAGTTCTTCGGGAAATACGTCTAGAAATTCTTCAACTACCTTCGGAATCTGAACTTCTTCCATTGCTGTTACTACTCCCTGCTCTTGCTGAGTTGCCTCTGACCTGACCAAGGTGAACCTCTCCATGCCTGGAAAATCAAAAGATACACTTCCACTACGACAATCTATTGTCGCATAACTGTCTTTCAGCCAGTCCATGCCTAAGATAACGTCGAAATTTCCAACAGGAAATTCTATCAACCGGGCGGGTAAAGGATGCCCACACACTACAACACTACATGCTAAACTAACTCTACTAACTCCCACGAGCCCATTACCAGTGAGTATATTCAACCTCCCTGGCAATGCCTCGAACTCCATTCCTAGTCGTGTCGCAAATTGTGTAGATATAAATGAATGGGATGCTCCCGAATCAAACAATGCTACTGCGGGATATGAGACGACGAGAATGTTACCTGCCATAACATCTCCCGATGCCAATGCCTCTTCCAAGGACAGTGTGAATGCCTGCCCTCGACCTCCTTGCTGGTTCCCATGCTGTGGCCTAGCCTGGTGCTGCTGCTGGCCCCTGCCTTGATGATGCTGGGGTGGTCTATGCTGGTGTTGCTGCATCGGCGGCCCCTGCTGCCGAAACATCTGAGCCTGTGATACTAACGGACGCTGCGCCAACGGCCTCACTGCCAATGCTGGACCTCGATACTGCCCTGCCCCTGGTGCTGGCAGAGCAGGAAACTGCTGCCCTGGTCCTCCTGACCTCGAATTCATGGGACATGTGGTAACCCGATGATCTGGGTTTCCACATATCAGACACAGTCCATTCAATGTTCGACACACATCTCTAGTGTGCCCCATCTTCCCACAATAAGTGCAGCCCGCCGGGGGTTGCTGGTTCTTCCTCGGTTGCTGTTGCTGCGGCCTGGGTGGTGGTGCTGGCCCTCGTATCGCCACATCGTGGATACGAATGCCAGGGGATGGTGCTGTTGTTCGGGGCGCTGCTCCCCCTCCTCCTTCAATCTGACTGTGGGATCTCTTCTGACCCCCAGTCCTTGCTGCAAGCCTCTGAATGGTGATCTCATGCCTTCGAGTCACCGTCAATATCTCATCAAAAGTCTGGTAATTGTGCCCCTCTATCAATTGCAAGAGCTCAAGATGAAACCCTTGCTGGAACCTCATCGCCCTCTGGCGTTCCGTTGCTACCATCTCTGGGGCAAACCTACTCAATCTGCAGAACTCCGCTGCATAAGCATCTACCGTCTTGCCAGCCTGCCTGAGGCTGATAAACTTCTGTTGTAGCTCAAACTGTGCCACAACTCCATAGTACTTCGTCTTGAATCTTGCAGTAAAATCGTCCCAAGCAACAGTACGTCTGATGCCTACTTCCTCTGATTCCCACCAATCACGTACGAGATCCTGAAGTAACAACTTCACTAGATCCACACGTTCTTCTGTCGGCACCTTAGCGGCTGTCAGAATAGCCTCAATATCCTTAAGCCATGCATCTACTGAGATGGCATCCTCCGTGCCCTCGAAACGGCGGGGGTTGTACTTGCAAAACCTGGCTGATGCTCCTGAATCAGTCCTCACTCCTCTTTCCAAAGCCGTCTGCAATCCTTGGTTGAGCAACACATTCTGCTTTTGTAGCTGAGTGTGTATGCGCTGCTGGGCCAACATCTGATGTTGCTGAGTAGCCATCATTCCTCTCATGATCTCCAGAAGGGCTGGTGTGTCCATCTCCGCAGGGGTAGGTGGAACTGTTGGTGGGGGTGGAACATCCGGATACTGCGATCCAGCTGCTGCTTCTACGATCACTTCTTCCTGAGTAGCCTCCTGAGTTAGTACCGGCTCTTGTTGCTGACCAACAGGGTCAGGTTGTCCATGCTGCTGTCCATGTTATTGCTGCCCAGCTCTGACCGATGCGGACGAAATGCCCCTAAGGAAAGGGACAAGAGAACAATCAAACGACCGGACATGAAGGATCAATGAAGTCAAAGGATACCGGAATGTTAAGCAAGGGTTGAGAACAACGAATCATGAGATCAAGGGGGAACACATGTGATTGAGACATCCTATTAAACAAAACACCCCACAAGTCTGAAATCAGACCTGCATGGGCCACCACTAAAACCTTGTCACGCCCCAGAACCAGAATACCGGAGAGCGGGGGAGTGACTCAGCCAGCTACGTATTACGGGTAGATGAATACCGTATAATACGATCAATGCTGTCTAACAAGAAGAGGGAGTGCATGCTACATAAAAGTCTTACTATGGTCATTACACATCTATTGTCTCAATCATTCAAACAAGAAACAGAAATATAGAACATGTAAGGTAAAGCAGTAAGGCGTCCTAAACGCTCAGTCAAAATGTTCTTGAGATCTGGCTTTACAAAATACAGCCAGATGATGTAGTAAGTATACACAATTGTTATCAGCTGCAGTCTGACTTAATTACAAATATGCAAAAGTAAGTACAAGACAATCCGACTAACATGTCGGTGCCAAACGGCAAGGTATAAAGTAGATAACAAAACGAGTGGTGAAGTTAAGGAACCCACTCGAGGCCTCCTGCGATCATTCCTCCAGTATTGACCATCCTAGAGGTGGAAGTACGCTGAGTCCTCGGGAACTGGCTCTAAATCTGGCCATACAAAACCAGAGAGGTTAGACCTCTAATAGCAAGTACCACAAGGGAGCACGACATGAGAACTAAAACCAGTAAGTAAGAGAATATATTAATAGATCTCTGCTTGCTACTAGGACTCACATCACATCAAGACACTTCGAACCAACCTCCCAACCAAACAAGGACAGAAGTTGGCCCATCATGTCCTGACATTCTGATCATCCCAGTTAGGTAACAGAGTACAGTGCACAAACAAATCATCTTGAACGGCCAATCAACTCCTACGACTTGCTATTATGAGTCCCAAGTTATCCTGGAATAATGCAATTAGGGATTCCTCAGTTCTTACTATGTGCAAGCAAGGCTAGTCTATCCAGTCGATCAATTGGCCTATGCATGAATTAGACGAGTCCTAACAGGACGCCCGTCAATATACAATATACAATAATAATAAAAATAGATACTGTTCCCTGCCCGTGTGGCAGATTTACAGTATCTGTGGGAACCAGCCGGCCCGTCGGGTACTACTCGTCCCAAGGGGGCTACCATATAAGAATTCGGGAATCCATTCTCTCCATGCAATCATTATTTTATTTAACTTAATAGTCTCTACGTTGAGTGAAATCCTATGCCGTGGATCATGGTCATTCAAATGAGTACTTTCGTACGGGGTACGATATGCACAACTCTACAACGATACCAGTGCGGTTAGGTTGCAGGTCTTACATAGCGTAATGCAACAATCAAATCTATCCACGGTAATCATGCCTTGACCATAAAGTACACATGCTTCTTTTGTAGAAAAAATAACTAAATAAATAAATAAATAAATAGATTGAAGCCTGCATGTGCATGTATGTCAATATTCGGGATCAGCCAGTCGAGTACAATAGTTCATAACATGAACGTGTCTCATTCATTTCATTCAATAAGACGACTAGCCAGTCTCTTAGTTCCAATTAGGAACGCATGATTAATTTAGTCAAGATCACAATCATTATCAATGGTGGCAAGGCATGAAAGTCAACTAGCATTCAGTGGGGTCGAGTCTACAACTCTCAGGGTTTAATTCTAGTCAATCCGGGTATCTATAACTCAATTCATGACACATGGCACATCCCACGTAACAATCTATAATTAACAGAAATATCAACATATCATGATTATATCAAGTTTATGCAAAAAGGCGTGAGGATATAAAATGGACGTTAAACATCTAATAAAATATCAATATACAGGGCTATAGAAGATCCAGGGTAAGCAGGCTACTCTCATGTCTGCCTACGCTCATGCCAGCGTACGCTCAGGTCAAGCTACGCTCAAGCCAAGCTAGCGTATGGAAGTCATACGCTTCCAAAAGGCAGCGTATGAACTCCATACGACTCCTGACCATCCAAGTCAGCGTATGCAAGTCATACGCTCCAAAAAGGTAGCGTATGAACTCCATACGACTCCTGACCATCCAAGTCAGTGTATGCAAGTCATACGCTCCCAAAAGGCAGCGTATGAACTTCATACGACTCCTGACCATCCAAGTCAGCGTATGCAAGTCATACGCTCCCAAAAGGTAGCGTATGAACTCCATACGACTCCTGACCATCCAAGTCAGCGTATGCAAGTCATACGCTCCAAAAAGGTAGCGTATAAACTCCATACGACTCCTGACCATCCAAGTCAGCGTATGCAAGTCATACGCTCCCAAAAGGCAGCGTATGAACTCCATACGACATACGCTTCCAAAAGGTAGCGTATGCAAGACACACGCTTCCTAAAAAGGCAGCGTATGAACTCCATACTGCGCTGCGCTAAAGAGCGCGCACAGCTAAGTGATGCAAGCTAAAAAGCTAGCGTACACTGCTCACTGTCTTCTCCAAACAGCAAGAACTCCATGGTTGCACCCTAAAGCTTCAAAAGTCCATAACTTGGTCAAAATAAGTCCGAATCCAACTTTTCAAAGGTCAAAATTGGGTAGGATGAACTGCTCTACGACATGGAACCACCAAATCTTGAGAACAAAGAAGTTTGCTAGATCAAAACCCATAGACAATCGAAAATACAATAACTTAGATCTACAAGAAATGAACCAATGAAATCAAAAATACTAAGCACTAAACTCTCTTAGAATCATGAGAGGAAGAATATTGAACCATAAAATGTGGTCCTCATGTAGAGCAAGATGTACTTGCCTAGTTGGTAGGTGGAGAGAGTAATGAAAGGAAGAAGAAGAAGTAATGGTGAAGAAGGAGTGAATGAGGAGAGAGAAGGGAGAGGGTGGCTTTAAATAAAAGGTGGTGGTAGGTAGGAATTGGGCCGGGTCCAATGGGTCCAATGGGTCGGGTTGCACGGGTCCAACAAGGCTAACCCGAAAGTAAAATTAAAGCAGGAATTAAAATGCAGGTAATAAAATTACTGGAAGAAATACAGAAATAAAATTGCAGGAATTAATTAGCATGAAAATTAAAGAGCAGCTAATTAATTAACATGAAAATTTAAAGAGCAGATAATAGAATTACAGAAAAATAAAGTACAGAAAATAAAAATACAGATGATTAATTAACATGAAGTTATAGGAATTTAAATACAGGATACTACATGATAAATACTAAATAAATATATTCAGGCAATATACGTATTAGAATACGCATTCCGGGAACGGGGAGTGACAACATCTGTCCGCAGTTAAGCGTATCTTTCGATACCTCAAGGGCACTTCTTCTGTTGGCTTGTGGTATCCCAAAACTAAGTCCTTTGACCTTATTGGTTATTCGGATACAAATTTTGCTGGATGCAAAGTTGATAGAAAAAGTACCAGTGGCACATGTCATTTCTTAGGCAAGGCTTTAGTCTCATGGTTTAGTAAAAAGCAAAATTCTGTAGCCCTATCAACAACAGAGGCTGAGTACATCGCCGCAGGACGTTGTTGTACTCAGATTTTGTGGATGAAACAAACCCTAGAAGACTATGATTTATTTTACACACATATTCTCATTTTCTGTGATAACACGAGCACTATTAATTTGACTAAGAATCCAGTATGTCACTCTCGTACCAAACATATCGAGATTCGACATCACTTTCTTAGAGATCATCATCAAAATGGAGATATAAACCTTGTGTACATAGATACTGAAAATCAACTAGCTGACATCTTTACTAAACCTCTAGCGGAAGATCGTTTCAATTATTTACGTCAAGAATTAGGAATTTTGGACATCAATAATATTAATTAATTTTATTTTATGATTATATATCATTATACAAAAACTGTGTTAGAGACAAGCCAATAAAGAGTCTGTCTGTCACCACAACTACGGTTGAAGCGAAGCGATACTTAAGAGTTCCCCGGTGAACCTCTGCCAGCTGGGACAGTACTCCTACAGCTAATCTGAAACAGTCGCTGTGTAACGACATTTAATCTATAAAATAATATTAATTATGTTAATTGAAGTTGAAATGACTAATCTTTGAATTAAATATTTGAAATGAGATAATAAAAAAGAATGGCAAAAATCAAATATAAAGAACCCTAGGCGAATTCGGCCAGAGCTCTGACCGAATTCGGCCCGAGTTCGGTTGAGGGTGTCAGGTTATATATACAGAACCCGAGAAGCCCTTATTCTTCATTGCTTCCAAACTAATCACAACAGCAGCAGCAGCCGCGAAGGAGCCCCGAACCCTAGCTTTTCACCATCCTCATTCTTCCAATCCAAGTGGTGAAATCTATCCAAAATTTGGATTCGTGCGGAGTTCGTCGTTCTCTTCGACATACTTTGATTTTGGGAGGTATAATCCCATCTTTCTCCACTTTTCAATTAGTGCATTTTTACTTCATTTTGCACAAATGGCACCCAAATTCAATCCTTCAAAGAGGAAGAAGACGAACCCTAGTGAGGAAGGATCATCTTCGCATCCGCATACGGATTCCCTCTTCTCGCCGGTCCAAACGAGCGACGGTGCGTTCGACGGGTTTTTCTTTCAAACCCTAGACCAAGCCCTACTGTGGTATGGAAACTTCTCCATGAGATCCATATGCACAGGCGCTCCAGTCAAATGGACTGTATTTCCTGATCATCGTCATTTCTTTGAGGCATTAGGGTTACATCTTTTTGTTAAAATCTGCTTCCCTATAGCAACTAATGCCATTAGATTATTTTATTGCAATCTCATATTAAATACTTTTGATGTGAGCACTCGTGTTGGAGGTATTGATATCAATTTCAATGATGACCTCTTAGCGGAGATCCTTGGTATCCCTAACGAAGGTGAACCACTAGTTGACATCACTGAATTTGATTTCCCCGAAGACACGACACTCTCCAGTTTCAAAGCGGAACTCTGTGCACCTGATAGAGTACGCTCTGGAAAGTTCAAGGCTAACAACCTGAACTTGTTAACTATGAATTGTATCGCATTATCTATTCCACTATCCTTCCAAAATTTACTTCAAAGGATGATGTGACTTCTCTTGAGCTGTCCGCCATGTACCACATTCTTAAGGGGATTCCATTTTCAGCCCCTAAGACCATGATTCAGATGATGGGTCGTTGTCGTGCAAGAGATAGAAATCTCTCTTACGTGATGATTCTCCCACGCATCTTTCAGCGCTTCGATATCGATCTGTCGACTTGTACTCAGGACCCTGAGCCCAAGTTTCTTCAGTTATCTCGTCGTAGCATGACTGCTTCAGCTCCACCTCCTACTCCTCCTACTGCACCTCCTCCACCACCTCATCAGTATGCCATGACATTTGAGGGCATACATCAGCATTTATCTGCTTTGTACGTCTCGATGTCGGACATGGCTCACGAGCGTGAGTTCCGCGATGTCACCCGCTATCAGGCGCTTGCAAACTCCTTAGCTGATCTTCGTTTTGCCCAGACTGGTCATTCAGCCGGTTCCATCCCTAGAGATCCAGCTTTCTCTGGTTACCGCTGTGAGGATGAGGCTGTTCATGCCTACTTCCAGCCCGGTAATGCCTATGATTGGTACCGTCCTGACCGTGCTCCACATCGTGATTATGTTGGTGAGTCCTATGCTGGCGCCCATCCGCATCCTTCTGGCGCTGGTACCTCTGGAGCTGGTACTTCAGGACATGCTGGTCGAGCTGCTGATGATGATGATGAGGATGATGATGAGGAGATGTGACTATATGATTTTGAGTGATATTTTATTGTGCACTTGGAAATGCTCCGACATTCCAAGTTATTATCAGTATTTTTTTATTATTATTAGCACTTTCTAGTCTGCTTCAGTACTCTTTTATTTTCATAGACATGTTTATTATGTCTCAGTTTATGGCATTCAGTTTATTTCAGCACTATGTTTCAGTTTCAGTTTATGATAGCACTATTTCTTATATTGCTTCATTCTTTATAACCTGCCTGTGAAATTACATGCCTGTGATAATTTTTTTTTCTTACAATACATGCCTGTGATACTTCTCTTTTATTTCTGCCTTATTTCTTTTATATGTGTTTTCTCACTATTTGTTACTTATGCATTGATTGCGGGAGAGCCTTCTCTTTTTGCAATTATTTTGCTAAGTGACAAAGGGGAAGAAAATTAAAGATCTAACATTTTTTTGAGATAATACAGGATATGAACAATTCTACTTTTTGATATTGTGAACAAGCTTAATGTTATATCATTCATAGTTTGTCAATAATCAAAATGGAGGAGATTGTTGGCCCATTTGGTCATATGGTCAAACCTGATTTTAATAATTGATTAAACTCTATCTGGATATACAAAGCTAGTCGGGACATCTCGGACTCTTGAACATGATCAAGAATGGCTATCCACTGAATTCAAGACCGAAGATCTGTTTGCCTACTCGAGTCTGTAATTCCTTATGCAATGTATTTTTCATTTTATTTGAGTCTAGGAATATATTGTACACTGAGTCGTACTAGCAAATAGGCAACCCTTAAATGAGTTCAAAATGTTTTTAAAATGTCCTCTCAAAAAGGTTTACAAAAAGGTTTTCAAAAAGGTTTTCAAAAATCACCAAAAAGCTTTTTAAAACCCTAACTAAACCCTGACTAAACCCTGACAGAACTCGGACCGAGTTCGGCCAGAGTTCGGCCAGAGTTCGGTTGGTGGCCGTTGTGATTTTGAATCCTTAGAACTTGGTCCTCCTGCAGTTGCGGATTTGACCGAGATTTGCTCATAGAGTTCTGCCCGAATTCTGTCAGAAGTCTGCCTTTGAAAATCCTATAAATAGAGAATGATTTCGATCATTTCAACTCACTCATTCACTTTCAATCTTCTCTCTATCTAAAGCTTTCAGTCTTTCAAAGAGTTTTCTAGAGCTTTCAATTTCAGATCCCAAGCCAATTACAATCCTCTAGTCGATTTGCCAGTACGGTACGGTCTAGAAGTTTCTGAGAGATTGTAATCAGAAGGCTTGATTGAAGAATACATCTTCATATTTGAAGTTGGACGAGTTCTTCGTATCAAAGCTCGCGTTGTAGAAGTTGTAAGGACTTCGTAAGAAAACTTACAGTTTTTCCAATAGTGGATTCAACTGGTAGCAAGAGTTCTACCGACTGGATTAGTCCTCAACAGAGGGAAACCAGTATACATCGCTGTCTTTACGTTTGCTCTCTTAACTCTGTCTTTACTTTATTTCAGTTGTGATTAATATTCTGTGATTGTGCTGCTAACATTTTTTAATTAGCATTATTCCGCTGCCAACTCTATTCACCCCCCTCTAGAGTACTATGCTTTACTATTTCGTTCCTACATAAGCTATATGTCTCGTCTTGCATCATGTCTAGGATATGAATTCCTGATTTCCACGGTCAGGAATTCATACTGAATATGACTAGAATAATGACTAGAGTGATCAAGTAGTTCATGAAGAGATTTCCCAGCTACAGGCAGTCCCGTTATCTGGGCACTTTAATTGGACTTGTAGCCTGCCGTCGAGTAGGGCACATTTCCAGCACACTGTCATGTGTTGCACCTCTAAGTCATCTAATCCAACTCTCTCAACTTGTGATCGGATAACCTGGATTAAGTCTCGATATGATGGCTGTGTCTGTCCTCCGCTCTCCAGTATTCTGGTTCTGGGGCATGACACGGTTTAAGTGGTGGCCCATACAGGTCTTGTAAATCAAGATGTGTGAGAGTTTCACTGAATAGATGTCTCAATCAATACTCGCACTTGATCTCTACTCGTGTCTTCTAATCTTTCCGAAATCTTGACCTGATCACATGTTATTATCATCGATCTATCATGGTCCTTCCTTATTGTTCCCCATGTCGTTTCTTTAGCGACATTGTTCCTGGTCCTACCGATCAGCAAGGCGGAGCACCTCCAGTGGACCAGCAACAACCGGGAGACCAAGCCGAGCACTCTGGAGCAGCCTCCCGAGTCATGCATTCCGGGGATCCAGAGCCCCCAGTTCAACCCGTCCAGCCTGCAGAGCCTGATAATGGAACCCTGGTAGGGTTTATTAGGGAATTGCTTGCATCTTAAGATCGTCGAGGCGATACCCTGCACCAGACAGTACAAGATGCCATGGACAGAGTTGGTTACCAAGGGAACAACACGGCCAACAGCTTCAAGCGTCTGAACCCTCCTTTCTTTGACGGCACTGAATATGCTATTGCTACTGATGCATTGCTTTAGGACACAGAGGTTATCCTGAAAGCAACTAGGATTCCTGAGGATGAGAAGGTGGTCGTTGTGCGCCTGCAGTTATTAGACTTAGCTCGCAGCTGGTGGACGATGCTAACAGTTGGATTACCGACGCCTGTCTCATGGGCGGTATTCAGCAACAAGTTCCAGACCAAGTACTTCGACGCAGTAGCTCGATATGATCTGCAGACGAGATTCACTAATCTTAAGCAGATGGAGAGGACGGTCGATGGATATGCGGTCGAGTTTTCTAGACTCAGTCAGTTTGCTCCTACCTTAGTGGCAACCGAATTGGATTGAGCCCAGCGATTCCAGCAGGGGCTCCACCTAGATATTATTATATCAGTGGAGCAGTTTGAGTACCAGACGTTTGATGTCGTCTTGCGAGTAACGAAAAGGTATGAGTATACTTCGTATAGGATTGTAGATAGAAGCAGAGGACGGAAGAGGTTTCATGGGCAGATGTCCCAGTCTTCAGCACCAGCCCCGGCAGCTAGGGCTTTAACTATTGGAGATCCTAGGAGGACGACCACAGTTTCGTCGGTTCAAAACTCGACGCCGGCGTATCCTCAACAACAGAAGCAGAAGCAGTCTTCCGTAATGGGCTGCACTCATTGTGGGAAGCCAGGACATATAGTATCAGAGTGTCGCAGAGTACAGGGATTGTGCTTGGCTTGTGGGGCACCGGATCACAAGATAGGGTCCTGTCTGAATAGAGCCAGTTTGTCGTCAACAAACCTAACCAGTCCATCGGTTAGGGGTCCAGCACCAGTGCAGCAGTACTAGCCTCCGAGGCTATTGTCGCCTTAGGCTCAGCAGTATGCCCAAGCTCAGATTCAGAACAGGCAGAGAGGTCACCAGCAGAGGAGACCAGCACCAAGAGGACAAGGACAGGCTATGGCTTTGACCGTCGCAGAAAAATTGGCATCAGGTGAGGTGGTGGCAGGTACCATTCTTGTCAACTCTTTTCCAGCACCAGTATTATTTGATTCGGGTGCATCGTATTCATTTATGTCTGCACGATTCGCAACACGGGTAGGACTGGAGCCCGAGTTATTATCAGTAAGGCTCAATATACTTACTGGTAACGGTCTTGTAGGGGTAGATAGAGTCTATTTCTTGTGTCGAATTGTAGTTAGCGGTAGAGAGTTTCCCGCTAGGTTGATAGAATTCCCTATGGCCGATTATGATGTGGTCCTAGGAATGGATTGGTTGAAGGACCAGTATGCAAGAATAGACTGCCATATTGGCAGGATTATTTTTGGTATTCCAAGCGAACCAGAGTTTTCATTTTCCAGGGACAAAGTAGAACCTTCTCCCCCAATCTTACAGATGGCAGTAGCAAAGGCAGTTCAGTTTCCTAGAGTAATTGAAGAGTTCCCAGACGTGTTCCCCAGAGAGCTTCTAGGCATGCCGCCAGAGAGAGATAGAGTTTACTATCGACTTGATTCTAGGGACTGTACCAGTGTCAGAGAGAGTCTACAGGATGGCACCTTCATAATTGGAGATCTTGTACAAGATGATTGAAGAACTCAGAACCAAGGGATTCATTCGTGCTAGTGGATCACCTTGGGGAGCCCTGATGCTTCTTGTGAAAAAAAAGGATGGTACGTCAAGATTATGTGTTGATTATCGTACCTTGAATTCTGTAATAATCAAGAACAGATATCCCCTACCAATGATAGATGATTTATTTGATCAACTCAGTGGGGCAGCAGTATTCTCAAAAATTGACTTACGGTCAGGGTACCATCAAATCAGAGTCAGAGAGCAAGACATCCCGAAAACAGCATTCAGATCCAGATATGGGCATTGGGAGTTCATTGTTATGCCATTTGGAGCGACCAATGCGCCAGCCGTATTCATGGACCTCATGAATCGTATCTTCATGCCCTATTTGGACCAGTTCGTGATAGTATTTATAGACGACATCTTAGTCTATAGCAAGAATGAGGCAGAGCATGAGCAGCATCTTCGTGTAGTTCTTCAGATTCTCAGAGAACACCAGTTGTACGCGAAGTTCAGTAAGTACGAATTTTGGCTGGATCGCATTTCGTACTTAGGTCACATTATCACCAGAGGTAGAGTGGAAGTGGACCCTGGACCCCTAGAAGATGGTGGCTATAGAGACATGGCCAGTACCTAGTACCGTCGCAGAAGTTCAAAGTTTCCTAGGATTGGCCGGCTATTACCGGCTGTTTGTGTCAGACTTTGCTCGAATTTTAGCACCATTGACGCAGTTAATCCGCAAGAATGTGCAGTTTACTTGGACAGCAGAGTGTCAGAGTTCATTCGAGAAGTTGAAGCAAAGATTGATGACGGCTTCCATTCTCACGCTTCCAGATGGGACTGGAGGATTTTCAGTTTATTGTGATGCTTCTGGCAGAGGATTGAGATGTGTCTTGATGTAGCATGGTAAGGTAGTAGCTTATGCGTCACGTCAGCTTCGTGATCATGAGAGGAATTATCCAACCCATGACTTGGAATTAGCAGCGGTGGTTTTTGCACTCAAGTTGTGGAGGCATTATTTGTATGGAGATCGGGTGGAGATTTTTACCGACTACAAGAGTCTTAAGTATGTGTTTACCCAGAAGGATTTCAATATGCGTCAGAGAAGATGGCTAGAGTTACTAGTAGATTATGACATCAACCTGCAGTATCATCCTGGAAAGGCCAACGTAGTTGCAGATGCGTTGAGCATGAGCTTATTTTCTAACAGCACAGCCAGAGTTATTACCAGATCTTCAGAAGATGGAAATAGAAGTAGTTCTTCCTACCAATGTGGCATTGATGGCCAGCATGCAAGTTCAGTCCAGCATCGTTGAGAGGATCAAGATGGCGTAATCAATAGATTCTAAGCTTCAGCGGCTCAGAGCAGAGTGTGAAGCAGGACGAAGACCAGAGTTATGTATTCACGAAGATGGTCCTCTCCGACGTGGGAGGCATCTTTATGTACCTAGTGGTGATATCGGACAAGAGATCGTGACAGAGGCTCACAGTTCTCAGTATTCAATTTATCCCGGTGGTATGAAGATGTACCGTGATATCCGTCAGCATTTCTGGTAGAATGGCATGAAGAGAGAGAAATCCCGGTTTGTCTCCTGATGTTTAGTTTGCCAACAAGTTAAGGCTGAACATCAGAGACCAGCTGGACTTCTTCAACCTTTACCGATCCTAGAATGAAAATGGGAGCACATTACCATGGATTTTGTAACTGGGTTACCTAAATCTCCAGCTGGAAGAGATGCTATCTGGGTTATAGTTGACAGACTCACCAAGGTAGCTTATTTTATCCCTTTCAGAATTGGCCAGTCAACAGACCAGCTTGCAGAGATGTACCTCAAGCAGATTGTCAGATTGTATGGAGTGTTAGTTAGTATCATATCAGACAGAGATTCAAGATTCACATCATACTTTTGGCGGAGTCTTCAAGAGAGTTTGGGGACTCGTCTCAAGTTTAGTTCAGCATATCATCCGCAGACAGATGGTCAGTCAGAACGCATGATTCAGACTCTCGAAGATATGTTACAATCATATACACTCGACTTCGGTGGTTCGTGGGAGGATCACCTACATCTCGTGGAGTTCTCCTACAATAACAGTTTTTAGGCAAGTATCCAGATGGCACCCTTTGAGGCCCTATACGGCAGAAAGTACAGATCACCTTTAGCTTGGGATGATGTCGGCGAGAGACAGATGCTTGGTCCAGAGATGATTACGCAGATAATTGAGGTGGTCAGGCAAGTCAGAGATCATCTTCGAGTTGCCCAAGATCGTCAGCGTCATTGGGCCGATTCTCATCGGCGTTCGCTTGAGTTTTCTATCGGGGACCACGTATTCCTTAGGATCTCGTCTACCCGTGGTGTCATTCGTTTTGGCGTGCAAGGAAAGCTTAATCCTAGGTATATAGGGCCGTTTGACATTCTCGAGTGAGTAGGTGATGTGTCCTATCGTCTCGCTCTTCCGCCGTCGTTACGTGAGGTACATGACATTTTTTATGTATCCCAATTACGACGGTATATCCCAGATTCGAGCTATATCCTTGATCATTCAAAATTGGTTGTTGGTACCAACCTTTCATATGAGGAAAGGCCCGTATCCATATTGGACCGAAGAGAGAAGGTACTTAAGAACAAGAGTATTAGTTTAGTCCGTATTGCTCGGGGCCATCACTCTTTGGGAGAGTCAATGTGGGAACAAGAGAACGATATCCGATCGCGATATCCATACATGTTTGACTCATAAGGTATAATGCCTTCCTTATGCCTTATGCTTTTACTTCCTTGCTTGCATGAATGATTGCTTGATTGACTGCTAGTCGTAGATTGCTTATGGTCAGTATAGCTTGTCCCGACATCTCTAGCCTCTTAATTAAATTCCGAGGACGGAATTCTTTTAAGGTGGGTAGAGTTGTCACTCCCTTTTTCGTTATACGTATTTTTTAAGATACGTATACAGATTTCTGACAATTGTCAGGTGGTCCATATTTTGACTTATCTTGCTTAGTTTAGCCTTGGTTTAAATCTTGACTTGAATGGTTCAACTTGGTTCAACATGACTTGGCTTGGCTTAGTTTGGTTTATTTTGGGTTGAGATGGGAGGGGTTGCTATTTAAGTCAACTCCTTCTCTCTCCTCTATTATTTGTATTTACTTCTTCAACTTCTTCATTTACTCCTCCCACCTACCAAGCCTAGGCAAGTGCAACTTGCTTCATGATGGATCTCACGTTTTATTGTTCCATTCTCTTTCTTACTTGATTTTAAGCCTCTTTAGAACTTGATATTTTTTGATTTGATGGATGGATTATTGTAGATCTAAGTTTGTAATTTTTTGGTTTTTCTTGGTTTTGATCTCTAAAACTTGGTTATTTTTGAAATCTAATGGTTCAATGTTGTAGAAAATTCAATTCTATCCAATTTTGGCTTTTGAACCGTTTAATTTTGACTTCGTATGAGCAAGTTATGCCATTTTTATGTTCACGGGTTCCCTACACCTTTTGGTGCTGTCGGGACGATGAACAATGCCGCGCGTAGTGTCTTCGCTGCCGTGCGTCGCGTATCGTGCTTACGCGCAACGTGCGCCGTAGGCGATTTTGCCCGTGCGCAACGTGCAACTTGCGTGGCCGCGCGCCGTGCTTGCACGCAACGTGCGTCGTGGGCAATTTTGCCTGCACGCCCGCACGCCCGCGCGCCGCGCTTGCGCGCAACGTGCGCCGTGGGCGATTTTGCTCACGCACATTGCAACTTGCACGGCCGCGCGCTCGCACAATTTCCTGCCGCGTGCCGTGCTTGCGTGCAACATGCGCCGTAGGCGATTTTGCCCGCGCGCAACGTACAACTTGCGTGGCCGCGCGCCCGCGCGCCATGCTTACGCGCAACGTGCGCTGTGGGCGATTTTGCTCGCGTAACTTGCGCGCAGGTCACTCCAAATGACTGTTTTTGCCTCTTTGAGCTGTTTTGTAGCTAAAATCTTAAAAAACTCAAAACATGAAAGTTGTAGATCTTTTTCTTGGCTTCAAGAATATGTTACTAGCTATTTTATGAAAGTTTCTCTCATTCATGATAATGTAAGGATAGAACACGATAGTGGCCTATTAAGGCACACTCTTAACAAGTATCAAGTAACATGATAATTCTTGATAGTGACCCGTCGTGGTGCACTCTTGACAAGTAACTTGACATGATAATTCTTGATGGTGGTCCGTTATGACGCACTCTTGGCTTGATAAAGTAACCTAACATGATAATCTCGATATGTTGTTGTGACGGCTATCTTGACTTGCTAAGTAACTCTTGTCTTGACACCGTGGATGTTTGTGCTTGTATAAGCTACATGTCTCGTCTTGCATCATGTCTAGGATATGAATTCCTAATTTCCACGGTCAGAGATTCATATTGAATCTGACTAGGATAATGACTAAAGTGATCAAGTAGTTCATGAAGAGATTTTCCAGCTACAGGCAGTCCCATTATCTGGGCGCTTTAATTGGACTTATAGCCTGCCATCGAGTAGGGCACATTTCCAGCACACTGTCATGTGTTGCACCTCTAATTCACCTAATCCAACTCTCTTAACTTGTGACCGGATAACCTGGATCAAGTTTGTAGGGCTTGTGGCTGCCGGAACATCTCATTGCATCTTGCTAGTAACTAGACTTGTGATGACCCTAGTTAGTTAAAGTATAAAGCCGTACTCTTTGCTTGGCCGTGAATGATGGATGGAGTCCTATCTTGTCTAGTCTTGCCTAGATCCAGTACATGGCTATCTCAGGACATGCTTGTTTATGCTTTACTTTATCGATAATTGGTTAGAAACCTAGTTCTGTTCAGGTGAAGGGTTACACCCCGGTCCTTGTTTGGTTTACGGGTTGTAACTTGGTTACCGGAATGGTCATTTAGTTATCTTATCGTTTATTACCTTGTTTTCTCTAACTCATGTCTTTCGTTATCCTTTATGTATTATGTGCTAATATGCTGGTTTTAGTTCTTAAGTGAAGCCTCCCTTGTGGCACTTGCTCTTTCTGGAATATGATCCAGCTGGTTTTGTATGGCCAGTTTTTGGAGTAGCTCCCGAGGATCTCCCTGCCTTCCAGCCAGATGGTGAACACCAGACGTAATCCTGGCAACAAGTGAGTTTCTTATTTTGCTCTTCCACTTTATTGTAAATTATTCTTTTGAGGCGTTTAGCTGCCGAGCAAGTGTTAGCTCGTGTTGAAACTTTAATTTCTGTCTGCCTACAGGCTGTTACCTGATTGACAAATCCTAGGGTTGATCATGTATGACTTAAACTCTTGCTAGTCTTCGTATTTTGTATGACTAGCTTCATGATCATCTGAATATGTAATGTTTGAGACGCCTTACCTTGTATGTCTGATGATCTTACTCCTTGTAACAATTACTTGCTTGTTGAGATTGAGACACTAGGCTTGTTTATGACCATGAGAGACTGTTGGCTTATAGATAAACCCTCATGCATCTAGACAGCCGTGACCGTATATCGAAGTAGATTATATTTCAATGTACGTAGCTGGCCGTGTCTGTCTCCCGCTCTCCAGTATTCTGGTTTTGGGGCGTGACAAATTTAATCAAAAATCAAATAGGAGATTGGTATCAAAAAGTTTTTCGAATTACCTTTGGTATACGAAACAATGCGATACGGGAGATACGACCGTTAGATTCCCTTAAAAATTTACCCACACCCTCTCATATAAGTCATGATATTGTGTTCCAATTTTCATAGCCATCTACATACAATAAACATGAAAATAGATCGATAAAAATCAGAAAAAATTAGGAAAATCAGCATAATGGGTATCAGAGTGGCATTCCAGTAGCGATATACCAGCGGTATGCCAAAATATTAGGGGTTCTTAACAGCAGTTATCTGATCACAAAAATCCACATGACCGATACATCGTCGATATGCTGGCATTGTTATACCGAGGATATGTCGTCGGCATAGTATATGCACAAACACAACTCAAGAATAGGTTTTTCGAGGACAAAATTATACCCACAATTCAATCCATTTCAATTCTAACAAGTTCTAATTCTAGGGGTGTGTCTCATACACATTAAATACTAAGTTTGATGGTATAATCCTAGGTATCACAATTTGATACCTAGTTTACACTATGGTATCATAAATCAAAGGGCTAATTAGAGTTTAGACCATGGATTTTATACCAGCTTACAGTTTAAGCCCTTATATGTCCAATTAAAAAGTTTTAGACCCTAGATTTCATTATGTGTTTCTTTTTTTTCGTTATACCCTCGCTAGTCTATATATGAAGGTTTCATTGTTAAGCATGAGAGGATGTGTTACGACCCGCACCCACTGTGAGGGTACGAGAACGTAACAACGCCCATAGAACGTTGTTCTAGGTCATGAACTATAACTAGCATAATATGAATACTCTCCATAAGGAGGCCAACACAGAGGTACAACTCAATCACAATCTAAGGTAGAATGTAGCACGATGAAATAGATAAGAAATCCTCAACTGAGGTACAACAGAAAAGAAATACAAGTCTTATCATCTCTAAAAATATACAAACTCTGAATCAAGAACAACAACTAAACATGAAAAGGAAAACAGTCTAAGCTATATATACTAAGCAAGGTATCATCCTCAGCAGCTGCCTGAACCTCCCTAGGGGTCCAGGTTGCGAGTGTCATCTAGGCAAACTCCAAAGTAAGGGGTGCAGGGTTCCTCATCATCCTCTGTAAAATTTTCAACAGGTCCAGTCAGGACGGGAGCGAGCACAATACATCTCAACAGTTCATAGCAGGTTAGAAAATATAATCATGCAGTAAAGTAAGATAGAGATACTGAAGGAAATGTAGTATGTAAACAGAGAAAAAGAACTGTAATAGAGATATCTACTATAAGTAGAGAGCTACCAGTGACTAGTGATTTAGAGTACAAAGTCGACATGTGAACGGCTTGATTTGTACATGGCTATACTAAAGAGGCGAACATGGCTATTCTACTTTAGAATTGTTCACATGGCTATTTATACTCCCCCGTACCCCCAACTAATACACAAGGATCCAATCAGGTTATGTTATGATTTTATGTAACAGCCCCCGAAAGGTGGTAAGCCCCCAAAGGGTGATAAGCCCCCGAAGGGTGGTATGCCCCCAAAGGGTGATAAGCCCCCGAAGGGTGGTACATAGTAGTCCCATAAATGGAGATTCTGATAGACCCAATAAATGGGATAAGGATTCAGAGAAGACTCTGTGATCATAAGAGTATATGTCACAAGTGATCAAAGAACCAAAGAAGCATATGATACACCATGTAAGTGAAACGCACAGAACATAGAGTACCCGATGCTCCCTGAAGGGATAACATCTCAAGAAGGGATCCATATAGTACTAATCCATGTGACCAACGTGACAGTATCAAGTAAAGTAATTTAATGCAGGAAATAATTCTAAGCAGGATATGAAATGATCAGAGAATGTACTCGTCTCGTATCCGAATGTCTGAAGTAAATGTACTGTCCGAGATGAGGTACCTGACTCCTATTTAGAGCAACACAAGTCAAGATATATACAGGGGATGATAAATGTAATCTATAATGCATCTGCATGCTGTCTAGGTCGAACTAGGCCAAAGTCAACTCTTGGTCAACTCTGGTCAACTACACTAGTCAAACTAGGTCAACTAGGTCAAGACTGACCCAAACAAGTCTAATAAGTCTCACTAGGCCTAACCAAGCCTGGGCTAGCACTCACATACCATCACAATGCTATACAAGCTATCAACCTACAATTTACATATATATATATTTCATATACAAGCATCAAACTTATTTATATATTTACATACTACATTATTCATGCATATATTGTATTACCTATATTATATATCATACAAGCCTACCTTGCATACATACATTCATTCATATCAATTTTAGTTTAATGGTGAAATAAATATGTGTGTGTAGATAGGCTATCAATATTGTGTGTGTGAGTAAACATTCATGTGTGTACCCATATTTCAGGACAGTGTGCTGGCAATATGTTCTCATCATGTGTGTGAGCTTATGATCATAATTTAGTGCCAGTATATATATGGGATATCATGTTCTCAGTTGTAGAGTGTGGGTATACATTTGTGTCTTAGATTTTTAGAAAACAGTATTCAGTTTCCAGTTCCCTGTGTGTGTCAAACCATTCTCAGATTTTAGCTTCCACATAGTGACATGTGCTAGTGTGTACATATGTGTGGAAGAGTGTCATGTGTAGTAGTAATGTGTGTGTGTCGAGCTATATGAGAACACATTGTTCAACTAACAATTCTCAGGAAATCAGTGAAAAAGGAAATCTCAGATTTCAATAGTGAGTCACAAAAACATTGTGTTAGCAGTAGTGTTCTCAGAAATTTGATTTGTATGTGTGTGTTTACATTAATAATGTAATGTGTCAATAGAATGGGTGTGTGTACAATTTAGTGAAATATGGATAGTGTCAATATGACAGTTCAGTGAATAGGAAATTAGTGAGATGTAAGATAATGCGTGAATGAGTGACAAGGAGTATACATGAGTGTGTCCCTGTCATAAGTGTGTGTGTATATTAATAGGAGACCTGTGTGTAGGCTCTCATAGCAGTCCTCAGGAAATAACAGTTTTCAGGAGAATTCAAGTAAATTGGTTTAACAGTGTAATATGAAACAATGTGTGTAATGCCATGTGTGTTAGTGTAGAGGACAGTGAGCAATTTACAAAAGTGTGTAACAGTGAATCATGAGTGAAACAGTGAGGTGAGTCAATGCAAAATCTGGAAAATATAGGACACACTCCCAATCTCAGTTTTACAGTCCTATTCCATTCAGTTAACACATAGAAGAATAACCCCCCCTCAATTCAGATTTCAGTCCCATACCATTCTACAGTTCAAAACAGTCCTCTAAATTAAATTCTCAGTTTTACACACAAACTCAGATATCAAATATTGAATCTAACAGTTCAACAATACTCACATTAACTCATAAACCATCACTTGACAGTCCCCACATTATAATCCCAGATTTTGAATCACACAAACCACCAAAACAAACCAAATTAAGCATACTCTTAGAAATCAAATAGAAGAACATATTGGGGGTTAAAAATAATGCAACTAACAGTGTATAATAGGTAAAAAATAATTGACAAAACTCCAATATGAAATCTGGACTAAAATCAGTAAATAACCGATACTAAGGTTTCAAAAATTTGGGAAATTCGAGAATGAACAATGAAAATTGATTAAAAACACAAATACAGTGGTAGGTAAAGTATATACATGTTGTATACGTGTCACACAAGAGTTTGTGTCCACCCAAGTGGACACAAACGTGTCCAATCGCCTAAAATACAAAAACAGTGCATATACTAGACTGCTCCTCGTGCACGTGTTCACGTCGTTCGTGTGCATGACACGACACGACACAACCCACGTGGTTGTGTTTCAGGGTTGACCTAGTATAGGACTAGGGTTAGGACACCCTGCCACGTGTCCACGTCGCGTGTGTAATACACGGGACACGCGTATCAGTGCCCAAATTGACAGCCGCGCGCACAGTGCATTCCCTGTGCGCGCGCTCGTGCGTGTCCGACATGACACGTGGGCTCGTGTAACTTGACACACGGGGTGGCAGACATTGCCCCTTGGTGTGTGTCAAGTTTCAAGTGTCGGGGTGGCGTGTGCACAGAGAAAACAGCCCCGAGTAGCAGGGCATGTTTTCTGCCCGCGCGCGCGTGTGCACGACCGCGTGTACGTGTCCAAAATCTGACACGACATAACACAAAAACGTGTTCAGAACACAAGAATCACACAAGCGAGATCAAAACCTATTTTTCTATTCAAACACTTCTCCAAAATTTACACGAAATGCCCATTGGGGCATTTCATCAAACACATCAAACATGATACTGATACGTGTCTAGTTAGGACACGAATGGACACAAATTTTTAGGGTTTTCTATTCCTACAGTTAGGTTAGGTCTAGGACTCCCTAATGATGCAAAAATTTCAGGATTCTAAGGTGTGGAAATGAATTTACCTATGAGTGTCAAAATCCTCAAAAAGCTTCAAAGAGAGGTGCTCCTCTTGATGGCCAAACTCCTCCAAATTGCCCCAAGCCTGAGAATACTCTCCATGAACAGCAAGAGGGAGACAATTAGAATCTAATGCAAGTGGTTTGAGCCAAAAAGGAGTTAAATTGGGAAAGTTATGGATTGGGGAAGATGGCTATACCTCTTTCTTCAAAGCTTGAGAGAAAAATAATAAAAGAGGCAAGAACAAATGGAAGAGGCATTAAATAGGGTGGAAAACCCTAGGTTGGCTGCCATGGGCTAATTAGGGTTAGGGTTTGGCTACATGGTGTGGGCCTATGGGCTTTAAGGCTAGTTATTGATTTAAGGTTTAATCACAAGTCATGGCTTATGACTTAAATCTAACTTAAGTCAAATAACCATACCATGGGTCAACTCTAGTCTAACTAGGGTTACATGACCTAACCAAGTCCAAACACAACTAGGGTTAGCTTCTAGGTTAGCCTACCAAGGTCATTGCTAGTCAAAGTCAACCTAGTCAACCCTCAATCAAACAATTCTAAAATAAATTCTAAAAATTCCCATAAATTCAAATAAATTATAATAAATCCAAATAACCCTAAAAATATCAAAAATACCCTAATCACATGGCTAGGTTCTAGGGTAGGCAGTCTCTACTGTTCACTAGCAAAACATCAAAAATCACAAGTCATGAATTTAAATAGTTAAAAAAATAATTAAAAATTACTAAAATCATAATATGAAATAAATATTATTAAATAATAATTATACTTACAAAATTTTAAAATTACCCTCTTCTGGAAAATTGGGTGTTACAATCCTACCTACCTTATAAAAATTTTGTCCTCAAAATTAAGATGGTAGCAGGCCTTCTAGGTCAAACACCCCACAATCAAAGTCTCAAACATACCGTCAGATAATCATATGCGTCTGTCCAAAAATTATGATACTCAGAATCTTCGTCGTGCTAGTGAGCAAGGCTACGATAATCACAGAGTCCTCGACTAAGGCACATACCTCTAGAATCATGGTATTTAAAAATTTTGCATTGCCGCATGCTTGGCAGCGAAAACCTTAAATTCCCACACCCGAGAAATATGTCCTAAATCTGACTATATGTCCTCACTATGCCAGCTAAACCCGACTATCGAAGATTCTAGATTCCATAACTGGATGACCTAGCCCATATGATTTATCTCAGAAGAAATCAAACATAACACAAGAACAACAGGACAAAATTGATAAATCAACAAGGAACAGAAAGAATCGAAATTTCAAGGCAGTTATAAGAGGCAATTGCAGAATTTGAGTCAAAAAAACGGAACCTGCAACTGGATCTCCAACGGCCTGAGCATCCTCGACTACCCTGACGAAAGCTCGCCCTTGCTGGCCTCCCCTGGCCTACTGCTGATGCTGCATGTACCTCTGCTGCTGAGTCGGTAAGGGTAATCCCCTATGCTGGCCTACCGGGGCCCTAGCTCCTGCTCCCTGAACTGTCTGTCCCGATGACTCGGGACACTCTCTCAGACGATGATCGAATCCTCCGCAAAGCAAACATCTGCCCAGCCTCTTCCGGCATTCGCCCCAATCGTGCCCTGGTCTCTTACAAAAAGGGCAAATGATAACAAGCTGCTGTCCCGGGGTCTGCTGCTGCCTCTACGGCTGCTGCGCCTGCTGAAAGGGTACACGGTCTTGAAACTGCCACTGCTGAAGGTAGACCCTCGGCTGCTGGTACTGTTGCTGAAACTGTAGAAGTAGCATCTGCTGCTGAAACTGTAGGGGTGGCATCTGCTGCGGATACTGTTGCTGAAACTGTAGGGGTAGCATCTGCTGCGGATACTGCTGCTGAAACTGTAGGGGTAGCATCTGCTATGGATACTGTGGCTGAAACTGTAGGGGTAGCATCTGCTACGGATACTGCTGCTGAAACTGTAGGTGGGGCCTCTTGGCCGAGCCCGCACTGCCACTAGCTTCCTGAGTGTCTCGCATCCTCTTCTCCTTCAGCCCAAGATCGTCCTCCGCTGTCATGGCTCCTACCAGAATCTGCTGGAAAGTGGCGTCGCGGCCGCTCTTGGTATATGACTTGATCTCCTTGATCAAACCCCTGCAGAACTTCCTCGCCTTCCCGACCTCGGTAAGGTCCTCGATGAATCTGCTCAAACGGCTGAACTCTCCAGCGTACTCCTCAACGGTCTGGTTTCCCTGAACCAAACTCTCGAACTGCGCCTCCAAAGCACAGAGTGCTGTATCGGGAAAGAATTTCTCCTTGAACAGTTTCTTGAACGCTGCCCAAGTCTGACCGGCTGCACCAACCCTCAGGTCCGTCTGGTACCAGGTACGGGCCAAGTCCTGCATCAGACTGGCGGATGCCTCGATCTGTAATCCTGCTGGTATCTGTGCCAATCGAAATATCTTCTCAATGTGCTCTATCCAATCGTCAGCGTATATGATGCCCTCTGTACCCTTGAAGTCTCGGGGTCCCATCTTCTTGAAGGAATGGATGTCTGGAGTCCTAGGCTGATATGGCTGCATCTGGCCTCCCTGTGGCTGAGCAGCCACCAGCTCCACTGTCGTCCTGACCAACTGGTGAGTATCTTGTATGCTCTGTCGGATATCAGCAGACTGGCTCTGCTGTATCTGCTGCTGAAACTCCAAGAATCGCTGGAAGAGGGTAAACATCTGAGCCGTATCTACTGTCCCTGAAGGTAACAACTGCTGAGTCATATCTGAAATGACGGGAGAAGACCTCCGGATAGGTGGAGGTGCACTCCCAAAAGCTGCAGAAACTCCTATATGAGCAAAAATAGGGGGTGCTGTGGTCCCAGCATCCACGATCGGGTGAGGGGTGGTAGGCCTCTCACCAGCGTTTGCTGAGCCAGAGCGATGCGATCGTGTCTCAATCACCATCCTGGAGACAGATCAAACAAGGAATCAATACTGAGATAGAATCGATAATTCAAAGGAGGACAGTTATTCAAGGAAGCAATCTTCAACAGAAATTTAGATGGCAGGAATTCTGTTAAGAGTTTTTCCTAATGTGATTGAGTACCTCAAAAATAATCCTAATCCTGCTGCAGGCTGTAGTGGTACTCTAGTTCGAATACCACTACACAAACTCGACCTGCATGGGCCACCACTAAAAATGTGTCACGACCCGCACCCACTGTGAGGGTACGAGAATGTAACAACACCCAGCCTACGTTGTAGTGTCGGCGGTAGAACGTTGTTCTAGGTCATGAACTATAACTAGCATAATATGAATACTCTCCATAAGGAGGCCAACACAGAGGTACAACTCAATCACAATCTAAGGTAGAATGTAGCACGATAAAATAGATAAGAAATCCTCAACTGAGGTACAACAAAAAAGAAATACAAGTCTTATCATCTCTAAAAATATACAAACTCTGAATCAAGAACAACAACTAAACATGAAAAGGAAAACAGTCTAAGCTATCTATACTAAGCAAGGTATCGTCCTCAGCAGCTGCCTGAACCTCCCCAGGGGTTCATGTCGCGAGTGTCATCTAGGCAAACTCCAAAGTAAGGGGTGCAGGGTTCCTCATCATCCTCTGTAAAATTTTTAACAGGTCCAGTCAGGACGGGATCGAGCACAATACATCTCAACAGTTCATAGCAGGTTAGAAAATATAATCATGCAGTAAAGTAAGATATAGATACTGAAGGAAATACAGTATGTAAACAGAGAGAGAGAACTGTAATAGAGATATCTACTATAAGTAGAGAGCTACCAGTGACTAGTGATTTAGAGTACAAAGTCGACATGTGAACGGCTTGATTTGTACATGGCTATACTAAAGAGGCGTACATGGCTATTCTACTTTGGAATTGTTCACATGGCTATTTATACTCTTCCGTACCCCCAACTAATACACAAGGATCCAACCAGGTTATGTTTTGATTCTATGTAACAGCCCCCGAAGGGTGGTAAGCCCCCAAAGGGTGATATGCCCCCAAAGGGTGATAAGCCCCCGAAGGGTGGTATGCCCCCAAAGGGTGATAAGCCCCCGAAGGGTGGTAAGCCCCCAAAGGGTGATAAGCCCCCGAAGGATGGTATGTCCCTAAAGGGTGATAAGCCCCCGAAGGGTGGTACATAGTAGTCCCATAAATAGGAATTCTGATAGACCCAATAAATGGGATAAGGATTCAGAGAAGACTCTGTGATCATAAGAGTATATGTCACAAGTGATCAAAGAACCAAAGAAGCATATGATACGCCATGTAAGTGAAACGCACAGAACATAGAGTACCCGATGCTCCCTGAAGGGATAACATCTCAAGAAGGAATCCATATAGTACTAATCCATGTGACCAACGTGACAGTATCAAGTAAAGTAATTTAATGCAGGAAATAATTCTAAGCATGATATGAAATGATCAGAGAATGTACTCGCCTCGTATCTGAATGTCTGAAGTAAACGTACTGTCCAAGATGAGGTACCTGACTCCTATTTAGAGCAACACAAGTCAAGATATATACAAGGGATGATAAATGTAATCTACAATGCATCTGCATGCTGTCTAGGTCGAACTAGGCCAAAGTCAACTCTTGGTCAACTCTGGTCAACTACACTAGTCAAACTAGGTCAACTAGGTCAAGACTGACCCAAACAAGTCTAATAAGTCTCACTAGGCCTAACCAAGCCTGGGCTAGCACTCACATACCATCACAATGCTATACAAGCTATCAACCTACAATTTACATATATATATTTCATATACAAGCATCAAACTTATTTATATATTTACATACTACATTATTCATGCATATATTGTATTACCTATATTACATATCATACAAGCCTACCTTGCATACATACATTCATTCATATCAATTTTAGTTTAATGGTGAAATAAATATGTGTGTGTAGATAGGCTATCAATATTGTGTGTGTGAGTAAACATTCATGTGTGTACCCATATTTCAGGACAGTGTGCTGGCAATATGTTCTCATCATGTGTGTGAGCTTGTGATCATAATTCAGTGCCAGTATATATATGGGATATCATGTTCTCAGCTGTAGAGTGTGGGTATACATTTGTGTCTTAGATTTTTAGAAAACAGTGTTCAGTTTCCAATTCCCTGTGTGTGTCAAACCATTCTCAGATTTTAGCTTCCACATAGTGACATGTGCTAGTGTGTACATATGTGTGAAAGAGTGTCATGTGTAGTAGTAATGTGTGTGTGTCGAGCTATATGAGAACACATTGTTCAATTAACAATTCTCAGGAAATCAGTGAAAAAGGAAATCTCAGATTTCAATAGTGAGTCACAAAAACATTGTGTTAGCAGTAGTGTTCTCAAAATTTTGATTTGTATGTGTGTGTTTACATTAATAATGTAATGTGTCAATAGAATGGGTGTGTGTACAATTTAGTGAAATATGGATAGTGTCAATATGACAGTTCAGTGAATAGGAAATCAGTGAGATGTAAGATAATGCGTGAATGAGTGACAAGGAGTATACATGAGTGTGTCCCTGTCATAAGTGTGTGTGTGTATATTAATAGGAGACCTGTGTGTATGCTCTCATAGCAGTCCTCAGGAAATAACAGTTTTCAGGAGAATTCAAGTAAATTGGTTTAACAGTGTAATAGGAAACAATGTGTGTAATGCCATGTGTGTTAGTGTAGTGGACAGTGAGCAATTTACAAAAGTGTGTAACAGTGAATCATGAGTGAAACAGTGAGGTGAGTCAATGCAAAATCTGGAAAATATAGGACACACTCCCAATCTCAGTTTTACAGTCCTATTCCATTCAGTTAACACATAGAAGAATAACCCCCCCTCAATTCAGATTTCAGTCCCATACCATTCTACAGTTCAAAACAGTCCTCTAAATTGAATTCTCAGTTTTACACACAAACTCAGATATCAAATATTGAATCTAACAGTTCAACAATACTCACATTAACTCATAAACCATCACTTGACAGTCCCCACATTATAATCCCAGATTTTGAATCACACAAACCACCAAAACAAACCAAATTCAGCATACTCTTAGAAATAAAATAAAAGAACATATTGGGGGTTAAAAACAATGCAACTAACAGTGTATAATAGGTAAAAAATGATTGACAAAACTCCAATATGAAATCTGGACTGAAATCAGTAAATAACTGATACTAAGGTTTCAGAAATTTGGGAAATTCGAGAATGAACAATGAAAATTGATTAAAAACACAAATACAGTGGTAGGTAAAGTATCTACATGTTGTATACGTGTCACACAAGAGTTTGTGTCCACCCAAGTGGACACAAACGTGTCCAATCGTCTAAAATACAAAAACAGTGCACATACTAGACTGCTCCTCGTGCACGTGTTCACGTCGTTCGTGTGCACGACACGACACAACCCACGTGGTTGTGTCCCAGGGTTGACCTAGTGTAGGACTAGGGTTAAGACACCCTGCCATGTGTCCACGTCGCGTGTGCAAGACACGGGACACGCGTATCAGTGCCCAAATTGACAGCCGTGCGCACAGTGCATTCCCCGTGCGCGCGCTCGTGTGTGTCCGACACGACACGTGGGCTCGTGTAACTTGACACACGGGGTGGCAGACATTGCCCCTTGGTGTGTGTCAAGTTTCAAGTATCGGGGTGGCGTGTGCACAGAGAAAACAGTCCCGAGTAGCAGGGCACGTTTCCTGCCCGCGCGCGCGTGTACACGACCGCGTGTACGTGTCCAAAATCCGACACGACACAACACGAAAACGTGTTCAGAACATAAGAATTACACAAGCGAGATCAAAACCTATTTTTCTATTCAAACACTTCTCCAAAATTCACACGAAATGCCCATTGGGGCATTTCATCAAACACATCAAACATGACACTGATACGTGTCCAGTTAGGACACGAATGGACACAAATTTTTAGGGTTTTCTATTCCTACAGTTAGGTTAGGTCTAGGGCTCCCTAATGATGCAAAAATTTCAGGATTCTAAGGTGTGGAAATGAATTTACCTATGAGTGTCAAAATCCTCAAAAAACTTCAAAGGGAGGTGCTCCTCTTGATGGCCAAACTCCTCCAAGTCCCAAGCCTGAGAATACTCTCCATGAACAGCAAGAGGGAGACAATTAGAATATAATGCAAGTGGTTTGAGCCAAAAAGGAGTTAAAATGGGAAAGTTATGGATTGGGGAAGATGGCTATACCTCTTTCTTCAAAGCTTGAGAGAAAAATAATAAAAGAGGCAAGAACAAATGGAAGAGGCATTAAATAGGGTGGGAAACCCTAGGTTGGCTGCCATGGGCTGATTAGGGTTAGGGTTTGGCTACATGGTGTGGGCCTATGGGCTTTAAGGCTAGTTATTGATTTAAGGTTTAATCACAAGTCATGGCTTATGACTTAAATCTAACTTAAGTCAAATAACCATACCATGGGTCAACTCTAGTCTAACTAGGGTTACATGACCTAACCAAGTCCAAACACAACTAGGGTTAGCTTCTAGGTTAGCCTACCAAGGTCATTGCTAGTCAAAGTCAACCTAGTCAACCCTCAATCAAACAATTCCAAAATAAATTCTAAAAATTCCCATAAATTCAAATAAATTATAATAAATCCAAATAACCCTAAAAATGTCAAAAATACCCTAATCACATGGCTAGGTTCTAGGGTAGGCAGTCTCTACTGTTCACTAGCAAAATACTAAAAATCACAAGTCATGAATTTAAATAGTTTAAAAAAAATTAAAAATCACTAAAATCATAATATGAAATAAATATCATTAAATAATAATTATACTTACAAAATTTTAAAATTATCCTCTTCTGGAAAACTGGGTGTTACAGGGGGTGTAATGGAAAAATTAAACGAATAATAAATGTTCAGGGTGTAAACTTTCTAATTGGACAAGTCATGGCTTAAACTGTAAGCTGGTATCAAATCCAGGGTATAAACTCTAATTATCCCCAACTCAAATCCTAGGAACTAAACCTAGGTCAGACCAAATCCAAAATCAATTTCTTATCATGAATCATGATGAAAGAAATTTCAATAAACATATTTTGGATAAAACTAAGCACATAGTGCATAGGAAAATAAAATATAACAGAAAACATAGGTTCATTCACGAGGTATACTTGCCTAGGTCAAGATACAAGCCTAGTCTCCTACTCCACCACCAAGGGGATTCAAAAATCATACCCAAGTAGACCAAGCTCGCTAGGTCAACCCAAGCAAGGGAAAGGAAAAGAAATGGTGAAGAGAAAATGAGAGGAAAAAAAGAGATAAGAGAGAAAGTAGGATTTATATAGAGAGAGTGGAAAAGAGAATGGTTATTGGATGAGGGCCACCTCATCCATCAATGCCCCCAAACCCCTAATACAACCGTTCTCAAGAGAACCAAGTGTCCAATTGACAATAGGATGGCCCGATCAGCTCTGCTGACTGGGAAAACTACTCCTCGACGACATACCAGTAGTATGCCACGGTGTACCGATTTGATGGATAAATTACTATTTTGGATAATTCAAGGGTACGCAGTAAAAAAAAAGGGTACGCCAGTCTATGCATGGGACATAGTACGGGTCTATATTGTAATGTCCCGCTCCGTACTGTGCATTATGACGGCTGGCTGGTTGGAAGAAGCCTTGTTAGACTTGGAAATATGCGGAAGGATAGTTCAGAAGGCTGTGTAATCGTGGCGGAAAGTTACCTTGATAATGTGAGTAGTGTGAGTCCTTCGAAGACCCTTTAGATGCATGCCAAAAGAGATTATTGTTATGTGTTTGCATGTTGTGTTAGTAATGATACCTAGCATGAAATCTAGAAAGATAATAAAAGATAAATAATCACATTGCTAGTAGACTATTGTGAATTAGTTGATGAATAGTGAATTGTTGTAACAATGTTGGACATGTGAAGCAAAGTCCCAAAACATGGGCAATGAGTATATCGAGCTACGGCTCGAAGAATGTATAATGACACAAATGATAAGTCCCAAGAATTAGGCAGTGAGTATATCGAGCTACAGTTCGAAGAATGTATGGTATCAAAATGTGGGAAGGATGAGTAATTACATTCTATTAACCAATGTTGTTGTAGAATGTTGATTACAATAAGACCATGAATTGGACAGTTGGTATTGCAAGTTACGGCTCGAGGCAAATGTGGCAAGACAAATGATAAATGTGACATATTTACTTTAGTTTCCAGTATCATGCATTATATGTTTTTAGCTAAGTTGTATATACTTGCATGGTCATTGACAACTTGTGCACAAAGTTAGTTCCTCGAACGGTACTCCGACGCTACGAACCCGATTTGGCCTAGGTAGGAACAAGGGATGGTGCCGACATACTGGCATTAGAATTGCAGGACTTTCAGTGAGGCTTGCTACCTTGCACTGAAAGGCCCCCAAAATTCCATAGTGCTGAAGTAGTAGCACGGATGATTTAAAAACCTCCCATGGGTTCTCACCCCATCTAGAGTTAGCCATCTACCATATATTCTAAGATGGTGTGTCTCCAGTGACCTTCACATAGATAGGCCGCATGCTAACGATGTCTTATGCAGGAAAAATAAGTTATTACTCATTTACAGGAAAGACTAAATGACCGTAGGTAATAATCGCCAAAGGGTGATAACTTATGTGTTTTATATTCTGCTGGCTACGAGAAATGCGTGCTTTACATTCTTGTCGGATATTAACTGTTAATTGACCATAAGGCAACAAGAAAGACCACTTTTAATAATATTCCTATTACATGATTATTTAGTATCTTCTTCTTAGGTGAGTTGGACAAGCACCGCTCGCCAGTACGGTAATGTATGTATGTATATATATATATATATATATATATATATATATATATATATATATATATATATAGAGAGAGAGAGAGAGAGAGAGAGAGAGAGAGAGAGAGATATCAGAGTCCCCACTCTTAAGCATCCATGTAATCTCTCCGAAAGAGGTCATTGGATTGTATTTTTTTGACTGTTCATATTAATCAAAACTCGCAAGAAAAACAGTAGCAAATCTAGTTCAAGCATCAATACTACTCGATATCCGCAAGAACCATCTTCATGAGCAACTAATATAAGCCAAGATCGGTAACTCAATCTCATCTTTCAATCATAGACTAAAATTTCAGTATTAGTCGAGGAATACAAATAAGGGATTCAACATGCCTGCTCCGAGAACAACAGATACCAACAATCAACAACATAAAGAAAATCACCTGTCATTTCAAGAGAGTTGCCAAGGAAACTCTACATCTACATCTACCCTTGCTTCAGGAGAAATAAACAACAAAATTTTACTAGAAGAAACCAAACTCCAAATAGTTTCCAGGACCTTTCTGATCACCTGTAGCTGCAGAAGGAGCATCATTCACCCCGGCCGATGCTGCTGCCACTGGCGGCCCCGAAGGCCGATCGAACTCCACCGGTTTCGGTATTTCGGGAGGGCTAGCACAACGTATCAGTGCCCAGTTTATGCCGTCAAAGAACGGGTGCTGCTTTATCTCCGTAGCCCCACGCTTGTAGGCCAACCGGTGCTGCGGTTCCTTCACTAACAATCCCCTTATCAAATCCCTTGCGGAGAAGCTCACAGTTGGCGACTCGGGAAACCTCAACGGCTGCCCAACAACATTGAACAACGTAGCTCGATTGCCTGACCCCTTGAAAGGCGTCTTGCCGAATAAAAGCTCGTACAGGAAAATCCCAAAGGTCCACCAGTCGACTGCACTCCCGTGGCCCTCTCCTTTGATGATCTCCGGGGCCAAGTATTCGTGGGTGCCAACGAATGACATGGACCTCGCGTCGGTTGGCTCTGCCATGAGCTCGGGCAAAGGGCTGACCTGGTTGCCTATGTCGGGTTTTGGTTTGGGCTTGTTGCGGTCCTTCTTGGATTTGGAAGAGAAGAGGCCACGAGGAGAAAAGCAGGAGGTCGGGGCCACACACGAGGGCTGAATGCAGGATGCGGGCTGGACACAGTAGATGGGGGCTGTGTTGGTGGTGCGGCGGAAGGAGTCGGAGTCAGGGTTGGAGGACTTGATGAGGGTGGGGCTGACGGTGCAACGGAGAGAAAGGTCAAAGTCGGATAGCATGATGTGGCCATCATCACGAACGAGGACATTCTCCGGTTTGAGGTCACGGTAGATAATGCCGAGCATGTGGAGGTACTCCAGTGCAAGGAGGACCTCTGCTACATAAAACCTGCAATTGGGAAATACAAGTTTGTAAATGACTGAATCAATCACATCACAGGATGAACTGTAAAGAAGGATCATTAAATGCAAATGATCGAATATAAATTAGCTATATTTTCTTCTGGTTTTCACTTCACATTCAAAAGTCAATGCTAAACTAGGAAGGGCAGCTACTCTGCCGTGTCGGACACATAGGACACTTCCAGGACACACTAAAATAGGTGTCATGTTCGTGTCGCCAAGTCGTGTCATATCCGTGCAATGTAAGTCCTAAAGGAGGATTTAATGATGACTCATTGTGGCCAAAGGACCACGGGTGCCGCAGAGAAGACCAAAGCCCACAAGGAGTTTCCTCATCATTGCTATTATTAACTAGTTTGATCTTCAATTTCAGATATCCACCTCTCAAAATGGAGTAGATCAAAACAAAACACGGTTGATATCCAATCCATAAATGTTTGCACTATTTGTGCTACCTTTTCTCATTCAAGTAATATTATAGCATTGAAATGCTTACAAGGAAATGTTCTCATCATTTTCTAGGAATACATCCTATCACTTCATCTGGATCTTGGTGCAACCAATTTCTACCAAGAAACTACTTTGAAACTGTTTTTAAGACGAGTCTCATGCTCTAGATCTTAAGGCTTCAACTAGATCTTAAATCTAATCAGGATCAATAAATCAATTTCTGGAAGGCAATAAGCAACAAACCATATTAGATTTTGCAAGACCGAAAGAAATTGTCACTCTCTTTAGGGTCAATTTAGGAAAGAAAAACTTAAAAAAAGAGAATTATAGTTAAAAAACAAGGTCGACACAATGATTTGATTGTCATTGATTTTTTTAGGTATATCATATTGTAGATCAACATGCTAGAGTGTGCCGACAAAGGTCATATTGCCGCAGTTGTATACGACAAATTCACACATACATCTTATGTTCAAAATTATCTATTACGGATGTATTTTCTAAAAGCAAGTAAAATAAAGAACATGGTCTATCGTGGATAAATAATCCAACAATGTTGAATACTATTCTATTCAAAACTAAAAGAAACAATATTTTAGATTATGCCAAAATGTAAAATATTTTCTAGTTTTTTAAAATAAATGTCATTATCGTTTGGCTTCCGGAACCAAGAACTCCTAAGAGGATAGTGCGAACCTAGGCACCAACACAAATGTTAGACCATAAAAACACAGCAACAAGAACACAATGTAGTTTCTTTTGAGGTGCTCTAGGTTAGTTTTGGAGTGTCCATTTCTCATTAATGCAGAGAAAACAGTGATAGAACATTTATTGTGGATAGTTCATGCTTTCGAGTTCCTACTTATTGTGGAGCTTTCATACTTCCGAGTTCCAATGACTACGTGTATGTGTAGCAAGGTTCACACTATCAATATCATAATCGGCATCGAACCCTTCCTATAAGTATCGGAATTGGCGGTATCAACGGTTTCGGATCGATGTATTGAATTTTTTGCTATCGGATAATTATTAATAAATTTTTAAATTTTTAAAAGAAATAATTTATACATTTAGGCATAACTTGAAGTATTTTCTGTGTTGTTTCTTATCAGTTTTGAAATTGAAAGAAATAATAGTCACCCCTTGCTTATTGGTTTGCCTGCGAAAAATGAGTTTTCTTCCATTTACATACTTTTACAATCTTACTATTCTTTTACACCTTTGTTGGTTGGTCTTTTTAGTTCAATCTTCTCTGCCGAATTGATTGGGAAGATCGGGACATGTTAAACTGTATCGATATTGGTAGTATTGTATCGATATCAGCCAATACTATGGTGTGTAGACACTTCTTTTCTTGATTGTCGAATACCTCCACTTCTATTATCGCCGCCACATTCAATTCCCTCACCCTTGTCATATTTTAGATTATGCGTAAGTGTAAAATATTTTTCTAGTTTTTTAAAATAAGCTTTTATTATCTTTTGGCTTCAAAAATCAAGAACTCTGAAATTCCGATCTGAAACCACCGAAACTTTTGGAAGTGTTGATATCGATACTCGTAAGAACAGTCCGAAAGTGATTCCGATAGTGCGAACCTAGGCACCAACACAATAGTGCGAACCTAGGCACCAACACAAATGTTAAATCATAAAAACACAGCAACAACACAATGTAGTTTGTTTTGGTGTGTTTTAGGTTAATTTTCGAGTGTCCATTTCTCATACATCTCCACATGCAAAGAAAACAGTGATAGAACAATTATTGTGGAGAGTTCATGTTGAGCTTTCATGCTTTCGAGTTCCAATTACTAGGTGCTTGTGTGTAGCAAGGTTCGCAATATCTATATTGGAATCTGTATTGGACCCTTCCTATGAGTATCGGGATCAGTGGTTTCGGACCGGAGTATCGAATCTTTCGGTATCAGAAAACACATAATTATTAATAAATTATTAGAAAAATATAAAAAAATATTTTATATTTTTAGGTATAGTTTGAAGTATTTTGAAATTGAAAGAAATAATAGCCACCCTTTAATCATTGGTTTGCCTGCGATAAATATTTTTTTTAAATTTATATGCTTTTACGATCTAACTATTCTTTACACCTTTGTTGATTGGCCTTTTTCGTTCAAATTTCTCTGCCGAATTGACTGGAAAAGATATACATAATGTTGGTATCGGTCGGTATCGTATCGAAACATGTCAAACTGTATCGGTTTCGACTGTATTGTATCGGTATCGGCTAGTACTGCAAACTATGGTGTGTAAACACTTCTTCTCTTGATTGTCGAACACCTCCACTTTTATTATCGTCGCCACATTCAATTCCCTTACTCTCTCTCACCTCCCCCACTCTAATTAGCACAAAAGACCACCATTGTCTTCACCAACACAAATAACATATACTTATGAGAGATTCATAAGCAAGTAAAATTGGTAATTTAAGAAATTGTAATATTACTAGTAAGTTCTACGCAAGTAAAATTGATAATTTGAGAAATTGTAATTTTATTAATAGGTTTTACAAGTTGACCATAATTTGTAATATAAGATGTTATGTATTGCATGATGGTTTTATTTGTGTTGATAGTGTACATGATTTATGTTAATTTTGATAAGATCCACTAAAGGATAACAATAACATTACAAAATCCCTACTATAAAAGGTGTTACCGACAATATTTTCTCCTTGCACCTCCACCTTTCAACAACAACACCATCCGCCTTCCCGCCACCACCTTTAATTTCTAGCCTGACCCAGTACTATGAAAACACGCCACGTCAAGAGGAAAAGGTGTTCCTCATATTGGATTAGTATGTGAAGTGGGGATGGTGGCAATGACAATTGCAACTAGTAGAGGATTTTGAAAGCACATAGGCTGGTGCAAAGTAGGTTGACTAGAGGTGGATAACTAAGAAACATGTCCAAAAAGTTGAGGCTAGCCGAAATGATGATACTAAGATGGATGAGTGACAAAACATAAAATGATATGATAAGAAATGAGTGTATCCGTGGAAAGTTAGAGGTGATGCCAAATGAGGACAAGATGAGAGAAAACCGACTTTAGGTGATTTGGACATATGTAACACAAACCAATAGATGCTCCAGTAAGGAGGAGCGATAATATTATGGCCAATGTTCTAAATGGCAGCCTAGGTGGACTACCTAGGTGGCGCCTGGGCGCTTGGCAGAGCATCACCATCCTGCTTTTGGCCTTAGCATTTTGCTAGGAGACTGGATGTAAGGAGGCAAGCTTTGAGCGACCTTTTGCAGACTTAGGTGCACCTAGGCAAGCATGGGTTTGTAGGTAACCGGTCTAGAGTAAGGTGAAAATTGGACCAATTTAATGATCTATGGCCCACTTTAAAAAAACAACTCTACCCTTCTTTTAAGTAAAAGAGCTTGGGATTTTTTGTTTAAAAATGTAAAACGGTCCCAAAAAATTGAGTATGGATGATTATTTATACTGAACCTCTATTAAAAAAAAATAGCTGCCTCCCTTGTCTCTCTTTTATACATGTTTCAGCATGTGCTTCCTCTAGTTTTCTGATCCTTCCATGGATATGCAACAAACAAGGTATGTAAACAGAAAAAAAAAATAGAATGCCTAGGCGGCGGCCAAGCGGCCTAGGTGGCCCTATTAAGCACCGCCTCCGCCTCCCGTCATTTAGAATCTCGATAATAGTTAATGAATACACTAAGACTAGAGGTAGGACTAGACAAACATGGTTTGAAGTATTAAAGAAGGATATATATTTTGTTAACCTTACAGAGTATGACTCTTAAGAGAACTAAATGGAAGAAAAGAATTCAAA
>JANAVB010016194.1:1870700-1940700 GCA_029216955.1 Iris pallida
TCTCACATCCTGGATTTGTATTGAGATTTCAACTCTATCTTGTATACTTCAGAAAAGAAAAGTGGCTCTGATATCTCATTAATCAATTCAAGGTCCTTCGTCAACTGGTTTAAAATTTTGGGTTCATGGATTTGGATATTCAGGGCCGGCCTTCACTTGTACCAAAAAAGATGTGCAGCCCAAAATATAGCAGAAAGGCTTGATCGAGTGCTTGTGGATAGTAAATGGAGATTTTTTTTTTTTCCTTCTGCTGGTCTTCTACATCTCTCCGAGTCCCTCGTAATAACAGTAGTCATCATCCAATTCTTCTGAAAACATTATGTCCAGATCTACTAGAAAATTTCCCATGAGATTTGAACTATGTGGCTCAAGGAGCTGTGGACTTACTCAAACCAATATTCCTATCCAAGATCGACTCCTAATCTACTACCAGCCTTAAAGAGATGGGAAGGGCTAGGATTAATTACTTTAATCTACTACCAGCCTTAAGATGGGGAAGGCTAGGATTATAACTTCTCTTATAGGGATTTAGGGTTTGGGTCTCGAAATGACCGACGTTAGGGTTCGGTCTCCAATTACTGTTGATTTGGAAACCCAAACCCTGACGCCGGTCATTTTCGAACCCAATCCTATTTTTAACTATTATGAGACCCTATTACTAATAACCCTTATATCATTCAGAACCTTGAACGAAGGCTGCTGTAGTTAAAATCCAGCAATACTACAGATAAGAGCATTGTGGAAGAGAAAAAAAAAATCCTAGCTCACTTAACAAAGTTCTTCAGCAGGAAAGAAATTTATTGGCATCAAAGATCTCGACAGAACTGTATCCATAGCGGCATTATTGAATAGAAGAGGAAAAACTCTATTACATGTTTTAAAAGCATCAGATGGATCTTGGATTGAGGTCATGAAGCAAGCTCTAATTCTCTTGTGGAGCAGTTTCAAGCTTACTTTCCAAGCAACTAAACTTGTGATATCCCCTGTCACATACTTGAAAACTTACCAAAATTCAGTCCTACAGGGAATGGATTAATTTCAGCTATCCCAACTCAGGAAGAAATTCGAAGCACTATTCTAGAAATCAACCCTAGTAAAAGCACCGGGTCCAGATGGTTTCCTGCAATTTTTTTACCACAAATGCTGGGAAGTAGTTGGCAGGGAGGTAATTAATCTTATTCAAAACCCTTTCTGCTCATCTCAATTTCCTGCTTCGTTGAATCACACTCACATTGCTTTAAATCCCCCCCCCCCCCCCCCCCCCCCCCCCCCCCCCCCCCAAAAAAAAAAAAAAAAACCTACCAGTCCTCATTTTAGACCAACATCACTCTATAATGTCCTCTATAAACTCGTCACCAAAATCATTACAAAATGTATTCGACCTTTCCTCAATAATCTCATTTCCCAGTTTCAAAATGCTTTTGTTCCTAATCGACAAATCACGGACAATACTATAGTTGCACAGGAAATATTCCATTCAATTGCTAAGTTCCCGACTTCAAAAGCCGGTTTTGCTCTGAAATTAGATTATCAAAAGCATGTGGCAAAATCAGTTGGTCCCTCTTCAGTCTGAGTACCTCTGGGTTTTGGTCTTACAGGGAAAATTCATGATCTAATAATGAATTGTGTCGCATCAACTTCTTTTGCGGTTCTTGTTAATGGTTCACCTTCGAAAACAGTCCATCCCACTAGAGGTATTAGACAGGGCTGTCCTCTTGCTCATATCTATTTATCCTCTGTGGTGAACTGCTCTCCAAACTTATCATCCACATTGAAAACATTGGCATTTTCTCGAGCATTGAACTCAACAATCAAGCACCCTCCGCATCACATCTTATGTTTGCAGATGACATCTTTATTTTTGGAAAATCTACCTGCCTAATGTATCTCAGGTCCTTCATATGTTAACCAAGACATCAATTTCGACAAGTCTTCAATCGATCTTCTTCTCTAAGAAATTGGATCAGTACATGAAGCAAATACAAGCTTCAAGTTAAAACCATGCACTCCAATGATCTGTACCTTGGTCATCATCTTCTACTTCCTAAAAATAGAGTCAGTTCCAATGACAAAAGCATCAATTCCTGTATTGCTAAAATCATCAAATCCACGTTGGCATCGCTGCCTATTAACACTACATCTTGCTACCTGCTTCCTAAAAGAGTCACCAACAAAATCTCACAGACACAAAGACAATTCTGGCAGAATTTCGAAGGACTACCTGATAGAAGCAGCCAATTAACATATGTTAAGGATCTTTTCTACACAGGTACCCAGTCTTGGAACATCCAACTCATTACCTCCTCTTTCCCAAGCCATGAGGTTGCTGCCATTCTGAAAATCCAGACTTCGTCTACTCCAATGGAAGATCGATGTTCTTATTTGGAAGGAAACTACAACTGGAATTTTCACTTGAAAGTCAGCATACAAGCTCATTTTGGATAACAAAGCCTCTCCATCCTCAACAAGACTCCCTGATGGACACAATTAAATCGTTTTTGGATATTCAATGATTCACAATTATTCTCATATAGATGCTATATGCTCTGGGCAATCTGGAAAGCCAGGAATAAAGTGGTACGTGTTTGAAAATAAAAGTTTCTGCATTCAAGAGGTTCTTTCAGAAGTTGCTAATTATCAGAGGGCTATGACTATTTACACTACTACCAATATCCTTCTACCCTCCAAACATAGCCTTACTTCATTGTTCTTGAGAACCTCCGCGAAGTGGGCATCTGAAGTGCAATTTTTGATGGTTCTTTTGTGGATGGAAAAATGGGATTTGCTGCAGTTGTTCGAAACGAACGAGGAGAATTCCTATGTGGAGTTAGCAGGGAGAGGATCCCCATTAGAAGCGGAAGGCTTATCTCATTCTCTCCGAGATCAACTAACAAGATTGCTGATATCCTAGCAAGCTTCTCATTTTCTCTATGCACTAATTCTGTATGGATGTTTCATCATCCACCTATTTGTATTATAGACCAGTTTCAAGGTTATCATGTGTTTTTAGAGTACCGTTTATGAGCGATCTATGAGAGGTCCGACAGTTTTTAGTAGTGACTTTTAAACTAGTCCAACCAATTCTTGGTAATTAACGAGTGGTTATGAAAATTGTTTACGCAAATAAAATTATCTATATGCCCATATATAAACAAAACGGTTCCAAGCACAAAAATTGCCACCAAGTCCACGCCTCTATCAGGAGGTAGAAGTCCATATTTGATCAAAATAATAGAAACACAAAGAAATAATAGAAGGAAAAGTCCTGCCAGCCCGAAAATTTGGACCGAAAAAAACCGTCTGACACGTGTCAACACGTGATTGGATGGAAAAAAAACATAAAAAAATACTCTGACCCCTGCTAACTCCGGCCAATGGAAAACCAACATGTGGCGTCAGTTCACGTGTCGGTTTTCCTGGCGGTCTGGGAAGAAGCGCTGGTAATAGAAACACATAGTTGAAAGTAGGAGAGAGATTTTAAAAACTTAGAAAGTAGTTATAGTTTGGAAGAAGTAAAAAAGAAAAAACACAGATGAAAAAAATAGGGTAGAGTATTAGTAGCTATAATTGTATATTTTTTTTGTGAGGATATAAATGGAATAATATAATAAAATTTCTTCTACCGATTTGTGGTGTTTATAAAGCCACCCAAAATTACATTACACCGGTTTTGGGATGTCTTTGAGCCGAATTAACAAACAAAGGATTTCATAAGCGGTCGTTCAAAAATATTCTAATACCGATATAAGTACGGTTATCAAGCAGGCGCTAATAGTTTTAATAAACCTTAATATGAAATTCATTAGTTCTTAAGAAACAAACAACCAAAAAAAAACAAACAGCCGGAAAGATGAGAGACATTTAAGCCTGCTGATATTATGCGATATTTGACCGAGTTCTCGTCAGCCCCATTATTCATATAATTTGATGAATCTTCAGCGGCCATGAGCATTGTTTATATCATAGAAACTAATTATATCATCGATAGATTTTCTGAACTATTGCCGAACTCCCGCAGAGTATCCCAATTCTCCGTAAATTTCCACCAAGAAACTGTTTATATGAATCCAGAATAAGTTATTGCTGAATTCCAGTAAGTGTTCCACCAAGAAACTGTTTATACGAATACAAAATATAAGTACCAACAATGTGCAAGCTTCCACAAGTAGGTAATATAGAATATTCATGAACCTAGTTATGTTTCCACTCCACAAGACAGAAAGATCCGTCCAAGCAACAAAGACAACAAGCTGTGTTTGATTGGGCTTTTTTTTTTCCATGGCAAATATTTCCATCACAATTTTTTCACCAATTGTAGTGTTTGATAGCTTATATTTTCCATGGTGTTATTTTAAAAAAAAACTATCATTTTTCATATTTTTTTTAAAATGGTGGAAAATGAAACTTGTCCAACCCATAGAAAAATATCATTTTTCATAGAAAATAACTATTTTCCGTGAAAAATAATGACAATCAAACCACCAAATTAAGTTTTCCATGAATTTTTTTCCTAGAAAAATAAATCTATGAACTTAATTTTTTTTTTTTCTACATTGTAATCGAACACACCCTTAATAAACAACGACGCTTATTTAAATTTATTATGTTTCCTCTGAGATGATTTGGTGACACTATAATATTTATATTTACGTATTGGTCAGAGCTACTTCCATCATTCTCTTCCTGCCACCTTCATATGGTAGCCATTTCGAAGAGGCCTGGATAAGCAATACGCAGAGATCGACGGACATGACGTTCAACCAGAAGGGCGAATCCGAAATCTCGAAGAAGAAGACAGGTGAGTGTTTGCTTCCAATCGAGCTAGCGAGAACTGGGAGTAACAAAATTTAGAAGTTACGATTTCAAATAACTGATAATTAACTTCGTTGACCCATCGTCGACAAGAACTGTTCTTAAAACATTGGGAATTATAGTCTGAATTTGTCGAACTACTGCGCACGTACAGGTGAGGTTGGTGATGATGACTGTCCGATCGAGCAAGTCCGGCTGACGATCCCGACCACGGACGACCCGGCCCTGCCGTGCTTGACGTTCCGGACGTGGGTTCTAGGGATCAGCTCCTGCAGCATCCTCTGCTTCCTGAACCAGTTCTTCTCCTTCCGCCAGAACGCCCTCTTCGTGCACACGGTGGCCGCCATAGTCGCGACCATGCCGCTGGGGAAGACGATGGCTGCGACGCTGCCGACCGCGGCCATCAGAGTACCAGGAACGAGGTGGTCCTTCTCGCTAAATCCCGGGCCCTTCAACATGAAGGAGCACGTCTTGATCACCATGTTTGCCACCTTGGGCGTAAACGCGGGTTCTGCGATGCTCATCACTCTCATGAAAGTGTACTACCGCAGGCCGTTGAGTCTAGCTGCGGCTATCTTGTTCCAATATACGTCGCAGGTATGTGACATTTTGCGGCTATCCTGTAATACATCAACTTTAGCAAGCTACAAGCAGTGTTGTCAGAATCGGACTGGACCGGCGGTCCTACCCGATCCGACCGGTTTTGCCAGAAAAATGGTCCAATCTGACTTGAACCAGAATAATCGTCAGTTTTTTTCAGAACCGAGTTTAACCAATGAGCCGGTCCGGTTCACAATTGAACCGGCCAATTTTGGCTTTTTTTAAATAAAAAAAACTCAAAAATATTTATCGTGTGAGGTTTAGACTATTTTTGTTCTTTGGTTTGGTTTTGAGAGACCTTATAGTTGTAAAATTAAACCAAACCAAACATGCTAAGAACTAAATCAAACCAAACCAAAAAGTAAATTAATGCCAATATATTATCTTTTTGAACCAAACTAAACCGAGTGTGTTTGAACCCCGGTTGAACCCGATTAAACCGGTCCGACCTATACAAAAAAATCGGTTCAATGGGCAGTCCGGTTTTTAAAACATTGGTTAACTGAATATAAGCAATTTCTAGCCCAAGTATCGATCTAGTGTTGTATTTTGCTTGAACAAAAACTCTTCCTTTTTTTTTCCTTTATTCCAATTTTTTTGGATCAACCTGTTTGATTTTTTTTTTTTTTCGTTTCTATTCAGCACTGTACTAATTATGATCGACAAAAACTATATCACTCTTTACTTTGTCCGAGTTCAGATGATGCGCTATGGATGGGCAGGAATATACAGAAAGTTGCTGGTCGACTCCCCTTACATGTGGTGGCCAGAAAACTTGATTCGCGCTTCCATGTTTAGAGCTCTGCACGATGAAGAGAAGCGGGCGAGGGGAGGGGTGACGAGGCTGCAGTTCTTCCTCGCCGTATTTGTCTCGAGCTTCGCCTACTACATAGTCCCGAGCTACCTCTTCCCGTCCATATCAGCCGTCTCCGTCTTCTGTTTGATCTGGAAGAAGTCGATCACCATGCAGCAAATCGGCTCAGGCATCTACGGCCTCGGCATTGGATCTTTCGGCCTCGACTGGTTAACCGCCAGCAGCTTCCTCGGCAGCCCTCTGGCTTCGCCGGGGTTTGTCATAATCAATATAATGCTCGGTTTTTCCGTAGTCGTCTACGTGATCGTCCCCTTCGCGTACTGGACTAATACGTACGAGGCCAGGAGGTTCCCTTTCTACTCCTCACAAGTGTTCATGGGGAACGGGAGCGAGTACGATGTTAACCGAGTGCTGGACCAGGAGAACTTCGACTTCGATCAAGAAGGGTACGATCGCATCGGCCAGATCAACTTGAGCATCTTGTTCATATTCTCCAACGGTTTGATATTTGCGTCGGTCGCTGCCGCTCTGTCCCATGTTGCACTCTTCCATGGAAGGTATATACCTATTTCTCGTCTTTGTATTTGTACACGAATTTACAAAGTCATGATATTTGTATATGTTAGATCAATATGGAGGCAAACAATAGAATCATTCCACGACCAAATTGGTGATATACACACAAGGATGATGAACAAGTACGAAAAAGTTCCCCATTGGTGGTTCCTCTTGATCTTAGCTTCGATGCTCGGACTCGCCATTTTCGCGTGCGAAGGCTTCGGGAGGCAGTTGCAGCTTCCATACTGGGGAGTACTACTGGCAGCCGCCCTGGCATTTGTTTTCTCCCTTCCGATTGCTATCATTAGGGCCACAACGAATCATGTAAGTCACGATCGAAAAGGTCGATCGACTTGTAGATGCATTTATAAGTGACATTAATCTTATTGCCCAAGTAATATTAATCTGCGAAGAACACGATCGATCGATCGATCCTCAGGTGATAAAGATGGACACGATAACGGATCTGGTCATCGGCTACTTGTATCCGGGAAGGCCTCTTGCCAGTGTGGCTTTCTCGACCTACAGTACTGCGAGTGTGTACCAAGCTATTTCGTTTCTCCAGGATTTCAAACTGGGACACTACATGAAGATCCCGCCCAAGTCAATGTTCATAGTTCAGGTATTTATTTCATCTTTTCTAGCTTAATTACTAGACAAGGCACGTAGAGATAGGTCGGACGGGCACGTAGAGATAGGTCGGACGGGTTGGGTTGGACTTGAGCTCAATCCGAGTCCAATCCAATGAATCGTAAGCCTGGCCCGAGCCCAAGCCCAATCCGACCTCGGGTTCAACATATGAAGTCCAAGACCGAGCCCAAATGAAAAGAAAACGAATCCAAGTTCTTTGGGTTGGATCGGGTCCAATCGGATTTACAGGGCTGGCTCTAATATGATATTTGAAATAATTTTAAACAAGATTAACTTTAAACACATAATCATATAGTCAAACCTCAATCATCAAAAGAATACAAACTGAGATGAGATTTAGGATAACGAGTTGAAGAATTTGGGTTGAAAAATTTTGAGTTTAAACTTTTTATTTAAGAAGTACGAAACAGTGTATATACAAAAAATAAATAAATGAATTATATGTATGTAGGGTTTTGGGTTTTTTTGGTTAACCAATCCAACACATGAATTCGAGCCCAACCCAATTTAGACCGGATTCAAATATTTTAACCCGAATCCGAATCCGAGTCCGAGTTCGAATATCTTTAATCCTAATCCAACCTATTAATAGTTTTATCTGATAGGGATTGGGTTTAGCCGGCATGAGTTGCACCCCTACCTAGAGATACATAGAGATGTACGTAGAGGAAGTCTCAAAAAGCCAAGGCCAAAGCAAAGCAAGCTGTAGGTCAGTCAGTGGCTGACTACAGGCTTTCCCTTGATCGTCTAAAGCATACATATCAGTTGGTCGAATTCTCATGCATGTCATGTGTTGCAGCTAGTCGGAACGGTCGTCGGGGTCTCGACCTCCTTGGCTACGACATGGTGGCTCGTAGAGGCTGTGGAGAACATATGCAAGCCTGACGAGTTGCCCAAGGGAAGCCCCTGGACTTGCCCCCAAGGCGGAGTCTGGTACAGCTCGTCCATCATCTGGGGCGTCGTCGGCCCTGCCCGAATATTCGGGAGCCTCGGGCTGTACCGGAAGATGAACTACTTCTTCCTCGTCGGCCTGTTCGCCCCGGTTGCCGTTTGGGTCCTGTCTCGTATGTTCCCGGAGAAGAAGTGGATCGAGCTGGTCCACACGCCGCTCATCTTGAGCGCGACCGCGGCGATGCCGCCCGCGAGATCGGTGAACTACGTAACGTGGGCCGTCGTAGGGATCGTATCCAACTTTGTGGTGTACAGGAGGTGCAGAGGGTGGTGGGCGAGGTACAACTATAATCTGTCGGCCGCGCTGGATGCCGGCGCGGCATTCCTCGCCATACTGACCTTCGCTATGCTGCAAGACAAGGATATCAACGGGGTACAGTGGTGGGGATTACAGGTTGATGACCACTGCGCCTTTGCAAGGTGCCCTACGTTACCAGGAATCGTAGCTGAAAATTGCCCTCTCTAAGGACCTGCAGGTAGTGTTGTTGTAATTGCAACATTAGACTTTTCCGATCATATAACTTCTTGTTACATAAACAAATTAAAGCATTATTCTAGTTACATCATTTCAAATACCTAATTTACACATCCCGCGATATTATTTGCAACAAAACATGTACTGTAGTTGGGTTGATGTTTTGTTATTTTTTTTTTTTAATTTTTTTTTTGAAAGATGTTTTGTTAATTATCATTTATAAAATTAATGCTGAGAATTTTATTCCCACCGTTTGGTCTACAAAAAATAACCATGCATTCTATTAGAACATCACATACAATAGGACATTGCTACATTGTCCTTCTCCAGGGGTGACCGTGCCGGCTCGCAGCCACGTGGCGTGCAGCATGATGGTGCTGCTGCTTATTTTCTTCGAAAACCAAATCCCACCTATGTGAATAGTCCCACATCGATTGGGAGATTTTTTGAATAATGCATATATTCCTTTGCTCCATTTTGCTTCATTGAAGTTTTGTGGGTAGCTGTATGGGCCACACGTGCGCCGCCGCGGCCGGACCGCGATAACGGATGCGTGTACGTGCACACATCTGCGGACGCCGAATGTCGATTCAATTTTCTCTTCGGGATGAGACCCGAAAATTCTTTTTGCACCTCCTTACTACTGAACCATTATTGACTCATAAATATTATTTTGAACGTTGTACACAATTAATTTTGTCCAAGTTTTTTTGAACAACGTTTTTTTCTATTGATTTATTCTTTTGTAACGTTCGGCTTTATTGGTCATAATTTCTATCCATTGGAGAAGCTCTAATCTGCCTATATATATTGAGTCTTCTTTTTCTTACACAGAACAATATACGTAAACTCTCTCTAAAAATCTTGTCTTTCCGAAGCTCTTATGTTCTTCATCCTTTCGCTGGGCAGAGCTAAGTCAGGGTCGCTCTTTTCGAGTTGTGTGCGACGAGGAGATACCGGTAGAGTGGAAATTTTACCACTAGGAACATTCGGACAAAGTCTGCACATAGACCCGGATTAACTCTTAAGACAGTGCTACATGCGCTATTTTTTCGGAGATCGGTACCATTAACTTTAATTTTATTTGTTCACAGATTATTTGAGGACAAGGAAAATATTTTCAACAATATAAGAGTTGATTTTAATTTTTGTCTATCCTCTGTTGCAATAAATAAAACAAACTAATAATCCTAACGTGTAAGCATTATTACTTAATAAAATAGAACAAATCCTTAGGGGTTGTTTGGATGGCAATGACTGGACTGCAATGCCACTTTTCGCTGCAATTGCCAGCAACTCTACCAAGTTTTATCTTCGATTCGCAACTACAACTGCGTTGAAAGTGGAGAATCTTTGACATCCCTCACATGATGTCCTCTCCTTTTTACCAAAGATCAGTTGCTGCAAAAAAGAGCTATAACTTGGTTGCATGTGAAGAGAGAGAGAGAGAGAGAGATGCAAAGGAGGTGGTAGTGGCCATGGTTTGTGTCAAGTAAAACCATTTTTTGAGCTCTCAAAGTTGAAGGCCGTGCGATTCCGACGACTCCGCCAACTGCTGCCAGCACCGTTGCCCCTTTTCGGCATTTTCAGCACCGAGCGCCATTGTACGTCTGCAGTGCTTAACGCTGAGCGTCGTCGCTGCAGGCCTCGCTTCTACGACGCTGAGCGCCACCGCACTTATAGGTTTTGGCTTTGTGGTGGTTGGCGGTGGAGATGGAGGTGGATCTGAGTCATGGAACTGGTGAGGGGAGGGTTTTGTGGTGGATCAGGGTCGAAGCTCGTCGTGACGGAGGCCGTCGAACGAAAAGAGGAGGGGAAGTTCTGTAGCTCCCCTTCCCGAAAAATTTTGAAATATTTTTTTTGTTTTAAATGGTGATTTTTAGATTTTAGTAAATAATTATTTAGTTAATTATTACGGTAGATGATTTTTAATCATGATTAAACTTGGAGTACAATGAGACTAGGAATCATGGCACGGATAGTGCAGTGGCGTGCTTTGACTAGTGTATTAGCCCTGGTAGGGAAGGCCGAGCCATAAGTGAGTCATAACTAGGAAAACCAGGCCATGTTGCGACTTAACCTTTCTAGATGTTTAATTATTTATTAATTAAATTATTGACTTGCAGAAGACCCGGTTGTACCCAACTAGTCCGAAATAGACTCGAACCGAGCCCAAGCCTATGTAGGCTTATAGTGAGTCATAAGACGTCCATGTTGATATTTATTTTGAGTGTATACTTCATACCTTAATTTAATTGGTCAATAAATATTTTCTAACTAATTGTTACATATACAATATCAATTTATTGATATTAATGTGATATTTTCTATTATGATAACTTGCTAAGTATTTTAGACTTTTCTGGAATAATAGGCTAGAAATACTTGTGCATTTATTATACAAGTAAATATTTCGTATTTTATTTAGTGGGCTAGTAAATATGTTGCGACACATTGATTATATATATGTACATATATAATATATGTTATTGATATTAAATTGTTAATTATTTTTGTCACGCTCCAGAACCAGAACACTGGAGAACGGGGGCAGACATAGCCAGCTACGTATAAAGAAATGATATCCACTCCACTATACGGTCACGCACAACCAAAATATACTAAATTGGCGACGGATATTTAGCGACGAAATTTTTTCGTCGGCGTTAGTGACGGCTTCGTGGCCGCTCAGCGACTGATTACCGACTACACCCCTTTGCCATTTTTATTTTAATTTTAGGGGGAGGAAAGGTCGCACATCCGTCGCTAGACTGTCGGAGTTATAGCGACGGATCTCTAGTCGTCGCTACGTAGTCGATTATTTGGCGAAAATTGTGTAGAGAATTGGCGGGACATATCTTCGACTACGTAGCGACGGATATTCAGTCGGCACGTAACAAACAGGGCGACTACCGGGCGACGGGTTTTTTTCCGTCGCTATATATACGTACCAGACTTTAAATGAAACGGCAGGGGAAACTTTTCGCATTCCCCCCAAATTCACTCTCTCTCCTCTCTCTCTTTCTCTCTCTCTCTCTCTCTCGCCGGTGTCGGCTTCGGTGATCGGCGTCGGTGTCGTCGTCGGCATCGGCGTCCTCCCCTCTCTCTCCCGAAGGTAACCCCCCCTCTCTCTCTCTATCTCTCTCTCTCTCTCTCTCTCTCGGGGTCTGGGAGGCGGGCTTAGGGTTGGGGCATCGGGGGCTGGGCGGTGGGCTTGGGGCGACGGCGTCGGGGGCTGGACGGCTGGCTTGGGGCGGGGGCGTCGGGGGCTGGGCGGCTGGCTTGGGTCGGGGGCTGGGCGGTGGGCTTGGGGCGGGGGCGTCGGGGTCTGGGAGGCGGGCTTAAGGCTGGGGCATCGGTGGCTGGGCGGTTAGCTTGGGTCGGGGGCTGGGCGGCATGGCTTGGGGCGGGGTCTGGGCGGTGGGCTTGGGGCGAAGGCGTCGGGGTCTGGGAGGTGGGCTTGGGGCGGGAGCGTCAGGGTCTGGTTGGCGGGCTTGGGGTTGGGGCGTCGGGGGCTGGACGGCTGGCTTGGGTCGGGGGCTGGGCGGTGGGCTTGGGGCGGCGGCGTCGGGGGCTGGGCGGCTGGCTTGGGTCGGGGGCTGGGCGGTAGGCTTGGGGCGGGGGCGTCGGGGTCTGGGAGACGGGCTTAGGGCTGGGGCGTCGGTGACTGGGCGGCTGGCTTGGGTCGGGGGCTGGGCGGTGGGCTTGGGGCGGCGGCGTCGGGGCTATTTACAACCGACGCACATCCATAAGCACTCTTCATATATATATGCAACCGAACTACTGGACTGGGCGGCGGGCTTGGGGCGGCGGGCTTTGGTCGGGGGCGGCGGGTGGCTTTGCTTCTCAAATTCATCCGAGTTTATATATTGGCTAAATAATGTGTTATCCATATTGGATGTTCCATTAGTTTGGTGGTGTTTGGATTAGTAAATGTGAATATGGGGTTTGGATTCATGGTGTATATATGTTCACTGTCTCAAGGACAGTGCGAGTTCTATCAGTTGTGTGCTTCTGTATAGATGTATATATCTATACATCTAGCTGTGATATACATATGTGTATGTGACAATCTCAGTTAGCGACGGACTATTTTCCGGTTAGCGACGGATATTTCTAGCTCCATTTGCATTAATCTACGGTACGACATGGTGATCAGGACATAGTCCCTGCAGCCATTCGACTGGCGAGGCAGAAACTATGTAGCCATAAGCACTCTTCATATATATATGCAACCGAACTACTGGACTGGGCGGCGGGCTTGGGGCGGCGGGCTTTGGTCGGGGGCGGCGGGTGGCTTTGCTTCTCAAATTCATCTGAGTTTATATATTGGCTAAATAATGTGTTATCCATATTGGGTGTTCCATTCGTTTGGTGGTGTTTGGATTAGTAAATGTGAATATGGGATTTGGATTCATGGTGTATATATATGTTCACTGTCTCAAGGACAGTACGAGTTCTATCAGTTGTGTGCTTCTGTATAGATGTATATATCTATACATCTAGCTGTGATATACATATGTGTATGTGACAATCTCAGTTAGCGACGGACTAGTTACCGGTTAGCGACGGATATTTTCAGCTCTATTTGCATTAATCTACGGTACGACATGGTGATCAGGACATAGTCCCTGTAGCCATTCGACTGGCGAGGCAGAAACTATGTGGCCGTAGATAAAGTTGACTGTCTTTCGACCCTCATCCCTCGACAATGATGATACGACAACCTATCACTATATCTTATATAGTAGTAGATGATGTCTTAGTATTACATTATGTGAGTTCATCTTGATTCTGTTACATTCTTCAAATACTAGATACGATAAGAACATATACTACACCATATGTACAGAACATAGATGATTCACACTAATGTATGCTAGAATAAATTTTGGGTTGTGTTCTGAGCCATCCGTTCTCACACTTAAAATACATAGGAATTAGTAGTGTGAGAGCACCGGAGAGAGTGAGAGCGCCGGAGGGGAGGAGAGGAGAGAGAGAGAGAGTAAAATGGTACGACATAGTAAAGTAGTACTGTATTTTGGCTCCAGTTCTAGCTCCATTTGTATTAATCTACGGTACGACATGGTGATCAGAACATAGTCCTTGCAGCCATTCGACTGGCGAGGCAGAAACTATGTAGCCGTAGATAAAGTTGACTGTCTTTCGACCCTCATCCCTCGGCAATGATGATACGACAACCTATCGCTATATCTATATAGTAGTAGATGATGTCTTAGTATTACATTATGTGAGTTCATCTTGATTCTGTTACATTCTTCAGATACTAGATACGATAAGAACATATACTACACCATATGTACAGAACATAGATGATTTACACTAATGTATGCTTGAATGAATCTTGGGTTGTGTTCTGAGCCATCCGTTCTCACACTTGGCAAAAAATTGAATTTTTTATACTTTATCGGCTTTCGAAAATGTACTCAAATTACATGATGGTTCCTTTAGTTAGCTTGCTTATGTTACAATTATATTATTTGTGACTATCGATCTTACCAGATGGTACCCATGACCCGAGGAGCGGCACGTCGTTTGAGAAAAACAGTGAATGTTGAGGTGGCTCCTCCTACAGTTAAGGAGGAAGTGGCACCGGTTGCTAGTGATACCGGGAGTTCTATTCATCCAGCACCGGTAGCTAGTGAGACCGGGAGTTCTCTTCAAGCAGTCCTTGCAAGGGACGACATCTCTCCTCACGCCAAAAATCTCGCTTTTTTGAGGTGGTTGCGTGATCGTATCACTGAGCGTTTGCGTGAGCAGCGTGGTTCTCATTAGCTATTAGTACTTATTTGTATTGGACTATTTGTATTGAGTTATTTTTTTATTAGCCTATTTGTATTAGACTACATATATGAACTAGAACTGTGTCAATCTCTGGATTGTATTGGACTACGACATGGTGATCAGGACATAGTCCCTGTAGCCATTCGACTGGCGAGGCTGAAACTATGTATCCCTAGATAAAGTTGACTGTCCTCCGACCCTCATCCCTCGGCAATGATGATACGACAACCAACAAGAGAGAATACTCTAAGAGATCCATCTGAGTATGACGTATACTCTGAGAGATCACCTTTACAAGAAGGATATCAGTAGTGGGATTGAGTGCTGGAGGAGATATTATCAGAGTATACGTCCTACTTAGATGGGTCTCTCACCGTTATTATTTTTTCTGACGGCATGGTGGATGTGCTCCCTCAACCGATTCTTGCTCGGAACTAAAACTTTGCCCCGGAGCTCAAGTGGACATCCTTGGTGTAGAGCTCGAGTGAGAGGTTCCTGACAGTATGGTGGTCTCCTTTGTCAAAGTATCCGTGCTCATCCCACATTGGTTGTGGGACGAGCACGGAAACTTTGACAAAGGTGACAACCATGCTGTCAGGAACCTCTCACTCGAGCTCTACACCAAGGATGTCCATTTGAGCTCCGGGACAAAGTTTTGGCTCGGAGCAAGAATCTGTTGACGGAGCACATCCACCGTGCTGTCAGAAAAAATAGTAACGGTGAGAGACCCATCTGAGTAGAACGTATACTCTGATAATATCCCCTCCAGCACTCAATCCCACTACTGATATCATTCTTGTAAAGGTGATCTCTCAGAGTATACGTCCTACTCAGATGGATCTCTCATAGTATCCTCTCCGGTTGGGTTGTGTTCTAAGCCATCCGTCCCAGGGATTTGATTCTGTATTTTAGTTTCTGTATTTTGGCTCTAGCTCCATTTGCATTAATCTACGGTACGACATGGTGATCTGGACATAGCCCCTGCAGCCATTCGACTGGCGAGGCAGAAACTATGTAGCCGTAGATAAAGTTGACTGTCCTCCGATCCTCATCCCTCGGCAATGATGATACGACAACCTATCACTATATCTTATATAGTAGTAGATGATGTCTTAGTATTACATTATGTGAGTTCATCTTGATTCTGTTACATTCTTCAGATACTAGATACGATAAGAACATATACTACACCATATGTACAGAACATAGATGATTCACGCTAATGTATGCTAGAATGAATCTTGGGTTGTGTTCTGAGCCATCCGTTCTCACACTTGAAGATAAATCGAATTATAACGACGGATATTAGGTTACTCTTCAGGATAATTGATGTCTATTTTATATTAATTTGGTTTGGTCTATATGATTCTTGGATAATTGGTGTGCATTAAATTCGTATGTGCATATTTGGTCTATGTGATTGTTGGATAATTGGTGTGCATTTTATATTGGTTTGGTTTATGCATATTTTTGTGAACTGGAAAAGTGCTGTAATTTTTTTTCAAAAAAATTCTCAGTTATCGACGGACTAGTGACCGATTAGCGACGGATATTTCCAGCTCCATTTGTATTAGTCTACGGTACGACATGGTGATCAGGACATAGTTCCTGCAGCCATTCGACTGGCGAGGCAGAAACTATGTAGCCGTAGATAAAGTTGACTGTCCTCCGACCCTCATCCCTCGGCAATGATGATACGACAACCTATCACTATATCTTATATAGTAGTAGATGATGTCTTAGTATTACATTAGTGAGTTCATCTTGATTCTGTTACGTTCTTCAGATACTAGATACGATAAGAACATATAATACACCATATGTACAGAACATAGATGATTCACACTAATATATGCTAGAATGAATCTTGGCTTGTGTTCTGAGCCATCCGTTCTGATCAAGCATCTTCCTTCTCCTCTCCTCCACCATGGCTCTGAACCAATCTGCTCCTCCCTACTTCCCTTCTTTTTATTTGACTCTCTCAGCCACATATGACATCCAGCTCAAGTGTAGAATCGGGGGAGAAGAAGTGGACAGGAAGAGGAGGGGGAAGCAGCACAGCCGGCGGCATGACCCGGAGGAAGTACAGAGGTTTTCTTCAACAGCCGTAGGAGAACTATAAGGATATATCTTTTCACAACATGTCATCTTGTCAAAGACCCTTCATGTGAATATCATGTTACCGCGGTGTCGGAAGACTAACATGTCATAAGTTTTTAAGCCGTGTGTTTTGACATAATCTTCCCAACTCTTTCCTCCTATATAGTAATCTTGCATTATTACATAGCAGGAAAGAGTTTGGAGGATTATGTTAAAACACACGGCTTAGAAAATTATGACATGTTAGTCTTCCGACACCGCGGTAACATGGTTGTCACATTAAGGGTCTTTGACAAGGTGATATGTTGTGAAAAGATATATCCTTATAGTTCTCCTACGTCTGTTGAAGAAAACCTCTGTACTTCCTCCGGGTCATGTCGCCGGCTGTGCTACTTTCCCCTCCTCTTCCTGCCCACTTCTTCTCTCCCGACTCTACACTTGAGCTGGATGTCATATGTGGCTGAGAGAGTCAAATAAAAAAAAGGGAAGTAGGGAGGAGCAGATTGGTTCAGAGTCATGGTGGAGGAGAGGGGAAGGAAGATGCTTGATCAGAACGGATGGCTCAGAACATAAGCCAAGATTCATTCTAGCATACATTAGTGTGAATCATCTATGTTCTTATCGTATCTAGTATCTGAAGGACGTAACAGAATCAAGATGAACTCACTAATGTATGCTAGAATGAATCTTGGGTTGTGTTCTGAGCCATTCGTTCCGATACTTGGCAATTAAGCCATTCGACTGGCAAGACAGAAACTATAAGGCTACTTGCATGTTCTTCCAACTTTAAATTACAAGATTACTACATTAGGTTAAATAAATCACTAACCTCATCGCGGCCAATGTTTACAGTCTTGGTCTCAACTGTCTTCGATTCTATGATTCCATGCTTTCGAAAAATAGACAACGCAGACTCCATGGAATAGAATGGCCTTACATGCAAATCGTCTGTGATTATGTATCTTTTCCCTCCTTTCACAAACACGCCATCCTTGTTGCCTCCATCTGAAACCCCCTCCCACGCAATATCCTCATCCATTGCCTTACCACAGGGACATCGAGCGCCAATAACCGAACTATACAGACGGTGAGTCTTGGTGTAGCACTCAAATGTGGGGCACCCGTAAATTTGCCGAGGTTTTAAATCATTGACATTGAGTTTTAAACCCTCATGTAGCCTTTCTGCTTCACTTCTAGGCTCGAGCAACATCTTCTTGCAAGCTTCGGTCTCCAGATACTTAGTGTCAAGATTCTGGACGCTCACGTAGCCTTCCTCCTTTCACAAACACGCCATCCTTCTTGCAACCCTCACGTAGCCTTTCTGCGGAAGTTTTTGTCGACGTAATCTGCAGCTTCCTGCCACTGCCACTGGGGATAGTCGCTAGGGTCCTCGGCAGGAAATTGACGCTAGGATGCGTTGACATGCTCTACGAAAATGTCCAGAATCTTGACACTAAGTATCTGGAGACCGAAGCTTGCAAGAAGATGCTGCTCGAGCCTAGAAGTGAAGCAGAAAGGCTACGTGAGGGTTTAAAACTCAATGTCGATGATTTAAAACCTCGACGAATTTATAGGTGCCCCACATTTGAGTGCTACACCAAGACTCACCGTCTGTATAGTTCGGTTATTGGCGCTCGATGTCCCTGTGGTAAGGCAATGGATGAGGATATTGCGTGGGAGGAGGTTTCAGATGGAGGCAACAAGGATGGCGTGTTTGTGAAAGGAGGAAAAAGATACATAATCACAGACGATTTGCATGTAAGGCCATTCTATTACATGGAGTCTGCGTTGTCTATTTTCCGAAAGCATGGGATCATAGAATCGAAGACAGTTGAGACCAAGACTGTAAACATTGGCCGCGATGAGGTTAGTAATTTATTTAACCTAATGTAGTAATCTTGTAATTTAAAGTTGGAAGAACATGCAAGTAGCCTTATAGTTTCTCGTCGAAGATGAAATTACAACTCATGTTACAAAGTGATACGATATAATTACCATGTATAGCTTCAAATTATACAATCAAACTTTATTATATATATTGTGGTTTCCTGATGTATGTCTATCTCTGCCTTAGATTTTAAATTTGCTTACGAGACTACTCGTCTCAGCTACACCATTAACGAATATCTTGTTGCTCAAGTTGGACCCAATCGAAGTTCGCAGTGGCAATAAAGAGTGTGATCAGCTGATAGACATAACTCGGATAAAATCAGAAGACAATGCAAGTACTTGTACTGCTAGGTGGCTCCTATGTAGTAATCTTTCGGATAAAATCAGAAGCCGTGGGTTTTGACATAAATCGACTTTGGCCTCAACAAAGACCACAAGTCTGACGATGAATCCTACTTGTTTTGACATAATCCTCCTGTTGTCAGAAAGATGGCTCCTAGGACTCGTCGAGGTGGTGCTGCTAGTCGAAGAAAGGGTCGAGACAAGAAACCCTTGGAGGTCGACACGGAGGAAGTCTTCGTCGTAAAATAAGAGCCGGTGACTGTTAAGGAGAAGGTGCTACCAAAGGTCGAGGTCAAGGAAGAACCGATGACCATCAGGGAAGAGATTGCTCCCAAGCTTGAAGTTAAGGAGGAGCCACCGTCAGAGAGTAGTAGCATCGGGACCGACCCTCCTGTCCCTACAGAAGACCTCAACCAGATTGAGCCTTCGTATGCAAAGTGGTTGATAGAATGGTACATGCCTCAACGCAACTATGATCCCTGGCTGTGAGGATTCATCGTCTGACTTGTGGTCTTTGTTGAGGCCAAAGTCGATTTTCCTATGTGTTTTGGAATATTTGTGAAAATTTTGGAATATTTGTTCTATGATCGGATTATAACGATGGATATTAGGTTACTCTTTCGGATAATTGATGTCTATTTTATATTAATTTGGTTTGGTCTATATGATTCTTGGATAATTGGTGTGGATTAAATTCGTATGTGCATATTTGGTCTATGTGATTCTTGGATAATTGGTGTGCATAATATATTTGGTCTATGTGATTGTTGGATAATTGGTGTGCATTATATATTGGTTTGGTTTATGCATATTTTGTGAAAAGGGAAAGCGATGTAATTTTTTTTTCAAAATATTCTCAGTTAGCGACGAACTTGTGACCGTTTAGCGACGGTTATTACCAGTTTTCGACTACTTTTCGACGGCTACTCCGTCGCTAACTGAAGATTTGAAAATGTTTCCAGGTAGCGACAGATGGTCGACAGAATATCCGTCGACATTGTATATAGTTCGACGGAATAGCGACGACCTATCCGTCGCCCTTGTTCTGGAAATACCAAGAATTTCCAGAACATGCTCGATGGATAATCCGTCAGTATTCCGTCGATATATATCGACGGAATAGCGACGAATAATCCGTCGCCATGGTGCTGGAAATGCCAAGCATTTCCAGAACCTGATCGACGGATAGTCCGTCAGCACACCGTCGCTAATCCGTCGTTTGTTACCGACGAATACCGACGGATGAGCGACGGAACGATACACTCTGATACGCGGTTACGACGGGTTACCGACGGAATTTTACGTCGCTATTGTCTACACAGTTCAGTACTTAATAGTTGAAATAGACGACAGTCCGTCGAAAATGCGTCGCTAATACTTCGTATTGTGACGTCGACAAGCCGTCGCTATTCCGTCGCTTGACGACTACGTAGCGACGGACCGTTAAGCGACGAGCTGATTGCCGACGGATTTTTTTGGCCAAAAACCATCAGTGATCGGTCGCTAATACTAATTACCGTCGGATTGGCGACGGATAGGGCCGTCGCTAAAATGATAATTTTTGGTAGTGACCGCTGTCTAAATATATGAGGGTTTATCTACAAGCCATCAGTCTCCTATGGTCAATAACAAGCCTAGTGTCTCAATCACAAGCAAGTGAGTAAATGTTACAAGATGTACAATCACCAAATATACAATAGTAAGGCATCCCAAATATTACATATTCAACTGATCATGAAGCTAGTCGTTATACAATGTGAGGACTAGCAAGAGTTTAGTCATACATGATCAACCCTAGGTTGCCAATCATGTTACAGCCCGTAGGCAGACAGTAAGTAAAAATATACACGAGCTAATACTTGCTCGGCGGCTAAATGCCTTAAAAGAATAATTTTTACAATAGAGTGGGAGAGCCAAAATAAACCCACTCGTTGCCAGGATTCCGTCTAGTGGTCACCATCTGGCTGGAAAACCGGTAGATCCTCTGGAGTTGCTCCGGTATCTGGCCATACAAAACTAGCTGGGCCAGACCCCAGAAAGAGCAAGTGCCACAAAGGAGGCTTCACTTAGAAACTAAAATCAGCATATCACAAATGAATAGCAAGAGTAATTAAAAGATACTGATAATAACTGAGATAACAATAATATATTGAGCACGAAGAAACTATTCAAGTAGCCAGACTGCAACCCTTAAACCAAACAAGGACCAGGATTGCAATCCTTCGTCTGAATAGAAACCCGCCTCAATTACTATTGATAAGGTAAAACGTATCAAGCATGACAGGTGATATACGATGAGATAACCATGGGACTATTCAGATAACCAGGTTACAACCCGTAAACCAAACAAGGACCGGGGTTGTAACCCTTCGTCTGAACAGAACTTGGCTTCTTCCACCATTTATCGGCAAGGTAAATATAAGAAATCAGGACTTGTAACAATCTTGTACAGGATCAAGACAAGACTAGACTGATAATTCTTCATCCAACATTCACGGCCAAGCAATAAGTACGGCTTGATACTTTAACTAACTAGGGTTATCACAGGCCTAATTACTAGCAAGATGCAAAGAGATTTTCAAGTCCAGTTACCCGTCTGCTGCTACCTGAGTGACCCCAGCAAGAGAAAAACAAGTATAGCAGACACACTGTAGTGAGATACATGTGTCCTAAAGAGGTGCCCCACTCGACGGTGGGCTGGAAATGTGCTCATCATGACAGATAGCTCCAAGTCCCATGTATATATATATAGGGCCGGGATCAAAGGGGCAATAGGTAACTGGGAAAGTCTCTTCATGAACTACTGTATTATTCTAGTTATTAGTCTTAGTCAATTTCAGTGGGTACCCCCGACCGTGGTACTCAGGGGTCCCCATCCTAGACATGATGTAAGACAAGACGGGTTTATTTGTACAAGCACAATCATCCACGGTGTCCAGGTCATTCATACTTGTCATATCGGGTTAGCCGTCGCAACAGCATTTCGAGAAGTATCATGCCAGGTTTATCATGTCAAGAGTGCGCCACGACGGGCCACTGTCAAGAATTATCATGTCAAGTTATCATATCAAGTCTATCATGTCAAGTCTATTTGTCAGGAGTGCACCACGGCGGGTCACTATCATGTCATTATCATTATTACTAGTCAAGAGTGCACTACCACGGGTCACTGCAAGGTCATTCTCATTTATCAAGGAGGGAAGAAACTTGCACAATTAAATTTTATATATATATATATATATATATATATATATATATTCTTGAAGCCAAGGAGAAACTCTACAACTTTCATGTTGGGAGTAGGAAAAAATTCTGACCACAATTCAGACAAATAAAATATTTAAACAATCAAAGTGGACCCCATGCGGCCAAAAAGTGGGAGAACATACATGCGGCCAAAGAGAGTGGAAAAGCCACTTATGCGGCCAGCCAAAGCTTATGCGGCCAGTAAATAACTGAAGGGGCCATGCGGCCAGCAAGAAATATTCATGCAACCAGAAAAGACAAGGAGAGAGGAACCCGCAATAAATGCAAGCTTCCACTCAAGCAAAAGAAAAGGACACGTGGCCACTCAAGTACTGGGGCCATGTGGCCTAAAATTACGTGGATACAAACCTTGTGGGACCCTACTACAATTAATGCTTCATACTAATGAGGCTAGCACACCATGGTGTATGTGGCAAAATATGGCACGTGGCCACTCAAACAATACATACGGCCAAAAATTATTGGCCATGCACATATTATATATATGTGGCCATGCGGCCAAGATATATAAGTCAAGGCCATGCGGGCAGCTTAAATATTTAAGCATGCAAGCACATACAAATTTGCACGTGGCTGAGCAAATGGCCAATAGCCTATGCGGCTAGGAATGGCCTTTAATAATAATAATATCTATTAAGCATGCAAAAGCATGCTGCCAACTATTTACAAATGGCCATGCATGGAAATAAATAGTGCATTAAAAGCTAAATGCATTTGCCAACACATTAAATGCTTAAGCCTTATGCTAAAGCATTTGCTAATGCATTAAATGCTTAAAACCATTAAATGCTAAGACCAATCCTATATGCGGCCAGGGACTATTGCTTGAGCCTATGCGGCCCAAAAGTAAATATAAAGCATGCAAGCATCAGCTTGCATGTAAAAGCATTGGCTGATACTAGCTTGGTATTAATTAATGCATGCTTGGAATTAATTAATGCATGCAAGTTGAATGCTGGCTTTGATTTCCTAGGCCATGCGGCTCAGGTATTAAAATCATGCCAGCCACTGCTTGCATGCAAGCTACATATATTAATAATCATGCAAACGAGCTAATATTTCCACGCAAGCAAACTAATATCCATGCGGCTCATATATTTCCATGCACAAGCTAATGCTAGCAAAGCAATTACATACGGCTACTTATAAATTTTCCATGCGGCCAACGAGACATCTCATGCGGCCAAATATTTTTTTTTGTGACAGGGAAGAACACTTGCCGCATGAAATAGTCATGCGGTCAAGTACTGTTCTTCTCCTCCAATTCCGAGAAGAAAAACACCAGGAAGCCATACTTCCAAGCTCCATAATTTCCATCTTCCAGAGTCTAAATTCGAACTTCCATAGGTCAAAATGGGACAGAATGAAATTCTCTACAACATGGAACCATCAACTAGCAAAATATGCAAGCATGATAGATCAAAATTCATGGAAACCGAAAATACCACAAAACTAGATCTATAAGAAATTAACCACAGAAATAAAAAATGCTAAGTACTAAAGTGGATTAGAAACACATGAGGAAGACAATAGAACAATAAAAATGGGGTTCCTCCATGAAGCAAGATGCACTTGCTTAAGCTCTCCACTCTCTCCTGGTAGGTGAAGAGTAAAGATAGAGAAGAAGGAATGAGTAATGAGTAATAATGGAAGAGAGAGAGTGGGATTGATATTTATGGTGGGAGTGGTGGTAGGTGGGAGTGGTTTGGTTCACATAAAATCAAGCAAAACCGAACCAAGCCAAACAAACCGAACCGAACTAAGATAAATCCATCAATGAAAAAGTCAAAATAAATCAAGTAGGGAGACATGCAATACGGGTCACAATACGTACACGTATTTCAAATACGTAATACGAAATATGGGCATTACAACTCTACCCACCTTAAAAGAATTCCGTCCTCTGAATTTAATCAAGTGGTCAGAGATGCAAAGACAAGCTATACTAAGCAATCAATCAATCAAACAATCAATCATGCAAACAAGAAATTTGAAGACAGAAGGAAGAGGGAAAACATCCTGCTAGGAACCTCTCTGCCGGTTCTGAATCTGAGCTTGGACCAGGGCGTACTGCTGGGGTCTCTACTGGAATCCCCTCTGCCTATACTGAACTTGCGCCTGGGCATACTGCTAAGGCCTTTGCTGCTGAAAAGCTTGGGCCTGCGTCGGCAACGGCCTCGGGGATAAAAACTGCTGCTGGACTGGTACTGGGGCTGGTCCCCTAACGGATGAACTGGTCATGGCTGGTGATGAGTCAGTCCTGAACGGGCAGGACCCTACCTTGTGGTCCGACGCTCCACAAAGCAAACACAATCCTCGAGCCTTGCGACATTCTGAAACAACATGTCCAGGCTTTCCACAATAAGAGCAGCCCATGGGGAACGACTGCTTCTTCTTCTGCTGCTGAGGGCACGTCGGGGATGAATGTTGAACCAACGTAACTGAAGCTGTCCTTCTCGGAGCTCCAATGGTCAAAGCTCTAGCTGCCCGGGCTGGGGCTGACGACCGATTCATCTGGCCGTGAGATCGTATTCGACCTCCGGTCCTGTCACTGTTCGCTACACTATTCCCATGACGTCCACCTCTGCCCAGAGTATCTGCCACTGCCTGACGCAAGGCGTCTCCTCGACGATCCTGCGATGCAAGCAACTCCATGATAAGTCCCACCAAGGCTCCATCGTCCTGCCTCGCGGGCTGGGCTGACTGTACCGGGGGTTCTGGATCTCCAGGAGGCATAACCCGGAAGGCTGCTCCTGAGTGCTGGGCCTGATCTTCTGGTTGCTGTTGGTCCACGGGAGGCACTTCGCCTTGCTGATCGGCAGGTCCAGAAATAATGTCGCTGAAAAAGACGACATAGGAAACAATAAGGAAGGACCAGGACAGACCAACGATTACAATCATGTGATCAGGACAAGAATTTCAGGGATTCAGAGAATACGAACAGAGATCAAGGGCGAGTACTGATTGAGACATCTATTCGGTAAGCCCTCAAATATCTTGATTTACAAGACCTGCATGGGCCACCACTTAAACCATGTCACGCCCCAGAACCAGAACACTGGAGAGCGGGGGCAGTCATAGCCAGCTACGTATAATAAAATAGGATCCACTCCACTATATGGTCACGGCTATCTACATATATGAGAGTTTATCTACAAGCCATCAGTCTCCTATGGTCAATAACAAGCCTAGTGTCTCAATCACAAGCAAGTAAGTAAATTTTACAAGATGTACGATCACTAAATATACAATAGTAAGGCGTCCCAAACATTACATATTCAGCTGATCATGAAGCTAGTCGTTACAAAATATGAGGACTAGCAAGAGTTTAGTCATACATGATCAACCCTAGGTTGCCAATCATGTTACAGCCCATAGGCAGACAGTAAGTAAAAATATACACGAGCTAACACTTGTTCGGCGGCTAAACGCCTCAAAAGAATAATTTTTATAATAGAGTGGAAGAGCCAAAATAAACCCACTTGTTGCCAGGATTCCGTCTAGTGGTCACCATCTGGCTGGAAAACCGGTAGATCCTCTGGAGTTGTTCCGGTATCTGGCCATACAAAACCAGCTGGGTCAGACCCCAGAAAGAGCAAGTGCCACAAAGGAGGCTTCACTTAGGAACTAAAACCAGCATATCACAAATGAATAGCAAGGGTAATTAAAAGATACTGATAATAACTGAGATAACAATAATATATTGAGCACGAAGAAACCATTCAAGTAGCCAGACTGCAACCCTTAAACCAAACAAGGACCGGGGTTGCAATCCTTCGCCTGAATAGAAACCCGCCTCAATTATTATTGATAAGGTAAAACGTATCAAGCATGACAGGTGATATACGATGAGATAACCATGGGACTATTCAGATAACCAGGTTACAACCCGTAAACCAAACAAGGACCGGAGTTGTAACCCTTCGTCTGAACAGAACTTGGCTTCTCCCACCATTTATCGGCAAGGTAAATATAAGAAATCAGGACATGTAACAATCTTGTACAGGATCAAGACAAGACTAGACTGATAATTCTCCATCCAACATTTACGGCCAAGCAATAAGTACGGCTTGATACTTTAACTAACTAGGGTTATCACAGGCCTAATTACTAGCAAGATGCAAAGAGATTTTAAGTCCAGTTACCCGCCTGCTGCTACCTGAGTGACCCCAGCAAAAGAAAAACAAGTATAGCAGACATACTGTAGTGAGATACATGTGTCCTAAAGAGGTGCCCCACTCGACGGCGGGCTGGAAATGTGCTCATCATGACAGATAGCTCCAAGTCCCATGTATATATATATATAGGGCCGGGATCAAAGGGGCAACAGGTAACTGGGAAAGTCTCTTCATGAACTACTGTATTATTCTAGTTATTAGCCTTAGTCAATTTCAGTGGGTACCCCCGACCGTGGTACTTAGGGGTCCCCATCCTAGACATGATGCAAGACAAGACGGGTTTATTTGTACAAGCACAATCATCCACGGTGTCCATGTCATTCATACTTGTCATGTCGGGTTAGCCGTCGCAACAGTATTTCGAGAAGTATTATGCCAGGTTTATCATGTCAAGAGTGCGCCACGACGGGCCACTGTCAAAAATTATCATGTCAAGTTATCATATCAAGTCTATTTGTCAGGAGTGCACCACAGTGGGTCACTATCATGTCATTATCATTTACTAGTCAAGAGTGCACTACCACGGGTCACTGCAAGGTCATTCTCATTTATCAAGGAGGAGAGAAACTTGCACAATTAAATAATAATATATATATTCTTGAAGTCAAGGAGAAACTCTACAACTTTCATGTTGGGAGTGGGAAAAAATTCTGACCACAATTCAGGCAAATAAAATATTTAAACAATCAAAGTGGACCCCATACGGCCAAAAAGTGGGAGAACATACATGCGGCCAAAGAGAGTGGGAAAGCCACTTATGCGGCCAGCCAAAGCTTATGCGACCAGAAAATAACTGAAGGGGCCATGCGGCCAGCAAGAAATATTCATGCAACCAGAAAAGACAAGGAGAGAGGAACCCGCAATAAATGCAAGCTTCCACTCAAGCAAAAGAAAAGGACACGTGGCCACTCAAGTACTGGGGCCATGTGGCCTAAAATTACGTGGATACAAACCTTGTGGGACCCTACTAAAATTAATGCTTCATACTAATGAGGCCAGCACACCATGGTGTATGTGGCAAAATATGGCACGTGGCCACTCAAACAATGCATGCGGCCAAAAATTATTGGCCATGCACATATTATATATATGTGGCCATGCGGCCAAGATATATAAGTCAAGGCCATACGGTCAGCTTAAATATTTAAGCATGCAAGCACATACAAATTTCCACGTGGCTGAACAAATGGCCAATAGCCTATGCGGCTAGGAATGGCCTTTAATAATAAAAATATCTATTAAGCATGCAAAAGCATGCTGCCAACTATTTACAAATGGCCATGCATGGAAATGAATAGTGCATTAAAAGCTAAATGCATTTGCCAACGCATTAAATGCTTAAGCCTTATGCTAAAGCATTTGCTAATGCATTAAATGCTTAAAACCATTAAATGCTAAGACCAATCCTATATGCGGCCAGGGACTATTACTTGAGCCTATGCGGCCCAAAAGTAAATATAAAGCATGCAAGCATCAGCTTGCATGCAAAAGCATTGGCTGATACTAGCTTGGTATTAATTAATGCATGCTTGGAATTAATTAATGCATGCAAGTTGAATGCTGGCTTTGATTTAATTAATGCATGCAAGTTGAATGCTGGCTTTGATTTCCTAGGCCATGCGGCTCAGGTATTAAAATCATGCCAGCCACTGCTTGCATGCAAGCTACATATATTAATAATCATGCAAACGAGCTAATATTTTCACGCAAGCAAACTAATATCCATGCGGCTCATATATTTCCATGCACAAGCTAATGCTAGCAAAGCAATTACATGCGGCTACTTATAAATTTTTCATGCGGCCAACGAGACATCTCATGCGGCCAAATAATTTTTTTTTCTTGCGGCAGGGAAGAACACTTGTCGCATGAAATAGTCATGCGGTCAAGTACTGTTCTTCTCCTCCAATTTCGAGAAGAAAAATACCAGGAAGCCATACTTCCAAGCTCCATAATTTCCATCGTCCAGAGTCCAAATTCGAACTTCCATAGGTCAAAATAGGGCAGAATAAAATTCTCTACAACATGAAACCATCAACTAGTAAAATATGCAAGCATGATAGATCAAAATTCATAGAAATCGAAAATACCACAAAACTAGATCTATAAGAAATTAATCACAGAAATGAAAAATGCTAAGTACTAAAGTGGGTTAGAAACACATGAGGAAGGCAATAGAACAATAAAAATGGAGTTCCTTCATGAAGCAAGATGCACTTGCCTAAGCTCTCCACTCTCTCCTGGTAGGTGAAGAGTAAAGATGGAGAAGAAGGAATGAGTAATGAGTAATAATGGAAGAGAGAGAGTGGGATTGATATTTATGGTGGGAGTGGTGGTAGGTGGGAGTGGTTTGGTTCACATAAAATCAAGCAAAACCGAACCAAGCCAAACAAACCGAACCGAACCAAGATAAATCCATCAATGAAAAAGCCAAAATAAATCAAGTAGGAAGACATGCAATACGGGTCAAAATACGTACACATATTCCAAATACGTAATACGAAATATGGGCATTACAATTTTATAATAGGATAAATATTCTTTTGTGATGTATTTCTAGATTGCTAGGATTTTATACCATATATATGTTTGTAGGTATATATAAATATATTATATATGTGTACGTATATATATGTATATATGACATTGTGTGTACATATATGTATATATAAATATATATATATAATATATGTGTATAGGTGTATTTATATATAAAAATATATTATACATATGATATGTCGGTATATATATATGTCGGTATATATAAGTACAAAAGTATTTATGTGTATTTATGTATTTATATATAAATATATGTATTATAATTATGTACATGTGTATATATATATATATATATATATATATATATATATATATATATATATATATATATATATATATATATATGAAAAAGAAATATATATATATATATATATATATATATATATATATATATATATATATATATATATATATGAATATATATATGTATGTATATATTGGTGGTAAATAGAAAACAAACTAATTCTTTAAAGCCCAATTTCCAGCTCAGCCCAGCCAAAGCCCATCCCATCCCAGGCTGGCCCAAAGCCCAGTCTTCGTCTCCCCTGAACTCAGCAGCCCGAGCCTTAGGGGAATTCACAGCCATATATATACAATCGTATATATATACAGAGAGGAAAAACCGAGAGAGGATATACTCGAAACCCTAGCCAAAACACCGTGCCACCATCCCGTGCGACCACCCAGGGCCTCCCCTAATGCCGGACGACCACCCCCGATGCCTGCACGTCGGAGATCGACGGCGGAGTTCACCGAAAAAGTGCGCGACATCAGGAACATCCACAGCAACCACAGCAATAGAGGCAGCAAACGCGCAAAATCGATGTGAGTTTTCTCCGCCCACGCTCAATTACTTTCCGATCTTCAAGTTCCAACACACAGACAACATATAGGTCTTTAAACCCTAGTAATTGGTTCGAACTAAATCGAACCAAAATCGCGTTAAAGATCGACCCAAAATAGACGAAAAACTGTCTCGAGTGAGACATAAATTCGATCCCAGAGACCTCATTTGGAAGGCACATATCTTCCAATCTAGATCGATTCTTCAAAATCTAGTTAAACCTTTTTGAAGACAACATATAGGGCATCAAAATGCTGTTTACGGATTTTGATTTCATCCATTATGCATCAAGATAAACTTCTTTGAAGATCGAGAAAAATCTGTTTTTCAAAATATAGAAAATAGGAAAAACCATCCGATACGACGTGCGTCCCGCCAATCCGGGCAACGTGGTCACGAACCGAAAGCATCGAAAGCTGTGTAATGGCTTCGTGGTCGTGTGGGCTTTGACGGAATTCAAATTGGTCGCGTGTGCGCGACGAATTTGATACGTATCCGTCAAAATTTACCGTATAGGCCTATGTGCAAATTCTCCAATTACTTTATGCACGCTCGTTAGATCGAGACGAAACTTGTGCCATCAGGACCGTATCATTTTTCTGGTCCTTTATGCCAAGTTTGGTCCAATTCTGAGACAGTTGATCGAATCGCCGTTTCGCAGTTCCCACGATCCGATTCAACGGGCGATTTTGTGCACAGCCTACCGGAATCCAAAACTGGACATACCGTTGGGTTCGTATCATCAAAACAAATCTGTAAACATATAGTTTGATGACTTTAGAGACCATTGACTCTGGCACGCTTTTCGGTACAAAGTGGGTCCAACGGCGGACACCTTTTTGTCCGAAATTACCGTTTTACCCCTGTGTCCAGAATTGGACTTAAGGATAGACAATCCTAGCTAATTTAACTATTCTGAGAATGTTGGTGATGTTTGTTTCAGCTTTCGGAGATATTTGTGGATTTTGGACTTTATGGCGTACCAGTTGACGGTATCCTATTGGATCTTCGTGCAACCACCAGGCAAGTATACCTTGCCTCCCTCTACAGTTTTATTTACATGTATCATATTTCATTTTACAGTTTTGATTGTTTATGGACATGTGCTTTTCGTATTTTATTCTTTTGAGTTGTTTCATTGCATATAGCCGTGTTCATGTTTGGTCTTGTGGTTCACACTTGGAGTTTCTCGTCAGTACCTTGCTTGAGTCGTGTCATAGAACGAGTGCGTGTAGTGAACTGCCATAGCCTTGATTATCGTTGTACACAACTAGAGAGTCCACACTCGGGACGAGGGTTGTTTGGTGCACCAGAGAGTCCACACTCGGGACGAGGGTGTTTGTCGTGATCATTGGCACCAGAGAGTCCACACTCGGGATGAGGGTTGACCAATTGAACCAAAGAGTCCACACACGAGACGAGGGTACCTTGCCGTGAGCTAACCAGAGAGTCCACACTCGGGACGAGGGTTAGTGCTTAGTTCAAACCAGAGAGTCTACACTCGGGACGAGGGTTTGGTTCTTCCATTGATCTCGTATTTCGTTCATCCGACAGTTCATTTATACGTAGTTGTTCTAGTGTTCGTGTGTTTGTATTCGTATTCGTATTCGTCTTCGTGTTCATGTTCGTGTTCGTAGTCATTTGTCTTGTCCTTGTTCTTTTTTGTTTATTTCTTGCGCATGATAAAACTGTTAGATAGACATGTATATTATGTATCTTGCTATGTCCTCTGAGGACCTGATGATCTTCTCAGGTTTAGCGATTGCATGGAGTTAGCTAGTAGTTCTAGATGGCGGAGGATTTGCGGTTCTTGCGGAATTCAGGTATCGTTATCGTGTTTGTTATCCGCTCGTGCTTTCATACCTTATCATGAGTTATCATGTTTCTTAATTCAGTTTTAGACTCTTGTTATTTCCTTTAGAGTCTTATCGGGCATTTATACTAGTGGGCTGCAGACCACGACTCATAGTGTTCATTCATGTTTATTATTCTTTTTGTGGATCGAGATATAGATTTGTTTTCCATGATTTGGCAGTGTACCATAGCCTTGACAGTATTTACGTATTCGAGTCGGGCTGGAGTCCGTTCGATACATTGCTGGCTTGCTCGCGAGCTCGCGTCCGAAAACTGGGTGCAGATCGTGACAAGTTCCAGGATGCTGCTTATTTCTTCTCTGTAGTGCCCCGTCCCATTCAGTCAATTGGAGGAATCGAAACGCTGATGGCGTTCGGACTTAGCCATGCAACGCACTACTAAAATACATCGAATTAGCGACTGCCATATCCGTCGCTAATCCGTCGGTAAATCAACTTAACGACGTCTAACCGACGAAATTTGGCTAAAAAAATTCGTCGAAAAATAGCCCGTCGCTAAATAAAGTCCGTCGCTATTCTGTCGCCATTCGACTGCTTAGCGACAGATTGTCGTCATCAAGGATCAAACATTTAGCGATGGCTAGCCGACGGATTTTCGTCAAATCAATTATCAAAATGTTTTTGACACTACTTTTTAGTGACGGACAGGTCCGTCGGTAATATGTAGGTAACTGCGTATCATAGAGTTTCTGATATGGAAAATCTGACGCAAATTCGTCGCTAGCCGTCGCTAATACTCGACAGAAGAATGACGGTTTAGCGACGGAATATCTGTCGCTTAGGTTATGGAAATCTTTATATTTCCAGAACCTTGTCGACGGATAATCCGTCGCTAATCCGCCGACATCCGTCTCTAACCGGAAATTCTCCAGTTAGTGACGGAATATTCTGTCGCTCAGCCGTCACCTTTCGTCGCAAGTCCGTCGCTAACTGAAATTTTTTTAAAAAAATTACATAAAACACAGTATTTCTTGTTCTTACAACATCTGAAACATCACAATATGCATCACACCTCACACAAACTCACAAACCAATATACCTCACACACACCAATATACAAATTGAAGAACAGTTTGGCAACTCTAGAGGGGGGTGAATAGAGTATATATATATATAATGACCAATTAAAAAATTACTCTTTCACGAACAATGAATAATCAGAGTAAAATGCGGAATGTAAATGAAAGACAAGAGAGCATACACAAACACAGCAATTTTAACCTGGTTTCCCTCGTGGAGGACTAGTCCAGGCCTGAGAACTCTAGCTCAGGATTAAATCCACTATTTGTGAAATAGTAGCTTACAGCCCGTGCCTTTACTTCAGAAGAGCACGTCAACTTCTTACAGAGAATCGCAGTGGCGATTGCTTGGAATTGTCCAAGCGATTTCTTCACTCTTGCACAAGAATCCTAACTGAGAGATGCTGAGCACTCGAGACTTAGAAGGCTTGTGGGTAGTAGATGGAAAGGGTATGGCTTATAGAGCTTGTAGGAGAGAAGAGAAGAGAAGATTGAGTAATTCAAAATGAGAGAATTCATGCCCTATTTATACTGATTTTTGAGGCAGAATTCGGCCAGAATTCGGGTAGGAGAATTCAAAAATTTGGCCGTTGGACAGCTAGCAACCAGCTAACCCTAAAATTAGGGTTCCTGATTTCTAGGGGACAGAGTTCGGCCCGAACTCTGTCTCCAGAGCACAGAGTGATTCTAAGTGGGACTTGTGGGCAATTTTGTTTTGGTGGAGCTTGGGATTTTGGGTAGGCTTGTAGACCAAGTTCCAAGAGCTCAGCATAACTCAGAGTACATACTTCTAGACTCAATAAAATGTAAAAGTACAGACTCGAAAATATACTGAGAGTCGAAAACTGAGCTGTCGTTTGTCCCGAACTGAAAGCAGACGTCGTGTGTCGTATTGAATTTATACAGATATTATTTAGTCAATGTAGTCAATATTTGGTTGACTGTGACTTTGTGTCAACAATCTCCCCCATATTGATAATTGACAAAATAATATATGTATATTTCAATATTCATACCTTGACACAGTTGATTACAACATAGCTCCCCCATAACTGATGCAGAGCTAGAATCGGATAGCTCCCCCGTAATCAGTGAACGGTTCTGAGCTAGAAGTAGTAGCTCTCCCCCGTAAACAGTGCATATACCCTGTAACCTGATAGATAACATATTCCCAGAACGAGCACAGATATACACAGATGAATGCATAGAACCTGCATAGAACCTGTAATAGTTTCCCAAAACAAGCCAGCACAAAAATATACATATGTTTCTCCCCCTTTTGGCAGTTAGCAATATAAATAAGCAATGAATAGTAATGCAACCACACCAAGAGAAAAAAAAGTATAATACTAGACAAGAGAGTGCATTGGCATAAAAGAAACTACGAGAAATAGCATAAAATGATATCCACCAACCAGAATGTCAAACACATCATCAGGGTTCTAAGATAAAAATCCAGTACATAAATCCATAACTAAATAACTAAAAACATAAAGCAACTAAGACCATCAGCAGTGGCAGCAGCATAACAAGCCAGTCTCCATCACGGAGCACCAGAAGGTCCTGGAACATCTGAAGGACCAGGGAAAGAGCGACGAGGGTCCACGAAAGCATCATCCGGATCCATATACCTCATGACCCACGGATCGTCTATACGATGACCCGCTCGATCTGGATCCCGCTCAATAGGCACATGCAGATCAGGATGACGAGCGAGTGAATACCGCATATCATGCAGAGAGTTCCCAAGGGCACTAATCTGCAGAGTGGTACGGTAATCCTGCTGCGTCCAACGATCATCCTCAACAGCAAAGCGATCGCGAAGCATAGTCTGTATAGACTCCAGGGTGGCAGGAGGAGGAGGTGCATCCTGACCAAAAGGAGGGGCGTCAGGCTCCTCATCCTCAGAATGCTCAGATGCCTCAGGAGAGGCGACAACTGCCTGAGTACGGCGTGCCTTGGACAAGAAGGCAGGAGCGGGCAAGAATGGACAGTCATGAAGAGGAATGATAAATGCACGAAAAACCATAGGAAGATATAAAGGATAAACTAACGCCCTTGGTTTCTTCCTACAATTTATCATCCAATCCATCATTGTCCTAGGAAGATTGAATGGAATACGATAATGGAGATGATATAAGGCTGAGATCTCAAAGTATGTAACTTCATCAGTTGATCCAGCCTTGGGTAAGATGGTGTTAAAAATCATGCGATGAAGTTCATAGAAGTAGGGATTGAGATGCTTAGACATAAGCTTGCGAGGACTTATGTTAGGAGCACATAGTTCCTCCTTGAATCCTTCAAGAGAAGTATCGCCAACAAATTGGAATTGGCGTGCTTCCACAAGTTTATCCCAAGCATCAAGATTAATAAGTTCAAGAAACTCCCCCAACTCCGAATCATTGAAGGCGATGTCAATACCGGCAACCCGGGAATAGATGTGGGTTGCATCAAAAGTTAAATTGCAATAAAACATTTGGATTGCACTACGATAGATGACAAAATTTGAAGCAACTAAAGCATCCAAACAAAGATCACGGAATAAAGACTCATATTGAGAAAATATGGTGAAGTTTATGGGATGACCCCCAAACACCGGACGAGTTCTAAAATCGCTAAACCATTCATTTGAGGCTTCTAGCGACACAAAAAGACGGTCGTCATAAGTGTTAGGGTCATCGGGACATGGTGGATTGAACAACGGATTGAGGGGATGTTGTTCATCTACTTGTTCAATCGGAGGAGGAGGATTCGAAGAGGAAGCACCCTCGGTTCGGATCCTCTTCCCACGATTGGGCAAGCGTGGAGCCATTTGCAAGAAATTTGATAACTTGAAAAGGAGAGAAAATGAGAGTTATACCTGAAGATAATGTCAAACAGTTGAAGAGAACGTTGAAAAACCCCTTTCCCTTGAGTTTGAGAAGAAATAGAGCTCTCTATCTCAAGAACTAGGGTTAGGGTTTTGAAGGAAGAAGATGGAATAGGTGGAGAAGAAGGAATTATGGGAGGAAAGAGAGGGAATCCCGAAATAAAGTAGGGCTTGGTCTTTGGTCGGGTGAAATATTGACCATAGGATTAGAATTGATCCAACGGCAGAGCCAGATCCCGACCCTGGAACCAAGGGACCGAACTCGGCCCGAACTCGGATAGGAGCAGAGTTCGGCCCGAGTTCTGGATCATTGGTCCAGAACAGAACAAAGGCTAAAATGAAAACAAAAGTTGAAGAATAACAAGAAATGATAACAAAGAAAAAGATTTAAGAGTTAAACAAAAGAAAGTTGAGGACACCAAAGAGAATAGAATAGATAGAGAAGGAGAGGTACACAGAAAACAGAATGAACTTTTTAGAAAATATCAATTAGGCAATATTAAATCGAAACGAGCCATATAATAAATAAGGATATATATTGTGGTTCAATAGTCCAAATTTGCCATGGGTTAGCTGCAGGGGCCGGATCCCAGCTAGCGGTAGTCCTGAGGACTAGTGCACCGTGTCGCTTAGGCTTTTACGCCTTGTTGTCAGAAGGACCCTTTCGGCTTGTATCCATACCAAATTCTTCGTAAAAGAATCACAATATACTCGATATTTACGCAGGTGAGTTTCAATTTATGACTGCTTCATCTAAGATTCCAAGTTCACGACAAAGAAAATTGAAACGCTCTTCGGATAGTGGCTTAGTAAAGAAATCTGCCAGCTGATGATCAGTGTCAATAAATTCTAAGTTAATCGTGCCATTTTGCTGATGATCACGCAAAAAGTGGTGTCTGATCTCAATGTGTTTAGTGCGTGAGTGGCATACAGGGTTCTTAGTCAAAATGATGGCACTAGTATTGTCACAGAATATAGGAATATACATGAAAGATAACTTATAGTCTTCCAGGGTTTGCTTCATCCACAGAATTTGTGCACAACAACGCCCAGCTGCTATGTATTCAGCTTCTGTTGTGGATAGTGCAACAGAGTTCTGTTTCTTGCTAAACCAGGAGACTAAAGCTTTTCCTAATAAATGACACGTGCCGCTCGTACTTTTACGGTCGACCTTGCATCCAGCGAAGTCAGCATCAGAGTAACCAATAAGATCAAATGATGTTGACTTGGGATACCATAGGCCTACTGTAACCGTACCCTTAAGGTATCTAAAGATACGCTTAACTGCGGTCATGTGTGATTCCTTAGGATTAGCTTGATATCTAGCACATAGGCAAACACTGAACATGATATCGGGACGACTAGCAGTTAAATAAAGTAAGCTGCCTATCATACCTCGATACTTACGTTGATCAACAGGTTTGCCGCTCTCATCTGGTTCGAGTTTGGTTGAAGTGGCCATTGGCGTGCTGATTGGTTTGATGTTGTCAAGATCGAACTTTTTCAGCATGTCCTTGGTGTACTTTGATTGGCAGATGAAAGTTCCATTAGTGAGTTGTTTTACTTGCAGACCAAGAAAGTAGTTGAGCTCTCCCATCATGCTCATCTCAAATTCCGTCTGCATACACTTGGCAAATTCTTGACAAAGAGTTTCATCAGTAGACCCAAAAATAATATCATCAACATAAATCTGAATTAATAGAATGGTGTCTTTGAAAGATTTGATAAACAGTGTAGTGTCAATTTTCCCTTTAGAGAAACCTTTCTCAAGCAAGAAGCTGCTTAGCCTATCATACCAAGCTCTTGGGGCTTGTTTAAGGCCATAAAGCGCTTTCTTTAGCTTGAACACGTGGTCGGAAAATTTGTGATTTTCAAAGCCAGGGGGTTGTTTGACATAAACTTTCTCCTTAATAAAGCCATTCAAGAAATCACTTTTAACATCCATTTGAAATAATTTAAAGTTCTGATGATTGGCAAAAGCACAAAGCATCCGAATGGATTCTAGTCTAGCAACAGGAGCATATGTCTCATTGTAGTCGATACCTTCCTCTTGGTTGTATCCTTGAGCTACTAGACGAGCTTTGTTACGTGTGACTGAACCATCTTCACTTACTTTGTTTCTAAACACCCATTTGGTACCAATTATTGAGTGATTAGCCGGTTTAGGAACTAGTTCCCATACTTGGCTTCTCTCAAATTGGTTGAGTTCTTCTTGCATAGCAGAGATCCAAAATTCATCAGTAAAAGCTTCAGAAATGTTTTTAGGCTCTACTTGTGAAATGAAGGCAGTGCTAGCAACAGAGTCTCTTAATGATGATCTAGTAGTAACTCCACGTAAAACTTCACCTATGACTAAATTTTCTGGATGAGAAGGTTTGAAAGAGAATTTCTTAGGCAAACCCTCCAGAGAATTAGTTTCGGTTGAAGTATTCATTGGAGTAGAAGTTGATGGCTCAATGTCATCATTAAGAGTATTTGCTGTACTGTTGTCTTCATCAAAAGTCACATTTGTTGACTCTTCCACAATAAGTGAGCGTTTATTGAAAACTCTATATCCCTTACTCTTGGCGGCATAACCAAGAAAGATACCATCGTCAGCTTTGGCATCAAATTTGCCTAAGTTGTCTTTGGTGTTAAGGATAAAACATCTGCAGCCAAAAACTCTAAAATAAGAAACATTTGGGGTTCTCCCAAACCAAAGCTCATAGGGTGTTTTCTTCGAAATGGGACGAATAAGCACCCTATTCAAAATGTGGCATGCTGTACTTACAGCCTCTGCCCAAAAAAATTTCAGAAGAGAAAATTTATTCAACATGACTCTAGCCATATCGCCAAGAGTCCTATTCTTCCGCTCCACAACACCATTTTGTTGAGGAGTTCTAGGACAAGAAAATTCATGATCAAAACCATTTGCATTACAAAACTTTCAAAATCTGAATTTACGAATTCGTCTCCATGATCACTTCGGATTCGAGTAATCATGTAGCCTTTTTCGTTTTGAACTTTATTTACAAAAACTTTGAAAACAGAGATAGCATCGCTCTTATTAGCGAGAAAGAAAACCCAAGTAAATTTCGAAAAATTATCAACAATAACAAAAGCATAAAGTTTGCCACCAAGGCTAGCTATTCTACTAGGACCAAATAAATCCATATGAAGTAATTGCAAGGGTCTAGTAGTACTTACAGAGTTGATGGAATGAAATGAGGATTTAGTTGCCTTGTTTAGTTCACATTCGGCACATACCGTGTCCTTTTTGAATGTGATGTCAGGCAATCCTCTCACTAGCTTCTTGGTAGAAAGCCTGGATATAGCATCCATGTTGGCATGACCGAGACGCTGGTGCCAAAGTAGTCGTTCGTCTTTGTGGGCATATAAACATCTACCTGCATGGTTAGTATTTATAGAGAGATAGAAAATATAGATATTGTCCTCTCTTTTCCCTTCAAAAGCAATGTCTCCTGTTGACCTATCATAGATATAGCAACAGTTTTGTCCAAAGTTAATATCATATCCATGATCAGCAAGATGGCTAATGCTGAGCAGGTTATGCTTTAACTCGGTCACTAGGCAGACATCCTTTATAACAGGAGAAGGAGGATGACCAATGATACCGTTACCTATTATGTGCCCTTTGAGATTGTTACCGAAGGATACGTATCATTCTCTTTTCATCGATAGTGATGCAAAAAGATTTGCGTCTCCCGTCATATGTCGCGAGCATCCACTATCGAGAATCCACTTACTCTCAGTTGAGGAGGGAAGGTCCACCTACATCAAGAGTAGATGTGACCTTTGGTACCCATTTTCTTGAGGGTCCTGAAAAGTTAGTTTTTGGAAACCAAGCATATATTTTCTTGTCTACCAATCTTCTAACTCTACACTGTGGTAAGATGTGTCCATGTATTCCACAGTAAGTACAGATAGCATTTTTATTTATACTGGGAGCATGAGAATGATATCTATAAGCAACAGGATGAGGATGATATGGAGAGTTAGCATGGTAATGATGACTATGCATAGAGTGAGTGGCATGATGATGATGTCTGTGTGGCATAGCATGATGATATTGACTGTGAGGAGTGGCATGCTGAGATTGTCTATATGGCATAGTGTGATGCTGTGGCATGATATGATGACTTTGTCTATGTGTAGAGTGATATTGGTTGTGTCTTTGTGCAGTATAATGAGTATGAGGAATATTCTTACGTGCACGTGGTTTGTCAAAGTTTGTGTATATAAATGCATGGTTATGTGCTGCATGAGAATGACGTGGTTGACTAGTATGAGTGGTGTTGTGCCCATGTGATTGGGTTTGAGGTTGAACAACCTGTTTACCCAATTTGGTTTCTAATCTTTTAGACATAGCTTGCAGTTCATCAATCTTGATATTTAAGCCATAAATCTTAGTCATAGAAATCTTGTGTCTACTCTTTTCTTCAGCAAGCAACGTGTTGAGAGTAGTGATTTCTTGAGTTTGTTGCTCAATGCGTGCTTCAGCATCATGTAAGCTTAATTTAAGCTTGGATACTTCATCAGTGTCATTTGTGGGTGATGTGTTTCTAACATTATCAAGAAGTAAAGAAATTCTTTGTATCTCATCTTCTAGACTTTTGATTTTGTCCTTGGCATGCTTGTATTTACCGATAACCTTTTTGTGATCATCAAGTAAATCGGTGAAAGCATCGCCAAGTTCATCAAAAGAGAAGTCATCTAAAGTTTCGGTTGATACCTTGGTGGAATTTGCCATGAGGCACACATTTGCTTTGTCTTGAGGAGAGTTCTTTTCTTCCTCGGAGTCACTTGCTTCGCTTTCATGCCAAATGCTTGTGTTGGCATACCTTTTTGATGAGTTCTTCTTGTAGGGCTTTTCATACCGGTTGCTTTTCTTTAAGAGCGGACAGTCTCTTCTGACGTGTCCAGTCTTTTTGCAACCATAGCAGGTTGGCTCTTCTTCATCGTCTTCTTGTGGTTCCTTCTTTCTTTGATTGAAGCAAAGGAATTTCTTGAAGTTACGTACCATGAGAGCTTGGTCTTCATTATCTGAGATATCGTCTTCAGTCTCATCGTGATCAACCTTTCGTCGATGAACTTTGAGTGCGATCTCCCTGGTCTTCGGAGCAGGCTCTTCGAAGTCCTTGAGGTCAAGCTCGTGAGTCATGAGCTTGCCCATCAAAGTCTCCATAGACATACTTGTGAGATCATTTCCTTCTATGATGGCTGTCACCTTAGGGTTCCAAATCTTTGGTAGCCCTCTGAGTAGCTTGCGGATCTTCTCATGGTTTGAGTACTGCTTACCAAGTGAGGATAACGGGTTGATGATGTCGAGGAATCTTGTAAACATTTGAGTGATCGTCTCATTTGGCTTCATCTTGAAGGCTTCGTACTCTTGAGTGAGACGGCTTATCTTTGATTCCTTGACTTAAGTGGTTCCTTCATGCGTCACTTCCAGAAGTCTCCATACTTCATGAGCAGTGGTGCATGTAGAGACCCTGTTAAACTCGTTCCTGTCTATAGCACAGAATAAAGCATTAATAGCCCTAGCATCTAGACTTGCCTGTTTCTTCTCCTCGACAGAATATTTGTCGTGTGGTTTCTCAGTGAGGTCACCATCGACAACTATTCTGGCGAGCTTTTTGTAACCGTCAGTTACGACAGTCCACAGGTCAAAGTCTAGAGACTTCAGATAAAAACTCATCCTTGTTTTCCAATATGTGTAGTTAGTCCCATCAAATAGGGGAGGCCTATGAGTGGACTGACCTTCACCATGATTGGAGATCAAGGATTGTGTGGTTGCCATGGATCAGCTCTTAGGATGTTAGTCCTTATAAAGAGAACAGAGCTCTGATACCAATTGAAGAACAGTTTGGCAACTCTAGAGGGGGAGTGAATAGAGTATATATATATATAATGACCAATTAAAAAATTACTCTTTCACGAACAATGAATAATCAGAGTAAAATGCGAAATGTAAATGAAAGACAAAAGAGCATACGCAAACACAGCAATTTTAACCTGGTTTCCCTCGTGGAGGACTAGTCCAGGCCTGAGAACTCTAGCTCAGAATTAAATCCACTATTTGTGAAATAGTAGCTTACAGCCCGTGCCTTTACTTCAGAAGAGCACGTCAACTTCTTACAGAGAATCGCAGTGGCGATTGCTTGGAATTGTCCAAGCGATTTCTTCACTCTTGCACAAGAATCCTAACTGAGAGATGCTGAGCACTCGAGACTTAGGAGGCTTGTGGGTAGTAGATGGGAAGGGTATGGCTTATAGAGCTTGTAGGAGAGAAGAGAAGAGAAGATTGAGTAATTCAAAATGAGAGAATTCATGCCCTATTTATACTGATTTTTGAGGCAGAATTCGGCCAGAATTCGGGTAGGAGAATTCAAAAATTTGGCCGTTGGACAGCTAGCAACCAGCTAACCCTAAAATTAGGGTTCCTGATTTCTAGGGGACAGAGTTCGGCCCGAACTCTGTGTGGAGGCAGAGTTCGGCCCGAACTCTGTCTCCAGAGCACAGAGTGATTCTAAGTGGGACTTGTAGGCAATTTTGTTTTGGTGGAGCTTGGGATTTTGGGTAGGCTTGTAGACCAAGTTCCAAGAGCTCAGCATAACTCAGAGTACATACTTCTAGACTCAATGAAATATAAAAGTACAGACTCGAAAATATACTGAGAGTCAGAAACTGAGCAGTCGTTTGTCCCGAACTGAAAGCAGACGTCGTGTGTCGTATTGAATTTATACAGATATTATTTAGTCAATGTAGTCAATATTTGGTTGACTGTGACTTTGTGTCAACACAAATATCTATCACAAATACATCACACAAACCAACATACATCAATGAACTAACAAACCAATATAAATCATACACCAATATACAAATATCTATCACAAATACATCACACAAACCAACATACATCAATGAGACCCGGAGCAACCCTCCGTTGAATTTCTATATAATAAAAGTCTAGGTAATAGCATCCAAAAACATCCAAGTCTATAAAATAACCATGTCTAGAAAATAAAATTTCGTCAAGAGTTGTAAAACCATCCAAGTAAAACCCATAAATAAGTCTATCGGAAACAAATTCGGTCAAAATTCATATCATATATATATATCTATTGTCCTCTACGTACGCGCAGAGAGATCTCCCTCCTCAGCAACTGCGCATAAGTTGGATCCATGCCAGCAAGGTCAATATCCATAGGAGATGGATGACTGGAACTCCCGGTGCAACTGTCCTCTGGTGCCACCTCCTCCTTCACAGCTATCTCGGCTTCAGGAATCACTGCCGACTCAGCAGCAGGAGGTGGCACTACCTCCTCAGTAGCAGGAGGTGCCACTACCTCCTCAGCAGCCATCTGTGCCTCTCTCAAGCGACGTCCTCGGATCTTGGGTGCCATCTGGTAAGATTGATGGAAACATGGAGATTAATTAGGGATTAAACAAAATGACAATATTAGACGTGTAATGTGGAAGATTCATTATTGTATGAAAATGATAGTATTAGATGTCCTCTGCGTCCTTATCTTCCTCTTCCTCCTCATCTTCGCTTTCATCTATTTCGTTTTTCTCTTCGGATACTTCAACCTCTTCGGATACTTTAACCTCCAACGGTGAATGACCCAAGTAAACAGAATTGTAATTAAAAATATATAGTCCGATACCGACCCCCTATACTTCGTCGCCCTACTTTCCTTGCTTCTCAAGAAGGCCCCCTCTCTGACCCCCCTCTACTTCCATACTTCTCATTCGACTCTCTCAGCCTCCTATTCTACAACATATGATATCCATCTCAACCAAAGAGTAGAGAAGTATAAAAATATTAATATTAACCAAGGATCGGTATCAGAATCGGTATTACCATGAATCTCATGGCTTGTTCTACCAGAGCATAATATAAAACCAAACGTGTGAAGCAGAGCTTCACATTCAAAATATTAGAAGAAAAAAATTTACGATTGGTGGTAGGACGAGCCAGAATCCTTTGAAAGTATTCTGGCTCACCCTACCGCTAATCAAATTTTTTTTCTTTCTAATATTGTGAATGTGAAGCTCTGCTTCACGTTTGATTTTATATTATGGTCTGTTAGAACAAGCTATGAGATTCATGGTGATACTGATTCCGATATTGATCCTTGATTAATATTAATATTTTTACACTTCTCCACGCTTTGGTTGAGATGTATATCATATGATGCGGAATAGGATACCTCATGACCCGAATGAGAAGAAGGGGAGTAGGGAGGCTCACTCTATACACTCATCCGCCTACGATATACACTCTATACACTCTTACTTATGCAAGCATTTCGAGATAATCAGCATTATACTAGATTTCCGAAAAAATGTATAACTCTGATAGGCCCAAAAGACTTGGCATAAGTAAATTTAATTTTTAACACTTACCTAGCTACTACTAAGATATTTTATATATATCCTTCTAGGGTACTCACTCTATGCCGATATCTTCAATTTAATTTTCAACACTTACATACCGCCTAGACGCCTAAGCGATCAATATCGATACTCATAGAAATAGTCTGATACCGATACCGATACCGATTCGTAAGACAAAGTAAACAGATTTGCAATTAAAAATATATAGTCTGATACCGATACTTTTCGGCTTCTCATTCGACTCTCTCAACCTCCTCAGCAGGTGGTAGGGCGAGCCAGAATCCTGTGAAAGGATTCTGGCTCGCCCTACCACCCATCGCAAAGGATTCTGGCTCGCCCTACCGCCTAGACGCCGCCTAAACGATCAATACCGATACTCATAGAAATAGTCCGATATCGATACTTCGTCGCTCTACTTCCCTTGCTTCTCAAGAAGGTCCCCTCTCTGACCCCCCTCTACTTCCCTGCTTCTCATTCAATATTTTAAGAAGTGAACATCTTTTTTCATAGTGGGGTCGGGGGAAAGAATCTGAAAGATGATTCACTATATTTCTGACCAGAAATAGGACCTATCACAAGGATTCTGGCTCGCCCTACCACAAATCGCAAAAATTTTCCTTCTAATATTATGAATGTGAAGCTCAGCTTCACACGTTTGGTTTTATATTATGCTCTGGTAGAACAAGCCATGAGATTTATGGTGATATCGATTCTGCCTACGATATACACTCTATACACTCTTACTTATGCAAGCCTTTTGAGGTAATCCGCATTATACTAGATTTCCGAAAAAATCTATAACTCTGATAGGCCCAAAAGACTTGGCATAAGTAAATTTAATTTTCAATACTTACTTAGCTACTACTAAGATATCTTACATATATATCCTTCTACGATACTCCGATCCGAAACCGCCGATACTACCAATATCGTCGATACCAATATTCATAGGAATAGTCCGATACCGATACTTTGAACCTTGATACTAAGTTTATATATATATATATATATATATACTAATTTATATACTATTCTACGATACTCCGATCCGAAATCGCCGATACTACCGATATCGCCGATACCAATACTCATAGGAATAGTCCGATACCGATTCTGATACCGATACTTTGAACCTTGATACTAAGTTTATATATATATACTAATTTATATACCGATACCAATACTCATAGGAATAGTCCGATACCGATTCCGATACCGATTCCGTTACCGATACTTTGAACATTGATACTAAGTTTATATATATACCAATTTATATACTAATTTATATACTAAGTTTATATCCCGATACCGTACGTGTGCGTGTGCGTGTGTGTGTGTGTTACTATCGGCCCCGGCACCTAACCCCCAACCCAACCACCATCGACCACCATTCCCACCACCGCGACCCCCACCCCCACCCCTACCCCAACCCCCAACCCCACCACCGCCGACCGCCATCCCCACCGCCCACCCGAAACCTGCCGCCCCGACCCGAAACCCCCCCACCACCGCGACCCCCACCCCCACCACCACCGGCCCCCGCCTTCCCCCGCCGCCCTGACCCGAAACACCCTCCAGCGACCCCCACCCCCACCACTGTAACCCCTACCCCCACCACCGGCACCCGCCGCCCCGGCCCGAACCCCCCCGGTGACCCCCACTACCGCGACCCCCACCCCTACCACCACCGGCCCCCACCTCTCCCCGCCGCCCTGTGAAACCCGTATTTCTGGTTTATTAGAATTAAAAGCAAGTTTTTTGATTAATCACTGAATTTTATTTTTGTCGCAATTTTCTATATCTATTTTATTATTATATTGTTGGTTCCAAATTATTTTCCAAAATAATAAGCCTGGTTTTTGGTTGCCGACCTGACCACGAGTCCGGACCCTGTTCAAACCCGACTGGAATTTTTAAGTAACATTTTTGGTTAAATAAACAATAAGTTTTTATTTTTTAGGCTTAAACTTAAGCTCCCCAAAACCCAAATTCTTAAATCTACCCAGACCCGACCCGTTCCCTTCTCTGGAGACCCTTTCTCTTCCCCCAAGTTACTTCTTCCACGTTCACAGCAACTCCTTTCAACTCTCCCCTTATTTCTCCACTACTCTTACTCACCCCCACACGTCTCTCTAACTCCCCAACTCCAGCACACTAATCCCTCTCCCCACTCCTTATAATACCCCATCAAAACTCTTCACACCTAACCCCACTCTCCCTTCCCTCTCACGAGAGCACAGCAACTAACTCTTCTCCCCATTCTTAAGCAAACCCACCACCACCATTACTCATTTTCTCCCCCCACTCCTCATAAACCCTCCCCCCGAGCCTTTTCGCTCGACGCCGGACCATCCGCCCCGACCCCGCGTGGCGCGCCCCCAGCCAGCGCCCCCGATCCGCCTGTAGCCGGCGCCCCTCTCGGCCATCCGCGCCGATCCCGGCCCCCTCGGCCGCACTCCAGCGTCCCGACCTCCTTCCAGCCCACCCCCGCGCTGTGCCCTAGGTCTTCCGGCATTTCCCTGAGCGCCGCCCCTTCGGCGCCAAGCCCTGTTTGGCCGTGCCCTAGCGTCGCCATCCAGAGCCTGTGCCCCGCTGATCTGGACAGCACTGTCCAGCGCTGTCCACGGGTTTCCGAGTTGCTGTCCGCTGTTCGGACGTTGTCCAGCGCATTCATTGCGGCCCGGTCTACTGTCGGTGTTTCCTGTGCATTTTCCGAGCTGGGTTCTTGCTGTCCACATTTATTATTTCTTTAATTTGCATCTGAGAGCTCTAGCCGAGCAACCCAAGGTATAACTCCTCTGTCCCGTCCCATTTTCATTTGTCTGTGATGAGATTGGTCCCCGATTCCCTCCCGGAAATTCGGTTTTTAGCGACGTCGTAGCTTCGGATTTTTTCGGAAATATTCTGTGATTTTCGGCGTTTATTTCGGATTTTTTCGAAACATACTTTCGAGATTTTAGGCTTTGTGATTTTCGAATTCATATTGGGAATTCCCGAAACCATATTGTGGGTTCCGATTTAAATTTGGGAATTATTCTGTGAATTTTAATTGTGGTGTAAAATGGTTTGGAATTGAATTCTGGGTGTTCCCTGGTTTGGGACTTTTTTTATAAATGGTGTTTATGGCGCATTTCCCAGTTTTTGGGTTGTCCCGAAAATGGAGGAAATGCTGCCCAAATTTTTATAAAATTTTAGAAATGAATTTCAAATCGGTTTTCGGAAAATATATTATCTATTTTGGATTTTTAGGCGACGACCATACCGGTCTGTGGGCCCTAGCGAAATGCAAACGAAACCGGTTTTACCCGGACGTTGAGGCATTAGCTAATAGTGACGATTGGACCAAGTCTGAGACTCCTAAGATTTTATTTATTTTATTTTTAGTTTTTGTTTTCGATACTTAAAATACGGGATATTAGTCAGAGCTAACTAATTTTCTCTTATTTTAATTTATGTAAAGTTTGAAAGGGCATAAGCCCAGATTCCTATTCTGTCGGCTGTGCCCCTGTATTGCATAGTCTAGGTTTTTCATTTATTTTTTGGGTTGATTTTCCTTTAATTTTCTGGATGGTTTTATCATTTATTTTAATAGGCGCTTCGTAACAAAATGATTGATAAATATTTTGTATAAATTAATAAGGTTTTCTCACGATAAAATAACTTGAATAAAATATTGATAATTAACAAAACCCACGTTTTATCATTGAAAGAAAATAGTAGTTTATATATAATATTACAAAATACAAGTTTTTGCCAAATTAACCGGTAGCGACAATTTTTCAAGTAAAACCAGAAACTGGCTATCCAACTAAATGAGAACCAACGTAGTACGCGTCGTAAATCGTTAGCAGTAGAATATACAAACTTAAAATCTGACTAGGACCTGCTACTAGATATTGCAACTAGCACACCTAGCTTGGTTTCACAATGGTTCTAAGTCAAGTTCTCCAACTGTAGGGTCTCGGAGACGAACCTAGCATCTTTCCGGAACCAACACCGTTTCCAGTCGTAAACAAAGGCAAGTACATTTTGTGTTAGTTTACAATTATTTAATAATCATTTTATTGCAAGTTTAAACCACGATGCAACACGGAACTCTCTCTGAGAGCACTGACTGTAACTACTGTAACTACTGTAACTATTTGGGGACTGGAGGAGTAGTGTAATGTGTATGACCACATCCAAATTACTGTAACAACTGTGCGAGCTTACCCCTCTTACACACGGGGATAAGCCATATCATTCACTGTACAACCCAAGCCGATCATATCCATTGCCTATTCACATCAAATTGTTTTAACTACTGGAGAACTGTTTATTTTTAAATTGTTTAAAAGTACATGATTCTATTATTATTTCAATTGTCAAATTAGCATAAATTTTACTTTGCTCCCTCCTGACTGGAGATAACATTTTTAGGTTCTATTGAGGATGCTGAGCTGTTATACAACAGCTATTATGACCCAGTTTTGTACCCTATGGTATTGCCAGAGTCCCCATTGGAGGACGCAGGACCTGAGACCGACGAGCCGAATGCTTAGAGATTTTCTGTTTCCAGTTTGTTGCTTTGAAATTTTTATTATTTGAAATTCTGTAATTAATTCAGTTCTTTTGCATTCCAGCTGTATTTAATTTAAAGTTGAATAAACTTTTAAATTTTCGAATATTGAGTTGTGACAAATGTATATAGATGTTGTTGTGAATACCTGCTAATGGAACAGCTTACTGCCGCCGTCTCAACAACGGTGCAGGCTGGGCATGATCCGGTTCGACCCAATTATTTGGGATCGGGTCGTGACACGCCCCGACCCAAACCCCCCTAAGCGACCTCCACCCCCACCACAGCGACCCCCACCACCACCGGCCCCCGCCGCCCCCCGCCGCCGAGAGTGAGAGAGAGAGAGAGAAGATTACCTGGAGAGAGAGAGAAAGTCTACGGTCGGAGAGAGAGAGAAAGAGAGATAGAGAGAGAAAATTTGGGGGGGTGAAAAGTTTTCCCCTCCTCCCCCGTCGGCTAAATTTAAGTTAGGGCTGGATATTTAGCGACAGAATGACGATGGATATATTCCGTCGCTATGTAGTCGCTATACCACCCTAGTTGGCCGAGGAATATCCTTCGCTATGTGGTCGTTAAATTTTGTGGCAATTTTTTTTCACCATTCCCCGCCAAATTTTACCAACTAAGCGACATCATAGCGACGGAATCTTCATCCGTCGCTATATCTCCGTCGACTTAACGACGGATTGTCGACCTTTGCTCACCCTTAAAATAAAATAAAAAATTATCGGCTTTTCGACGACAATCAGTCGAAACTTTTTCGGTAGTCGGTCGCCAATAGCGACGGACAGAATCCATCGGTATATGTCCGTCGCCAAATGGCTGTATTTTGGTAGTGACGGCATGCTCGAAGACCCGCTCGATCGAGGCGACTTCTCGCTCAGGTGGGTGGCTTCGGTGAACTTGTCTCAGCTTGGCCTTCGCACTAATAAAACGAAAGTTTTTAATGCACCGTAGGCTTGATAGTAAAAGAGACGAATCCACATAGCTTAAAAAATAATCCCAAGTTGGGTCGATTGAGTTAGAACATGAAAAAAGGTCCCACGGTCGGCTTAAAAACGATGCACGATGGCTTTCAAAATGACACTCGGTCCTTCGTCCCGTGGCTTGGGAGAAGAAAAAGTTCATCTTCGCCACAAAGCTAAGAATTTGTCTAAGTCATCGGCGTCGCCCGCATAAATACTTGATAAAGCGTACACGGTCCCATCGTCCCAGGCTTGGCATAGCCTTTGCTCGTCCAGCGGGTTAAGTTGTATTGTACGGCTTGTGGCATAAGTCTAGGCACCCAAATAGCTTGGTTGTTACGTGCACGACACGTTCCTGCGATGCAAGGCTCGACGCAGCTTTCGCGTCAAGTTGTTGCACGATTAAGTTAGGCTAAGTTATGCTAGGCTAAAGAAGTCATTCTAAGCATTGTCCCATGTTTTCTGCGGTTGTCAAATTACTTGGTTTTACGATCGTAAGGCCCATCATATGAAGTATAATTTGGGTGGTAGTGTCGTACAGAACACAATTTAGCTTAAGGCAGGATGTCAAGGACTTAGTATTTAATGCACGAACCACGGTAGGTTCAAGATGAATTTTGAAAAGGGCTATCAAATAGGTGTTACTGAGTTAAGTAAAATGATAGGGCAACAAGGAAGAATGCTCGCGACCATGGGTCGTCGAGGCGGTCTCAAATACTAGAAGTATTAAACTGGATCCTAAAAATATGGTAACATTAGAATAAGAATGACTGTGTGAGACGTCAGTTCGAGTCGAGTCTTGCATGGTCATGGACAACTTGTCGACAAGGACGATGGTTCCTCGAGCGACAACCCGGGGCCACGGGACCAACTCGGCCTAGGAGGAAATAGGGTATAGTCGTGCAAGGATAATAGTATAGGTTAAGCGGAGACTTGCAACGGGGCTAGCTACTTGCGTTGAAAGGACCCTGATTAACAAAACTATATATACATCCAGGACAGCTTGTGATGCAAGTGACCTTTCATATAGATGGGTCAGCACGGACGGCAATCCGCAGGTGTGCCTTTGGATTGAGTCGAGTTGAATAGGTGCACGATCAGAAAATAATGTTTGGGGACTAAGATTTTCTGCAACATAGACACCATGCTTCGGCACGAGATGTTGCATCAAGTCTTAAGTTGTTGGCATAGAGTTGTACAAGTTGGATTTGAGTCGTTGCGAGTTTAAGTCAGGAATCGCCGCAAGGCAAAGTTGGTTAGGTGACACTAAGTTCACAAGTCTTGAATTGGTCAGTTGGTGATCAAAGCAGCAAGGGCTGCAAGGCGACAATATGGTTAAGTCATACTGAGTTGCGAGACACAGCCTCAATATGGACACACGAATGGATCTCATGATACGACCACATTGACGACACAATAGGCTTGTAGCATGGTCACATAGAAATTGGGTACTATCATGTAGTTGCGTCTCTGAGTATGGGCCGAAAGACAAACATGACTTGATAAGTTGACGTTGTTGACACGAGAAGGGTATAGAGGTAAGGTATAAGTAAGTTACTAGTTCAAGGCACAAAGATGGTCTAGAGACACGAAATAGGCCTAGAGTCTATGTCCTAAAATTGAACCGACAATCAAAAAGGGTTATATTGCACAAAGTAAAATAAACATGTTAATTTTGTATGGGTGGGCGAGGAGCTCACTCCACCAGTACAGTTGAGTACTGACACCCACACAGTTTTCATGTACAAGAATAGGTAGAAGCTCGTTGGCACGGAGCTCCTTGGATGCGTCGAGGCATGGAGTTCCTTGGCATTTCGAGGTGCGTGGCCGCATGGAGTCATGACTTATATGGGACATAATGTATGTACATCGCCTATCCAAAGCTTCCGCTGGCCTACTCAAATTGTATTGAGAGATGAGAGAGAGCAGAGTGACTTGTAATGTGAGGAGAGTGAGCTTGAGTGATTGTAATCTTGACCTTGTGCCACATTGTAATCTTTATTTCAATATCAATAAAGAGTATTTTGCATGACTTGTGTTTTGCTTCAAATTTCTGCTGCTGTATCAATGTTTTCGCTTGGAATTTCTGTACGACGACCACGTCGCTTAGTCTGTAATTGGCTATTATGGAATCCGCCTTGCGTGAGCGCAATCTAGGCTCATGCGGCATTACGCCTTAACGAGGACGATCATTTCTACGGGAGCAGGGCGTGACATAATGGTATCAGAGCACAACTTTACGTCCTTGGACTATCGATTGAATTCTTTAACTCTGTTGTTTTCGCAAACTCTAATGTGTTGCTTCCGCAAGTTGATATCGTTGGTGCGCTCTCTCTCAAATGTCCCACGAGGATGTCCATACAATAAGTCTATATAATTTATGAATCATAGGAGAACAATTTTGACAAAAACAAAAGATGGTTCGCGTAAGCACGGTTGGCTAAGTCAGGCTGGACATATACACCAAAATTGTGTTGACCTTAGAGAAGTTGTATGCGGATTCAAATTTTGTCAGACAAGTATGAGTTAGACTCGATTCGTAAAAAGTGTCAGGTAGTTTTGATAGAGGTACTATCGAACGATAATGTTATGGTCGATGCGATATAGATGAGCGTGCTTAGAATTTGAAAAAATGGTTCGAACGGATATTCGAAGTAATCGATTGTGAATCGAATGATAGTTGAAAATTTGTCGAATGACTTCATCCCTGAATGGTGTATAGGATAGCCTCAGGAATGTCGGTCGATTGATTGAGGATACAGGATGCCAATGAGTCTATCAGCAAGCGACGAATACACAAAGCCTTAGAAAGAGTGTTTCAGATTTAGTCATGACTTGATAGCTAGCATGAAATTGATTTGAACGAATTAGGAATAAGGTGCGCGGGATTGTGATTGTACAAGTATGAAATGTAAATTGATTGAGCAGGTGAAACTGAATCGAGAAAAAGTAAGGTGTAACGAATGAATGACTTGATAGAGGGGATCGATATGAATCGTATACAAAAAGATAACACGATCGGATGATAGCGTGCATGAGAATGATTCAAATATTAAGAATGACTATAAAAAAATTAGAGTAGAGGTTGTTTGATGATTTGAGTTAGCATAGAACGGTGTGACTTGAGGAAATATGTTGCTCGGTGGCTTAAGATAGTCGGATGAATATACGTGATTTTGGTTTTGGACGAATTGAACATGTAACTAGTTTGGGGGATAATGATCGAATTTGATCTTGAATATCGAGGAAATGTGGTGTATCCAGTTCGAATGATAGCATCAGTTGCACGACTCAAAATTTGTTGCAAAGGAAGATCGTCAAGTTATGCATATTATCGATGGTATTGAGACGTATCAAAGATCGATATGCGATAACTTGGGGGCACTCTAATTCGAGGAATGACGATCGTGCAAAGTATTATTGTTTTGATGGATGCTATATTTAGGATTTTGATTGAAATGAATGTTGGATAAAAATGATAGTGTCTTGATGGTTGCGTTGATAACCACAACGTCGACAAATTTATCTTGTGCGAGCGCAACTCTAGCCTTGTACATGCGTCACGTCGGATTTAGAACGATCTTTTCGCGTGAGCGTTGACATGGTGATTCATGTAGCAGGAATGATCGAACTCAAAAAATCAGGACGCGACAATTTGGATTGCTTCGACATGTGGTTTGATGCAAATGTGAATTCAAAAATTGGTTGGACTTGCGATTGACGATTAAGTAAAGTTGAGAATTGAGTAGATCCAATCTACATATCGAAAATAAATTAATCTAGACTCAAAGCAAGAGTTACACCCGATGAGGATGATTATTTTGCGGGAGCGCACATGGTGATATCATGCCCACCGTGAAAAATCAGACTTGCGTGAGATTGGGGCGTGACATATTGCTAAGCTAGACGACCTTGTAATCGAATATATGAATTATGATGAATGACTTCGAAAATATGGAATGATAATTATGGTCTGGCGACAAATCGTGTCATAGTATGTTTGATTTGGAAAGAATAGATAGGTAGATAGGTAGACTATATCGAACAGATCCAAAGAGATAGACTATGCGAATTATAAATTTGGACATACGATAGCGATGTGAAAGAGACTTGGTTGAGCAGAACTTGAAGTTTGCTGAATGACTCGGCCCCTTGGAATTGAACGTTGCGAGTGCGAATAGGTGAAATCTATGCTCGAAGTTTAGAAATCGGAGTAATACGAGCTTGGGTAGAAAACCCAGCAATATCAACTTTGGTTTGACCTTAGGATGGGGTCAGTGTTGATATTATTATTTGGGAACTATGATTCCAAAACTGACAGATTGACTTTAGCCTAGAGAGATGGCCTAGCGGTTAGGCGAGACGTTCCCGTTGCGAGAGTTAGCATCGGTACGATTTGTTTTTAGGATTGAGTAGATGAATCGGATAGGTGGGATTGGATTCACTATCACAAGGCTTGGTTGAAATGTATGTATTTTGGGGGCGCCTGAAATATCTGCACGATCCAACTAAGTGATACATTGAATTCAAAGGAGGCTAGAAGAACGAAAAGTTATCGAGGATTTCAAAATCGAGGGTTTCAAAGAAAGATTGATGGTAAGCACGAGCGTGGCTCGAATTGTGGAAACGTATAGAAAGAATGTGTACAAGAATCGTTGGATGTTGAATCAAGTTATGAGTCAACAAGTAAGTACTAAGCTAATTTTGAGGAAGAAACTTTTTTCTGAGTGGTGTATGATGTAGTGTCCCGTTCCGCTCAGTCAATTGGAGGAATCGAAACATCGATGGCGTTCGGACTTAGCCATGCAACGGCTTGCTCGAAGACCCGCTCGATCGAGGCGACTCCTCGCTCAGGTGGGTGGCCTGAACTTGCCTCAGCTTGGCCTTCGCACTAATAAAATAAAAGTTTTCAATGCACCGTAGGCTTGATAATTAAAGAGACGAATCCACATAGCTAAGGGAATAATTGTAACACCCAGTTTTCCAGATGAGGATAATTTTGAAATTTTGTAATTATAATTATTAATTATTGATATTTGATTCACATTATAATTTTTGGTGATTCTTATTAATTTTTAAACTATTTTAAAACTGGTTTAAGTCATGACTTGTGATTTTGATGTGCTGCTAGCGAAACCTGAGAGACTGCATGACCTAGAGCCTAACCATGTCATTAGAATGACTTAATTATCATTTTTAGCCTAGGGGTAATTTGATCATTTTGACTTATTTGAATTATTTGGTGATTTGTTGAATTGGTGAATTCTAGTTTGACTTTGACTTGTTGAGACCTAGTGGACTAGCCTAAAAGCTAACCCTAGCCATGGTGACCCTAGTCTAACTTGAGTTAATCTATTTTAGTCATTAGAGAATAGGTTTAGAATGAGGGGATTTGGTTTAGTGAATTTAAGTCATGGCTTGTGGTTTCATGAAATGACTTATGGCTTAATTATTTAATTGATCATGACTTAAGCCCATGGGCCATTTAGTGAACCCTAACCCTGATTTTTGAGCTTATGACCAGCCACTTAGGGATTCCTACCCTATATAAACACTTATTCATTAGGGTTGCCTCTTTTTATCATTCCAACACTTGGAGAAAAGAAAGGTAAGTCTCCCCTTTCCAAAAATTTCCATTTTATTTATTTGATCTCCTTTTTCATCCTAGTCTTTTGCATTGGGTTCTAAATTGAGTTTATGGACTGTTGGTGGAGGGATATTTCAGTTTGGGATCCATTTGGAGCATTTGGCCATCAAGAGGAACACCCCCCATTTGGAGCTTTTCCATGCAATTTGCACCTATAGGTAAAACCCTTTAAATTGCATTATTTTTGTGATTTCTTTGCATGATGGTTTAGGAATAGGTGTCCCCTAATTTTTGGAGGAATTTTGTGTCATTTGCATTAGATTACGTGTCCGTATCGGACACGTATCGAACCAAATAGCTAAGTGTTCGACGAAATGCCCGAACCATTTCGATTTGTAAAATTTGCAAATCTATTTGAATAGAGTCCTAGATCTAGGTGTGTAGGTTATTTTCTGTGAAGAGTGTCTGGTATTTTAGTGTCCTAATGTGTCAAAAATTCATGTTGGACACGCTGTGCACACACGTACACTGTGTCCTGCATCACGGGGCTGAGAACTCCCGACACAGGACACATGGACACGTAGAATTTTGTGTGGGGTGAGGGGCAACGTCTGACATCATGCTCCCAAAATTTGGGAGCAGATGGTTGTGTACACGTGGAGCAATCGTGCCCGCACTGGGCACGCGCTGCGCGCGCACAGCGACAATCCGCGCGCTGACACGGGCTCTGTGTCGCGTCCTGGAGTCTCGTGGATACAGTACAGGGTGTCTGTGAGGTGGCCCTATCCTAGGCGAACCTAGGTGCACACCCACGTGTGGTGTCGTGTCGTGTGTCGTGTCCTAGACACGAGTGCACGGGTGCACGAGACAGCGTGTCTGTGTGTGCACGAGAGTGGTTCTTGACGTGTGGACATGTCGTATCCGGCCCTGGGTGATACGAGAGGACTCGAGGGACACCAACACATATGTAACATGATTTACCAACCTATAATTTAGTATATTTACATGTTTTATCATACGAATTGGGTTTCTTTTTTTTACTGATATGTGTTTCTGTTCTATATCCTGAATTGATTTCTTTTTTTTATCTGATTTAAATGTTGTTTTAAATCACTAGATTGGTTCCCACATGTGTATTAGTTCATGCTAGGATAGGTTTTTATAGTTTGATTAGCTTGTTATCACGAAAATGGAAATTGAGTATGAAAATGGGCAAAATTCAATGAGGGACTGAAATCCCAGATTTTCAAATAACTCATTCTGTTTTTTTAAAGTTTATTTTACTGAATCTTAGTTTTAATTCTCATGTTTGATTCATATACATGTGCATTGGTCACTGCCAGTTTGATTCCATGTTAGATTAGGTTGTGTTGGGTTTTTGGATTGAAATTGGGATTCATGTTGAGATAAATGTGGTTGATATATATAGTGTTTCACTTTCACCTGAAAACTGAAATGATTGTTGTTCAATGTATTCACTGATTTTTACCTCACTTCACTCTTGTATTCCCACACTCACATGTCTATGCTAGCACTTCACTGATTCACCTACACATTCTTGCATTCACACATGCCATGTATCACACACTCTTAGCCCCTCTCTTCATCTCTGTATATATATATATATATATATATATATATATATATATATATATATATATATATATATATATATATATGTATATAAGTAAGATAATGAATGAATAAATGTATGCATGAACCAATGTACATTGTAATATGCATGTTCCCTTCCTTATCATTAAAATTCTGAAGTTGAAATTCAATTCCCAGGTTTCACTATGTAGATATGACTAAATCCTTCCCTTCCCTTCTAATATGGATACATGGATATATCATTATATCAATACAATGTAATGTATTTATGCTACATATATATATATGAGTTTATATATATGTAATACTTGTGTACTTATGTGTGATAGATTAGTATGAGTAGAGTATAGGTCTTTAAATATGAAATGTTATAGGGTGTTAAGGGCAAGGTTGATGTTAGTCATTATATGTATATGTAATGACTAGTAGATACATGGATATGTGGATGTATGATATATTTAGTTATATATATTCTATATTTATGTGAGATACCTTAGCCTTGGGTTGGTATGCACATTGTTATAGGATATGGTATCCTAGTGCACTAGCCTAAGGGTTGGTTGAGTTAGATATAGAGTTTAACTTAGATAAACTAGTTGACCATTGGCTTAGATTGGACTAGTTGACCTAAATTGACTAGACAGTTGACCAAAGTCAATATTGAGTCTAGATGTGTCCAATTGACCTAGTTTGACTAGTGTAGTTAACTTGGTTTGACCAGAGTTGACCAAGAGTTGACTTTGACCTAGATTGACCTAGAAATTATGTAGATTGCATCATAAATTTCATTTATCGTATTTTAAACACATTATAACCTGTATTACTCTGTTTAGGACATTGTGACTCCGGTGCAGGCATCTGATATTATACTACTCTTTTCAGAGTAGCAGGCGAGTACATCCTCTGATAGTTCTTTCATTTACTTGTCAATTACTATACTTCAGTTCTAGTTAGTTTTATGTGATTCTTATAACACGTATGGATATTTCTGGATTCATGTATGCGACACACGTACCATCTGTCTGGCCTCTATTTCTGGAACCACTACTGGCATCACCTTCTGGAACCACTACTGGCATCACCTACTGGAATCACTACTGGAACCACCTACTGGAATCACTCTGGAATCTTTTGCTGGTATCATTATGTTCGGCTGGACTCATCTCGATTCTTGTGTCATTTTTCTGGATTCACTTGTACTTGTGGGCGGGGAAATATTGGAATAGGCATATGAACATACCCAAATACTGGAACCACTCCCTTAGAATTATACTGGAACGATAGCCATCCCACACTTGGCCGAGTGTGCGGTGTGCCGTATTACCTACAGCCGTTCATATGTCGATCCCGATATTTTAAAACATACTGTTAGAGTATAGGCTGGACTCACCCTGGAACCTTTGATTACCAACTGGACTCACCTTATATCGGACTCATGTTGTACTAGAACCACCTGGTATCAGATTCATGTTGTCTGAATTTACTTGGGTTTTGCACTTGTTTACATTTACATTCTGGACTTATTATGTTACTTTAGTTCAGCTAGATTTATTTTACAGTCTTCATTGCCATCATTCTTCTCTTGTTTTAGTTACTTACTTTCTTTGTATCTTATATGTTCTCCATACCATCACCTGTATATAAACTGCCATATTCATCAATAAAACTGTCTATAACTGTTTTATAGTTCTCTGTCATTTAATTGGGATTTCTTGATGAGTTGTACTCGTTTCTGTCCTGACTGGACCTGTTGAAAATATTACAGATGACTGCCCTGAGGACATTTGCCCTACTTGCCCTGGAGCAGGAGATGGCTTAACTACCTATGGCCCCGACACTCAGGAGTGATCGGGAGACTAGCTAGTCGTTTTGTTTAACTTTCATGTTTTAGAACTGGAGTTGTATATAAGTTGAGATTGTAGTTAAGATTATCTGAGTTTATATTATTTTAGTTGTTGGATTTATTTCTGTTATTAGTCTTAGTTTTAATCTTCTGTGATATCTTATTGTTCTTAGACTGTGATTGAGATTCATCATATCTATACTTGTCCTCCGTTCGGAGTTGAGATTTGACAAGTACATTATATACTGCATGAGTTGATGATTAGTTAGAGACTTAGAACAGCGTTCTACCGTCGACACTGCGGCGTAGGCAGGGCGCTGTTACGTACTCGTACCCTCACAGTGGGTGCGGGTCATGACAATAATCCCAAGTTGGATCGTTTGAGTTAGAACATGAAAAAAGGTCCCACGGTCGGCTTTAAAACGATGCACGATGGCTTTCAAAATGACACTCGGTCCTTCATCCCGTGTCTTAGAGAAGGAAAAGTTTGTCTTCGCCACAAAGCTAAGAATTTGCCTAAGTCATAGGCGTTGCCCGCACAAACGCTTGATAAAGCGTGCACGGTCCCATCGTCCAAAGCTTGGCATAGCCTTTGATCGCCCCACGGGTTAAGTTGTATTGCACGGCTTGTGGCATAAGTCTAGGCACCCAGATAGTTTGGTCGTGCACAGTACGTTCCTGCGATGCGAGGCTCGATGCATCCTTCACTCGTCAAGTTGTTGCGCGATTAAGTCAGGCTAAGTTATGCTAGGCTATTGAAGTCATTCTAAGCATTGTCCCATATTTTCTGCGATTGTCAAAATTATTTGGTTTCACGATCGTAAGGCCCGTCATATGAAGTATGACTTGGGTGGTAGTGTCGCACAGAATACAAGTTGGCTTAAGGCACGATGTCACGGACTTAGTATTTAAGGCACGAACCACGGTAGGTTCAAGATGAGTTTGGAAAAGGGCTATCAAATAGGCATTACTGAGTTGAGTTAAATGATAGGACAACAAGGAAGAATGCTCGCGTCCATGGGTCGTCGAGGCGGTCTCAAATACTAGAAGTATTGAACTGGGTCCTGAAAAGATGGTAACATTAGAAGAAGAATGACTGTGTGAGACGTCAGTTCGAGTCGAGTCTTGCATGGTCATGGATAACTTGTCGACAAGGGCGATGGTTCTTAAGCGGCAACCTGGGGCCACGGGACCGACTCGACCTAGGAGGAAACAGGGTATAGTCATGCAAGAATAATAGCACAGGTTAAGCGGGAACCTACAACGGGGCTAGCTACTTGCGTTGAAAGGACCCCGATTAACAAAACTATACGTCCATGATAGCTTGTGATGCTAGTGACATTTCATATAGATGGATCGGCATGGGCGGAAATCCGCAGGTGTGCCTTTGGATTGAGTCGAGTTGAATAGGTGTACGATCAGAAGATAATGTTTGGGGCCTAAGATTTGGCTGCAACGTAGACACCGTACTTCGACACGAGATGTGGTGTCAAGTCTTAAGTTGTTGGCATAGAGTTGTACAAGTTGGATTTGAGTCGTTGCGAGTTTAAGTCAGAAATCGTCGCAAGACAAAGTTGGTTAGGTGACACTAAGTTCACAAGTCTTGAATTGGTCAGTTGGTGATTAAAGCAGCAAGGACCGTGAGGCGACAATATGGTTAAGTCATACTGTGTTGCGAGGCACGGCCTCAATGTGGACACACGAATAGATCTCATGATACGACCATGTTGACGGCACAATGTACTTGTAGCACGGTCACATGGAAATTGGATACTATCGTGTAGTTGCGCCTCTGAGTATGGGCCGAAAGGCAAATATGACTTGATAAGTTGATGTTGTTGACACGAGAAAGGTTTAGAGGCAAGGTATAAGTAAGTTGCTAGTGCAAGGCACATAGATGGTTTAGAGACACAAAATAGGCCGAGAGTCTATTCCTAAAACTGAACCTAAGGTAAGAGTAGAAAGACAATCAAAAAGGGTTATATTGCACAAAGTAAAATAAACGTTTTGGTTTTGTATGGGTGGGCGATGAGCTCACTCCACCAGTACAGTTGAGTACTAACACCCACACAGTTTTCAAGTGCAGGAACAGGTAGAAGCTCGTTGGCATGGAGCTCGCTTGGATGCGTCGAGGCATGGAGTTCCTTGGCGTTTCGAGACGCGTGGCCGCATGGAGTCTGAACTTATACGGGATATAATGTTTGGGCATCGCCTATCTAAAGCTTCCGCTGGCCTACTCAAATTTTATTGAGAGATGAGAAAGTGCAGAGTGACTTGTAATGTGAGGAGAGTGAGCTTGAGTGATTGTAATCTTGTCCTTGTGCCACATTGTAATCTTTGTTTCAATATCAATAAAGAGTATTTTGTATGACTTGTGTTTTGCTTCAAATTTCCGCTGCTGTACGTATCAATGTTTCCACTTGAGACTTCTGTGTGACGACCTCGTCGCTTAGCCTGTAATCGGCCGTTATGGAACCCGCCTTGCGTGAGCGCAATCTAGGCTCACGCGACATCACGCCTTCGCGAGGACGATCGTTCCTACGGGAGTGGGGCGTGACATTCTCTCTTTCTTCGTTTTCTCTTTAAAAATGAATTTTTGTGGTTATAATGTGACTTTCCCATATGTCATCCAAACATTGAAGTCCATAATTTCTTGAAATTTTCTCACTTTGCGGGAGAAAAAAGAACTGTATCCAAACACATTTTGGAAAGTCATATATGCTGCAAACGCACACTTTCACACTTTCGAGAAGTTACTGCTATCCAAATAGTCCCTTAGGGTCGGCTTGGATTGAGGGTTAAGAGAGTTAAGTGAGAAAAAAATAAAACCATGCTTGGTTTGAGGGTGGAGGTTTAAGAGGCAGAGTTATAGAGGGTTAAGTGATGGTTTATTTCTCCCTCTTTTGTCTATTTTTTTAACCCTCCAAATCGGATGGTTGAGGAGGGTGATTGAGGGGTTTTGTTTAAAAAGTCATAAATACCCCTCATTTGTTCTATAAAATATCATGATTTTTCTTCTTCTTTTTTGTTTTCAGCATGTTGCTCCGTACCTTCCTAATTTGTGAAGATATTTTGACAAATTATAATTAAAATTTCAATCAAATTTAATTTTATGACATATGTAATAAGGTTATTTTGGTAACTATCATACTTTTATTAATTCTCTTCTCACTCAAAACTTTCAATCCAAACAAGAGTTATTAAATACCCTTCACTTAACTCTCTCTCCAATCCAGACAAGCTGGTTCTATGTATTGACTCTACTCCCCCTCACTTAACTCTCCCTCATTTAATCCCACTTAACTCTACTTATTTTTTTCCCCCTCAATCCAAGCAGACCCTTACACTATGTTTGGGAACATAGGAGGGGAGGGAGAGGAAAATTTGAGAGGAAGGAAAATTGATGGAGAGGAAAATTATCTTTACCTCTTCTTGTTTGGATGAACAAAAAGTAGGGGAAGGAAAAGTTTAAAAACAATTTTTTATTTGTTTATGGATATAGGTATAATTACTATTTCCTCCTTGGTATTCTCAAATGATGATTTAATATTAACTTTTTGAGGGGTAGTGGGGTAAATTCACTCAAATTCCTCTCATCTCTCTCCATTTTCCTCCCACATTTGGGAGAAAAATTTTTTGGTGGGACCCACCTACTTTTTTCTCTCAAATTTTCCTCCCCCATGTTCTCTCCCCCTTTCCAAACACCATCATTTAAAATTTTCCTCTCACTTTCCCCTCAACTTTTTTCTTTCTCCCATTTTTCACCCTTCCCAAACAGTACCTTAGTGCAAAAATCTAAAATCTTGCTCCACGACCGCAAAGATAGAATGATAACTTTCTTCAAATCTATGTTGATTTTTTCTCATTGCCTTTACACAATAGGTAATGGAGTATGTATTCTTACGCATGGTCTATGTGAATGTACCCTTGGCTAAAGATTGCTCATAAAAAGTAATACAAGGTACTAAGAATCGTGAAGAAGCCATACATATACATATATAACATGCAAATTAGTCCTACAAATTTGCACGTCAAATACAAATTGTTACACCCAAAAAAAAAAAAAAAACATCCTCTTGGAAATATTGACTTGCTAAATTATTATGTAAACATTTAATCCAATCCAACTCACACCAAGCTGTCACTAATAAATTACTTCGACAGCTTCTTATTAACTTTCTTTCCGTTATAGAACATTTCCCCCACGTCTCTCTGTCCTCGTATCCTTCCCATATCACCTTCAAATCTTCAATCAATAAATAGTGAGCTTTTAAAATGGCATTCTGTGATAGTTGATTCACTGTTTATACCGATTTGGTAGCCAATTTAAATACCATCAATTTATATTTACAGAAATGGGGATTGAATCATTCATACTATGCACCATTATGGAATAGCAGATGAATCAAGATCATGTGTCCAGCTCATTTGTATCAATTTAAATTTTGTTTCCTAATTTACTTCTAAACCAGTACAATATAATCTCCCACTTAAAAGGAGGAGAAATGAAAGTAGAAGAGACACTCAACATGGACACGAGTTTTGCAGGTATATTTTCGAAACTTTTTTTTTACTGTACCAGACACATATTGGACACTCCAAAGTACACTAAGACACGTCAAAATGTGTTGTATAACTATCATCATCATGTCCATGTTGCACAATACAACATGCCAAAATGCATCAATATAAGTGTCGTCATGTTTATGTTGTGTCCATGGCGCATGTAGATGAGGTCGACGACTCGCCTATCGAGGAAGTGCGGCTAACGGTCCCCATCACCGACGACCGGAGCTTGCCGACGCTCACGTTCCGTACATGGTTCCTCGGTCTCGTCTCGTGTGCACTCCTGGCCTTCCTGAACCAGTTCTTCGGCTACCGGACCAACGCGCTGTACATATCGGCGGTCTCGGCGCAGATTGCAGTTCTGCCACTGGGGAGGTTCATGGCGGCCTGGCTCCCTTCTACGAACATCGGGATCCCCGGGACCAGGTGGCGCTTCTCGCTGAACCCGGGGCCGTTCAACTTGAAAGAGCACGTGCTCATAACCATCTTCGCCAACGCCGGCTCCAGCGGCGCTTATGCGGTGAACATCATCACCATCGTCAAGGCCTTCTACCGCAGGGACATGAACCCGTTGGCTGCTCTACTTCTCACATTGACCACCCAGGTGAGTACAATCTCCATTTCTTAGGTTTAATATACAAGCTAACACACAGTCGTGACACGAAGCTTCCGCTTACGCAAGATCTAACAAAGTCAAGATCTAAGAAGACATCGATCTCCCTCAACTTAGAACAATCCTCCAGATTCAGCATGATCCCACGGGATCGCAGGTGACCCTCCCACAATAAAGATAACAGACAATCAAAATTATTTTCAAATAAAATAAACCAATCCTACCGCCGGTTAAGTCATAATGCTTTGTCAAATTTAAGGATTGCATGTGATTCCTTTCACATGGTTCAAAAAAATCTTGTTGTCCGTGGTTTGTGACCGAATGCCACGTGTCTTCGTCCCATTGATTGAAATTTTAGTGACGAATCCAAACAAATAGAAGGGTTAATGGAATTACGACACGTGGTCTGCAGGCAGGCCGTATATTATTTCCCATCATCATAACGTCTTGAAAAATTGTATGAGAATAATGTGTTTTACAACAAAATTTTCAGATGCTGGGCTATGGCTGGGCGGGTGTGTTCAGAAAGTACCTTGTGGACTCCCCCTCCATGTGGTGGCCCTCCAATCTTGTACAAGTCTCCTTGTTCAGGTCTCTCTACCGTCTTGAAGTCCAATTTTATATGCATAGATCAGTTAATTTAGTACAAAAATTCTTCGATGATTATACTGTTAGTTACCGATGGTCGTTATGTGTCCACTTACACACAACTAATTTGAATATCTAAGTACCGAACCATGAACATGTGACAACTATTTGTGACCGCTGGTATAGCTATTGTAGCTGCTCTGGCATTACATATGCTTGATCAAGTATTTACATACAGGGCAATGCATGAAGAAGAGAAGAGGCCAAAGAGAGGGACAACAAGACTCCAATTCTTCCTCATAGTGTTCATCTCAAGCTTCTGCTACTACATTGTCCCCAGCTACCTCTTCCAAGGCATAGCCTCAGTATCCATCATGTGCTACATATGGAAGGACTCCGTCCTGATGCAGCAGATCGGGTCGGGCACTTCCGGCCTCGGCGTCGGCTCCTTCGGCCTCGACTGGTCCACCGTGGCCGGGTTCATCGGGACGCCCCTCGCCACCCCCGGGTTCGCCATGCTCAACATCCTGTTCGGATACGTGGCCATGGTCTACGTCATCCTGCCCATCAGTTACTGGACAAACACCTACGAGGCGAAGAGGTTCCCGATCGTATCCTCGCGTGTGTTTTCGGCGAACGGGAGCGTCTACGCTGTCGAGGCGGTGCTCGACCCCGAGACCTTTTCCTTCAGCCAGGAAGGGTACGACCACGTCGGCCAGATCAACCTGAGCGTGTTGTTCGTTTACATCTACGGCCTGAGCTTCGCGACGCTCGCTGCGGCCTTGACTCACGTTGCTCTCTTCCATGGAAGGTTTGTGCATTCGTTCTCCTGAACCTTGTGTTTCTTTTAACACAATATATCATTTTCGTTCTTCTGAACCACGTCGGCTGACGGTCACGTCCGCGGTTACAAACTGCGGACAAAATATCATTTTTCGTTCTTTTAACCATCGGAAAGAGAAGCTAAGCTAACTGCCAAGCATATATATTGCAGGACGATATGGGCGCAGACGAAAGCAGCATTCAAGAATGAGATGGGCGACATCCACACGAGGATAATGAAGAAGAACTACGAACCTGTTCCGCAATGGTGGTTCCATATAATCCTGGTATCCATGCTTGCCCTCTCCGTCCTCACCTGCGAAGGCTTCGGCAGGCAGCTGCAGCTCCCCTGGTGGGGAGTGCTCTCCGCAGCCCTCTTGGCGTTCGTCTTCACTCTCCCGATCGGCATCATCACTGCCACGACAAACCAGGTTGAGAGCTCTCAATCCATCTCGATCTACAGTATATTGGCAAGACTGTCAACAATTTTGTAATTGGACAGTCCCGAGTAACTTTTGCAGTGCGTTTATAAATTGTCTATATTTAGCGCTACGTACTGACTCAAATGTATTGTACTGTCTTCAGCAACCAGGGCTAAATGTGATCACGGAGTTGATCATCGGTTACATCCTTCCGGGGAAGCCTCTCGCCAATGTGGCCTTCAAGACCTATGGCTACATTAGCATGACTCAAGCCATCACTTTCCTTGCCGACTTCAAGCTCGGTCACTACATGAAGATACCGCCCAGGTCCATGTTTGTAGTTCAGGTAACATATTCTTTTAGAGTTCTGTAGCTTGCCCGCCGGTTACGTGGCACGCTTCATTTGTAGGTCAACCATCGTAGGACCCATGTATATAGGGGCAGGGGCGGAGGCACACAGTGAGTGCACTGGGCTGTAGCCCAGTGCAAAAGAAAAAATGTTATGTATTTTTTTTTATATATAACTTATACGTTGGTATGCTAACTTAGTCCACTGGCCAGTTCAAAATAGGAGCTGCTTGAACGGCTCATTCAAAATAGGCCAGTTCAAAATAGGAGCTGCTTGAACATTTGTAAGATGAATGCATATTTTGAACGAGGTTTATCACAGACGAATGCATATTTTGAACGAGGTTTATCACAGACTGCTTATAATCATGGTTTATCCATTCCTGTTTATTAATGCTATTATATATACTTAAGATGAATGCATATTTTTGGAATTGAGTACTTGTTATCTATACTTAAGACAAATGCATTTTTTTTTTCTAAATTTATTGTCAGAATTTGAATTATCGAATTTACAAAGAAAACTCTGCTGAATTTTTGGAATTTTTTTTTTTAAAACCTTGTAATAATTATTAGCTAGCCCATCTTGCTCAAAAATTCTGGTTCCGCCCTTGTATAGGGGGCCCAATGGGGTTCGGCCATGCAGACGGGCAGACCAGCCCGCCTGCGGGCAAAGTACTCTTTTCCATTCTTTTACAATTCAAAAAGAGTTTAGGAGAGTTTATGTACCAAAATGTGTTTATGTTCTATATATGTATGTTGCAGCTGGTCGGAACGATTGTTGCAGCATGTGCGACCTTCGGTACCTCGTGGTGGCTCCTCGAGACGGTCGACCACATCTGCCAGCCCGACTTGCTGCCCAAGGGAAGCCCGTGGACGTGCCCCGGGGACGACGTCTTCTACAGCGCATCGATCATATGGGGCGTGGTGGCCCCACTGCGCATGTTCGGGAGGCTCGGCCTCTACGAGAAGATGAACTACTTCTTCCTCCTGGGCTTCCTGGCCCCCGTGCCGGTGTGGCTTCTCTCGCGAGCCTTCCCCGAGAAGGAGTGGATCAAGCTCATCAACCTGCCGGTCATTCTGGGAGGGGGCGGGGCGCTGATGCCGGCCAGGACCGTGAACTTCAACATGTGGTTCGCAGTGGGGCTCTTCTTCAACTTTGTGGTGTACAGGAGGTACAAGGGGTGGTGGGCTAGGTACAACTACGTGCTGTCGGGGGCTCTCGACGCGGGGGTGGCCTTCATGGCGGTGCTGACCTATTTTGCGCTGCAGATGCAGGACATCAACGGTGTCGAGTGGTGGGGTGTGGACACGCACTGCCCGCTGGCGAAATGCCCTAGCGCCCCGGCCATCCCGATCGAAGGCTGCCCTTCCAAGTAGTAGTAGTAGTAGTTGTTGCTGTTGTCATTTATGCCATGCATTGTAGCTTGACCTGTTTAGAGTTTGGGTTGTGGCTTGTAATTCAAGTAGGAATGCCTTGTTGATTTTCGTTATAGTAGATTGTTATGGACATGTTTTCAAGTTTAGGTAAAATGTGTTTTAGACTCAAGTATATGACCAGAACTGCAAGCTTGACACAGTCGTGGACTGGACAATGGACATATATCATCGGCAACAACCTACCGCCCAAATTTTCACATACTTGACGAATATAAGTTTTTTTTTATGCGGGTTCATCCATGTTCCCCAAACTTGAGAACTTTAACAAAGTTTTTTCTTATTCAGCATTTAATGTGGCAAATTAAGCAGATCCATGGGAGTCTAAAAAGAAACAAATTAGTCAATGGCCGACCAACGCAAGTCCAGCCAAGTGAGATAAAAGGGTAACCCAAAACTCATCAGTCTATTTAGGAAAAAGGTATTTTGCCAGCAGGCGGACTGGCCAGTCCGTTCGTCTGCGTTGCCGAACCCCATTGGCTCTTCCTATTGGCATGGGTCTTATACCGGTTGACTTGCCAATGAGAAGGCGTCAAGTAGCGGCGGGCTGGCCCGCGTGCGGGCAATGTAGCAGCACTGGTCTATTTAAGGTGTATAATTGGCCGGACGATCTAAAACCTGGAATCCGATTTGGGTTCGTTAGGTCAATTCAGATCTAGTCCACGAGCTGACCCAACCCGGTCCACATAGGACCTGGGTTCGGACTGGCGTTCGTTGGCCCGATAAAAAATCTAGGCCCAACCGGATTCGTCTCCAACCCGGACCGGCCCAGTCGACCAAGCATGTCAAGTCAGTAAGGTAAAATAGTATTCTTCGATCCAACACTCACCGGGTCTATTGGGCTTCATCCCTAATGCAGTGTTAGTCGAACACATCACAATTATGATGTGGCCTTCCTTCATGCACCCTTAGACCACGTTTGGTTTGCAGAATTGAAGTATTGGAAAAGGAAAGTGATTCATTTTTTTGTTTGGAAGCCAAAGGAAAGGAATTTGATTTCCAAGAGGAAAAAAAAATAGAGGAAAAATGGTTCCTCCCACCAATCCAATGATTCATTTTTATCCTCTAAGCCTCGTTTGGTTCGCGGAATGGAAGAAAAAGGAAATCAATTCATTAGCATTTCCTTTCCCTTGAAAAATTACAATTTTCATTGATTTTTCTTTCTGGTGTTTGGAAATGCCAAGGAATTTGGAAAGGAAAGTGAATACTTAAATGTGGGAAAGTGTCTCATTTGATGCGGTAGCAGAGGTCATTCTTTCTCGAGTCGGAAAGAATTTTTGGGCATAGTTGTAGCTGGTCGTTGTTACGCCCCTGCCCGCCGAGACTAGGTGAATCGCTCCCCCGAAACCAACTGATCGAAAGGGGAGATCTAAAACTATTCCTTGCTTGGATGGATGGAATCATTTTTTTTTCCATACTTTTCCTTCTACTGGGAATTACTTTCCTTTCCTCCTCAATTCCTTTGGCATTCAAATATAGGAAAGTAATCATTTTTCTTTCCCAATCCGATGATTCCGCGAACCAAACGAGGCCTAAGGATTCACTTTTTCTCCCATTTTTTTTTCTTTTTCAAACACCGAATAAGAAATTGATTGGAATTACAATTTTCTAAAGGAAAGAAAATGTCAAATAATCAATTTTCTTTCCTTTCCACGAACCGAGGCCTTATGGATTGCAAAAAATTACGCTCATGATAATAAGCTTTTAAGTTATTAATTTAAGGAGGGGTAACAAATTTGACAAAATTGTGATGGAGATACACAACGTTATAGGCTATGGAAATTTATTTGCAAAGCACAATTAGGGCTGCAAATGAGCCAAGTCGTTCGCAAGCTGCTCGAAGCTCGGCTCGATAAAAGCTCGTTTGAGCTCGGTTCGTTTAGTAAACAAGCTGAGCTCAAGCTTCATTTTCGAGCTCGTTTAATAAACGAGCCAAGCTCAAGCTTAGAAGTACTCGGCTCGTTCGAACTCGCAAGCTGGCTCGTTTATGAGCTTGCGAGCTTGCTCGTTTAGAAGCCTGTTTATGAGCTCATTTAGGAGCTTGTTTAGAAGCTCGTTTGTTCTTTGTTGAATTCAAATTTTATATATGTTTATATAACAATATGGTTGTGTGCATTATATATTTATATGTCCTTAATAATTGATATTAAGGAACTTTTTTAATTAAATTTTTATAAATAAATTGTCACTATTACAGGTACTTGAATTCAAACCTAGCTAGCTTGAAATCGAGCTGGTTAAGCTTGAAATCGAGCTTAATGAGCTTGAAATCAAGCTTTATTTTGAGCTTATCGAGCTTGTTTATCAAGCTTGCTTATCAAGCCAAGCTCGAGCTCAAACCAAGCCAAGCCCAAGCTTAATATAAACAAGCTCGAGCCAAGCTCAAGCTCTAAAATTAAAAAACTAATTATCAAGCTTGAGCTCGAGCTCGATTAATTCTAGTCAAGCCAAGCTCAAGCTTACAAAAGCTTGGCTCGGCTTGGCTCGTTTGCAGCCCTAAGCACAATGCTCAACATGCACTGCACACATCTCGCAGTTGGCTATGGTGACTTTTGTGATATCTATTTTTTTTATTTAAACTTATCAATGTTCAGATTTGAAGAATGGTCAGATATCTTCAAAC